>CM066330.1:262772719-263032719 GCA_033807585.1 Hydrophis major
CAGCCCTGTGCAGATGGAGCCCTCTATGGCTGCTGGCCCACGTTTTCTGCTCGCTCGTGGCTGCAGGGGCCTGAGCGATGTGTTGGTGCTGTGGCCGTGAATCAAGGTAGGTGTTGCGGCGTGGGTGGCCTGGCTGCGGAAACCCTGAGGTAAGCCGGTGCAGGGCGCATGGGTCAGCTCCACCCGCCCTGCCTCATGTTGCCCGGCACTGGCGTCCCAGGAAACCTGCCACTCCGCAAGCAAGCAGAAGAAGTGGGCCTCCTGTACATGAAAGACATCCCTCCAAAATAAGCCCTAGTACTTATTTATGTGCCCAAAAGAAAATAAGGCCCGGTCTTATTTTCGGGGAAACATGGCTATCAAAGAAACGGTGGAATACAATCATTAAAGGGAAGATGCAAAGGGAGGGACATAATGAAACGGGAATAACAAAAAGTCAAAACATATTTTAAAATTATTTTAAATACTGAAAAATGGTTGAATTGCCCTCCAATGAGTTGCTATCCCACAGTGAATTGGCTCGCTGAGTTGGCCTCGAGGAGTTGGTAGGGCCAAGTTGCCCCATTTTGACTTGGCATCTTGGGGTGAAGTCCCAAAGTAGGAAATTACATAAATAATGGTGGGAAAGCTGGATTCGTTCGCACGGAACGTGCCAAGGGGAGAGCAACGTTCGGAACTGGTTCTCGGACCAGCTGTGCGCCAAGCACAGAGGCAGAAAACGTGGTGATTTTTCAGGATTCTTATCAGTCTTAACTGCCATAAGGGAACAACGGGGGTCCGTCATCCAAAATAAATTCAATATTCCCCATATTATAAAATGCAGAAAGTCTTCAAACAAAGCAGAACAATCTGGGGTGTGTGTGTGTATGTATGTGTGTCTGTGTCTCAAAATAAGTCTTGAGAACAAATAGCAAACCAAGTTGGTCTCTTATTATCTATTTTAAATAATTGCACTGAATTGTTAAACTGTCCCGCCGTGAGTTGTCCCCTTCCGCTGTTCTGGGCTCCCTCATGTGTATCTCCGTGTCATCTGTTCCAGTTCTTCCTGCACAACCACCTTTCCTTCATCCTGTACTACCACCAAGAGGAGGTGGAGGTGAGCCAGGAGCCCACCTACCGGGTGGTTCGCTTCGAGGTCATCCCGCAAAGCATTGCGCTGGCAGGTAAGAGGGCCGGCGGCTGTTCTCACTTGGGGCTGAACTGCCCAGGGGCGGCCCCAGTCCCGAGGTTGTCCTCGGCTTACGAGCACAGCTGAGCCTGAAATTTCAGTTGCTAAGCGAAGCAAGTGTTAAGCGAGTTTTGCCTCACCTCATGACCTTTCCTGCCAGGTGTCTGGCTTCCAAAGTAATAACTCCATAGAAAGCAGAGCTCCAAGGCAGACAAGTTCCCCAAAAGAACAGTTTTATTGGGGGTCCTCATATTGGCACAAACTGGTGAAAACTGACTCTGAAATTTCCCGCGATTTTCACCTGACTAAACAGTTGACAATTCCCCCCTTTCCCCAAACAAGCAGTTACATTGTCCAATCGAGATGCTAGCTGGTTGCCTGGATACGGGGCTCCTCCTCTCCCCAGCCACCCGTTGGAATGTCCTTGGTTCCCACAGGAAATAATTCTGCTTTGGCTACAAACCCCCATCCAACTATGTCCCCCCTTCCCTATCCCTTCTTCACACAGTGGCAACCCAGAAGCCTTCAAAATGGCCCCAACCAGGTTCACTTCAAAGTTGACACCAGCGTTGTTAAGTGAAGCTGGCTTCCCCACTGACTGCTGATCAGAAGGTCGTAAAAGGGGATTGCCTGACCCCGGGATGCTGCAACGGTCATAAATATGAGTCAGTTGCCAAGCATCTGAATTTTGACCACAGGGATGCTGCAATAGTCCTAAGTGTGAAAAATGTCACTAAACAATCGGTTGTAAATTGAAGACTATCTGAACAATAGGTGCAAGTCCTTTCACTTTGTATTATCTTTCACTATTGTTAGAATCTCTAATAAAAAGATTTTTTTTTTTTTAAAAAAAAAGGATGCTGAAGAATTAATGGGATTATGCAAGGATGTTGTTAGGGAATGAAGATAGATAGATAGATAGATAGATAGATAGATAGATAGATAGATAGATAGATAGATAGATAGATTCTTAAGTTTTCGCGGGTACTTACATGTATGGTATTCAGCTTTGTTCAGGTATTTTCCCACATCATTGTAGTTGTGCTTTTAAAGTTGTAGCAACGTTTCGGCAGAATCTCATCTGCCATCATCAGGCTTCTGTATTGTGTTCGTCTGTGAGTCAGACTTTTACAGCTCAAACACACCCCAACCAGGCACCCAGATGAAACCTAGCTTCCTAACAAATGATAGCCATCCATTTACTCGGAGCCAAGCTGCACTAAAAGCCTCCAATACAGGAACACGTTGCCAGCCAATCTAGACACAAAAAGAGCCACAAAACAGACAGAAGATATTAGAAACGCCAATCACGCAGAACACAGAAAACTCCAAGACCAATAAACACAGACCAAGACTCTCAACCAATCAAGAGGAAGAAAAAACCATTCTGACACAGCAATAGGCTGCCCCAAATTTAAATCTGAAACCACTGTAAAAGTCTGACTCACAGACAAACACCATACAGAAGCCTGATGATGGCAGATGAGATTCTGCTGAAACGTTGCTACAACTTTAAAAGCACCACTATTATGACGTGGGAAAATACCCGAACAAAGCTGAATGCTAGACATGTAAGTACCCGCGAAAACTTAAGAAAATATATATATATGTGTGTGTGTGTGTGTGTGTGTGTGTACATATATATATATATATATGTTGAACTATAATGACGTGGGAAAATACCCAAACAAAGCTGAATACCATACATACATACATACATATATGTGTGTATGTATTTTTGGTAATTTGGGTTTTCTCCTGCGTAAAATTGGAAGTATCCTAGCCACACACACACATATATATATTCGTAGATTTTCACAGGTACAGGTATGCAGGACTTGGCGTGTTCGGGTCTTTTCCCGTGTAAGATTAAAAAATGAATGAAATGTAGAGAATTGTTTGTGTTTTGTTGGGAGGACAGGATGTGACATGCTAGCATAGGGGTGTCAAACTTGATTTTATTGAGGTCCACATCAGGGTTGTGTTTGACCTCGGAGGACTGGGGGTGTGTGGCATGGCCATTGTGGGCATAGCACAAGACTTGTGTCAGGGATACCTGTGGTGGCCATGTGCTAAGGCCCCCCCTTCTTCTTCTTTCCCCTTTTTCCTTCTTCCCCTTTCTCCTTTCCTGCCCCTCCTTGCATGCTCAAATGCAAAAGGGCAAACATTTCTCCTTCTGTTTTTAGTTTGTTTTGCTAGCCCTCTGCCAGCAAAAACAAATCTCATGTCCCCCCTTTTTGGGCTGGATGACCTTGTGCAGCCCTCTGCCAGTGAAAACTCCCCACGGGGCAGATCTAAGCACCCCACAGGCGGGATATGGCCCCTGGCCCTTGAGTTTGACACACACCCACCCCCCGTGCTAGCAGAATCAAGTCAGGCATTTGCCAAATTTTGGAAGCCCTGAGCCCAAATCCTTGGCCCATAGCAACCATCAAGGACTGGAGGAGGCAGCATTGCCTGTTGGGCGAGATGCTTTGAGGAAGTCTTGGATCACCTGGATAGGATCCTTTGGCCAAAGAAAGATCATCAGTCCTGACCCTCTTCTTTGGTCCACAGACATGAAGGTGGATGAGAAGGGAGTTTGTGTCCTGCCCGAAGCTGCCAGCGCCTCCGCTCAAGAAATTGACCCCACTAAGCCCAATGAGTTATTTTTTACTTATTCTGTGCACTGGGAGGTGAGTACTGGTGCTGCGGGGGGAGGGGGGGGCATCAGGAAGAGATTTTTCATCCTCCCTTGATTACTTCAGAATTAATTCCAGGCAGCAAACAAACCTAATACTCCTTCCTCCTCTTTTCCTCACAGCAATAACCCCGTGAGGTCAGTTGGGCTGAGAGAGGGTGTGATTGGCCCAAAGTCACCCGGCAGGCTTTCATCCTAAAATGGGGCTAGAACTCACTGTCTCCTGGTGATTGATTGGCCCAAAGTCACCCAGCCAGCTTTCATGGCTAAGGTGAGACTAGAACTCACCGTCTCCTGGTGGTTGGTCCAAAGTCACCCAGCTGGCTTTCATGCCTAAGATGAGACTAGAACTCACCGTCTCCTGGTGATTGATTGGCCCAAAGTCACCCAACCAGCTTTCATGCCTAAGGTGAGACTAGAACTCACCGTCTCCTGGGGGTTGGCCCAAAGTCACCCAGCTGGCTTTCATGCCTAAGGTGGGTTTGGATCTCTTGATTTCCAGGCCAGTACCTTAACCACTACACCAAACTGTCTCCTTTAAATATTTTCTCCAAGGCTGGTCTCTAAAAATCCCCCTCCCCCAAGCTGACGTTCTATTCTAATTTTTGCCCTGGGTAACACTCTTGTTCAAAGGAAGATGTGGTTAGAGCTCCTGGTGGCAACCAGAGAGGATGTGATCAGTTTTCCTGGAGAACTTAGCTGAAAGGGGCTACTCCCAGCCCTTGGGGTAACCGATTTTATAAATTGACAATATAGTTCCATTCCTTCTGTGCCCGCAAAGACCCCTCCTGTAGTTCCTTGCGGGCAAAGGAGGAATTTCAGCGCCATCGGGCACTGCTATGACCGTTGGTTTTAGAGCAAGAAGGGCCAAGAGAAACCAGTCTCCACTTACATTCATCTTCTTCTGTCTTATTTATTGATCAAATCTTAAAACCATCCATCTCCTTCCCGGAGCGACTTTGGATGAATTCTAGAACATAAAAACAGTATATATAACATTTAAAATGAGGCAAGGGTGATTAAAATTCAATGTTAAAAAGTCAAGGATTGGCTGCATTTTGTTGACACTCTTCGAAGGAGATGGGCACTTCAGTAGAAGCATTAGTACCGCTTTGTAAAGCCTTAGTAAGGCCACACCTGGAACGCTGCATTCAGTTGGGGTCACCACATTACCAAAAAAAGATGTTGAGACTTTGGAAAAGTGTAGAGAAGAACAAATAAGAGGATCAAAGGCCCGGAGACTAAAACATAGGAAGAACAACAGCAGGATTTCAGTTTGGCTACTCTAGAGAAAAGAAGAACTTGGGTGGGGGGACTCCATTGCAGTCTTCTAGGATTTGAGGGGCTACCCTAGAGAGAAGGGGACCAACCTATTTTCCAAAGCACCTGAAGGCAGGAGAAGAAGCAACAGATGGAAACTCACCAAGGAGAGAAGCAACCTAGAATTGAGGAGAAATTTCCTGACAGTGAGGACAATTAACCAGTGGAACTGCTTGCCACCAGAAATTATGGGTGCTCCATTCCCTGGAAGTTTTTAAGAAGAGACTAGACAGCCATTTGTCTGGAATTGTATAAGATCTCCTGCTTGAGCAGGGGGCCGGACTAGAAGGGACCTCCAAGGTCCCTTCCAGCTCTATTCTGATTCAGAAATGTAAATAATAAATAAAACAAACGAACACACCTGAACCCCATGCAACCTAGGCCCTGGAAGGATGCTGGAAAGAGCTTCCGGGGCAATTGTTCGAGCAGCCGTTCCCTGAATCAGGAAAGGCTGCTAGGCCAGCCCATAGCAGAGCCCCTTCCCATCCAGCTCTCCCCTCCCTTCCCTCTTGTGTTTTGCAGGAGAGTGACATTAAATGGGCCTCCCGTTGGGACACCTACCTCACCATGAGTGATGTGCAAATACATTGGTTTTCCATTGTGAACTCCGTTGTGGTGGTTTTCTTCCTTTCAGGTGAGTAAGGGAAATCAGGGGCACTTCAACTGGATTGATTTAAACTGGGGTAGATTTCATCTGGCCAAGGGAATTTGGTACAAAGAAGCACGCCGTGAACTTGCAGAACAATAGAGAGAATAATATGATTGATCATAAACCAGCAGCATTGACGAATTTGCCATCAGTCAATTGCGGAAGGCGGTTTGCCTCGGAACAGCTGACATCCCGAGACGAAACCTCTTAACACCATCAGACATTCACATCTGCCTATCCCAGGTTCCTGGGAAGGGCTCGATAGGTAGACAGAAATGCCAAATCCAGTCCAAACATCCGGCTGACTGGGTGACAGCCCATAATAACACCAGTAAAAGGTGGGGTAAACAGGGTAATAGGGACCCTGTAGCTAGGCGGTGCAGCTGGAAGATGCCAGCAGAATTTCTGAATTGCCTTTGCTTTTTTAATAACCTATCCTATCTATTTTTGTATGTTGACACTTCCCTTTGTTTATTTGTTTGTTAAATTTATTTAAACTTCTAAAACTCCCCAGGGCAATTTACAATGTGTTTTTTTTAAAAAAAAAACAAAAACAAAAAAAACTAATAAATTTATAATTTAACCGATATGATTCAGAGCAAGGGCAGTAACTGATTTTTGAAATTTAAAAAAAGAAAAGAAACAGGCTAGGAACCTTCTAGTTTAACTTCTAAAAGCCACCTACCTGAGACAGGCCATTGTCTAAGACAGGAATCTCCAAACTTGGCAACTTGAAGACATGTGGACTTAATCGAATAGAATAGATAATAGGAATAGAATAGAATAGAATAGAATAGAATAGAAAATAGGAATAGAATAGATAATAGGAATAAAATAGATAATAGGAACAGAATAGAATAGATAATAGGAATAGAATAGAATAGAATAGAAAATAGGAATAGAATAGATAATAGGAATAAAATAGATAATAGGAATAGAATAGAATAGATAATAGGAATAGAAAAGAATCACAGAGTTGGAAGGGACCTTGGAGGTCTTCTAGTCCAACCCCCGGCCTAGGCAGGAAACCCTACACCACTTCAGATAAATGGTTATCCAACATCTTTTTAAAATTTTCCAGTGTTGGAACATTCACAACTTCTGGAGGCAAGCAGTTCCGCTGGTTAATTGTCTTCACTGTCAGGAAATTTCTCCTTAGTTCTAAGTTGCTTCTCTCCTGGATGAGTTTCCACCCGTCGCTTCTTGTCCTGCCTTCTTCAGGTGCTTTGGAGAATAGCTTGACTCCCTCTTCTTTGGGGCAACCCCTTGAGATATTGGAAGGCTGCTATCAGGTCTCCCCTGGTCCTTCTTTTCCTTAAACTAGACATAGTTTAACTCTGGGAGTTGAAGTCCACGTGTCTTAAAGTTGGAGGCCCCTAGTCTAAGAGAATTCAAAAAACGGGGGGATCTTTCATTCAGCCAAAAAAAAAGAAAAAAGGACCCAACACCAGTGAGGAATCCAGTGGGTTATATAGGAGTAAATCCCCCACCCCCCACCCCAGTTGTTGGTGGACACCCATGTGCTGGAAAAAAATGTAGGAAACCTCTCTTGGTTAGCAGAGTGTTTCCCTGCCACTCCATTGCCAATTAATTAGCCAATTAGTTCATTGATGGCATTCCCTACCAGAGGTGGAAAAAGGGATTGAGCGTGTGTTGCTTCCTTCTTTGGCCGTCTCTGTTGAGTTTCATGCTTATTGTGTAATATTTGAATATTCATTGAGAGGAGATTTGTAGCTCAGGGCTGAAGCCTGCTGGTCTCTTGAGCTTGTTGCTGGCAGGGATGAAGTTCCCTAGTTGGGCCATGAAACGTCTGCAAGAAAACAACCAAGCTTAGAGAGGACCAAGGATCCCATCCTCATCCTCATCCTCCCCTCTCCCCAACCCCTCTCCCTCCTAGCACTGATGATGTTCCCTAGTTGGGCCATGAAATGTCTGCAAGAGCGTCAAGGACCTCACAGCTCCGATTCCTTCCTTTCACCTCTTTCTCCTCCACCCCATCTGCAACCCCCCCCCCCTCAGTTCTAGCAATGATGACGTTGCCTATTTGGGTAATGAAACATCTTCAAGAAAATAGCAAGCTCAGAGAGTACCAAGGACCCCTCAGTCCCCTTCCCCCTCCTCCTCTTTGCAAATCCCCTTCCCTTCTAGCACTGAGGATGTTTCCTAGTTAGGTAATGAAATGTCTGCCAGAAAACCACCAAGCTCAGAGAGCATCAAGGACCCCACAGCTGTTCTTCTCCTCCCCCTCTCCTCCTCCTCCTCATCTTCCTCTCCTCCTCCTCTCCTCCTCTTTCCCCTCTCCCCCTCTCCTCCTCCTCCTTTTCTTCCTCCTCCTCCCCCTCTCCTCCTCCTCCTCTTCCTCTCCTCCTCCCCCCTCCTCCTCCTCCCCCCTCCTCCCCCTCTCCTCCTCCTCCTCTTCCTCCTCCCCCTCTCCTCCTCTTCCTCCTCCTCCTCCCCCTCTCCCCCTCCTCCTCCCCCTCTCCCCCTCCTCCTCCCCGTCTCCTCCTCCTCTTCCTCCTCCTCCTCCCCCTCTCCTCCTCTTCTCCTCCTCTTCCTCCCACACAGCCTCTCCTCCTCCTCCTCCTCTCCTCCTCTTCCTCCCACACCCCCTCCCTCCTCCTCCCCCTCTCCTCCTCCTCCTTTTCTTCCTCCTCCTCCCCCTCCTCCCCCTCCTCCTCCCCCTCCTCCTCTTCCTCTCCTCCTCCTCCCCCTCCTCCTCCTCCCCCTCTCCTCCCCCTCTTCCTCCTCCTCCTCCCCCTCTCCCCCTCCTCCACCCCCTCTCCTCCTCCCCGTCTCCTCCTCCTCTTCCTCCTCTCCTCCTCCTCTCCTCCTCTTCCTCCCACACCGCCTCTCCTCCTCCTCCTCTTCCTCTCCTCCTCCTCCCCCCTCCTCCTCCTCTCCCTCTCCTCCTCCTCCTCCTCCCCCTCTCCCCCTCCTCCCCCTCTCCCCCTCCTCCTCCCCGTCTCCTCCTCCTCTTTCTCCTCTCCTCCTCTCCTCCTCTTCCTCCCACACCGCCTCTCCTCCTCTTCCTCCCACACCCCCTCTCTCCTCCTCCCCCTCTCCTCCTCCCCCTCTCCTCCCCCTCTCCTCCCCCTCTCCTCCTCTTCTCCTCCTCTTCCTCCCACACCCCCTCCCTCCTCCTCCCCCTCTCCTCCTCCTCCTCTTCCTCCTCTCCTCCCCCTCTCCTCCTCTCCTCCTCTTCTCCTCCTCTTCCTCCCACACCGCCTCTCCTCCTCCTCCTCTCCTCCTCTTTCTCCCACGCCCCCTCCCTCCTCCTCCCCCTCTCCTCCTCCTCCTCTTCTTCCTCCTCTTCCTCCGCCACCCCCTCTCCTCCTCCTCCTCCTCCTCTTCCTGTCTGTAAACCCCATTCCCTTCTAATCTAATGTTTAGCTAGTTGTGCGCAAGAAAAACTCCAAGCGGAGAGAGCTCCCAAGGACCACACATTTTATTTTTCAAGATTAAGATCCAATTCTTTTACGCTGTTTTTGTTTTTCTCCTCTGAGCTGCCTGGTGTCGTCCCCCCCCCCGTGTGCCCCCCCCGGGTGGCTAGGTGGGTGGCCTATAAATGTAATTAATTAACCCAAGTTGTGAGGACGTGTGGGGCCAGGGGCCTTTGGGATCGACTGTTAAGCTGCAGAATTGCTTACCTCCTGGCTGGAGGGTTGCTGCTGAACCATGGAAGAAGCTCAGGCGGGGATCGAACCGCTCTTTTCCTCGGTTTCTCTTTTTGCAGGCATTCTCAGCATGATCATCATCCGGACTCTCCGGAAAGACATTGCCAACTACAACAAGGAAGACGACATTGTACGTTCCCTTTGGCTCTCTGGCGGGGCTGGGGCTCCTTCTTGGGGGGGGGGGTGTCCGTGTCCTGAAAGTGCTTTGGGAGGGGGGGCCGGGGAGGCTTCCCCCGGAGAACTGGCGTCTCTTGAATTCGAGACCCTCTCCTGAAAGGCAGCGGCGGAAGGATTTCCCTGCTTCCTGGCTTTGGATTGAAAGCCATCTAAGGTGGAAAGAGCCTGGGTCTAGCAGCAGTGAGTTCCTCAGGTTAATGACCAGCACCATGATTGGGGAGAGGGGGTGGGGGGAGAGAAGGAGAATAGAAAGGAGAGAGAGAGAGAGAGAGAGAGAGAGAGAGAGAGAGTAAAAAAAGGGAGGGAGGAGATTTGTCTGAGGCTCATGGTGTGGCCCCCCCTGCAGGAGGACACCATGGAGGAGTCAGGGTGGAAGCTGGTGCACGGGGACGTCTTCCGGCCGCCGCAATATCCCATGATCCTCAGCTCCCTCCTGGGCTCTGGCATCCAGCTCTTCTGCATGATCCTGATCGTCATCTGTGAGTACGGCCCCCCCCAGAGGGCGCGAGAGCATTTTCCCGCATGGGAAGGCAGGAGGGGAGCGCCAAACCCAAGCAAGGGGGGCCTCCCCTGGTGGCACAACATGGCCTGACCGGCCCCTCCTCTTCTTCTTCCTCCTCTTCTTCACCTTCCTCCTCTTCATCTTCCTCCACCTCTTCTTCATCTTCCTCCTCTTTCTCCTTCCTCCTCTACTTCGTCCTCTTCTTTCTCTTCCTCCTCCTCCTCTTCTTCCTCCTCTTCCTCCTCCTCTTCTTTCTCTTCCTCTTCTTCTCTTCTTCCTCCTCCTTTTCCTCCTCTTCTTCTTCCTCCTCTTCTTCTTCTTCCTCCTTCTTTTCTTCTCCTCCTTGTCCTCCTCCTGCTGTTTTCTCCACAACAGTCCTGTGAGGTGGGTTGGGCTGAGAAGGGAATAACTGGCCCTAAGTCAGCCATCTCGACTTCGTGCTTAAGGCAGGCCTAGAACTCGGCGTCTCCTGGCTTCTAGGCCAGCACCTTCTCCTATACAGTGGCAATATTTCTCAGGCTCAAATATGAGACAGAATAAATACTTTATTGGTAGTGTCTATAAAGACAGGTAAAGAAATTGAATACTGGTGTGTCCTTGAGAAAAACCCTCACGCGGTACAACCCTTCAACTCTTCTGCCCCTCGCCCTGGGATTGGCCCTCTTCCCTCTCTTTCCCTTGGATTCTTGGCCCAGTTCTTTCTCGGGGGGGGGGGGGGGGGGGGGGTGCCGTGCCAGGTTCATGCTCCAGGGACTGGCAAACCTTCCCGGCGTATGCCCCAAAGGTGTTTTTTCAGGAGGCAACTGGCCTTTCCTGTTTCTTTTCTTTTGAAGATGCTTCGCTTCTCGCCCAAAAGCTTCTCGGGTTCTGAGTAGATGGTGGGGAAGGGAAGGATTTGTGCCCCTTGCAAGACAGCTGGTCATTTGCAACCTTTGAGAGCAGGGGTCTCCAACCTTGGCTCCTGGAAGCCTGGCGGACTTCAACTCCCAGAGTTCCACAGCCAGCAAAGCTGGCTGTGGAATTCTGGGAGTTGAAGTCCGCCAGGCTTCCAGGAGCCAAGGTTGGAGACCCCTGTTTTAGAGAGTCCTCGAGGTCACTTGGAGGTTTCTCTGCGTCCTCAGGGTCACCTGAGTAGTCAGAGCTGAAGCAGTTTCTTGGAATGGAAGCAAAATATCTTCAAGAAAAACGAGGAAGTCCAATGGCCTCTTAGAAAAAGCACCTTGGGGACAACCATGAACTGGAGGACGGAGAATCTCTGCAGGCTTTTAGCTATTCAATTTGGGATGGACACCCTTGGAATGGTGTGGGAGCAGGAATGGATTTCCAGAGGGGAAAAATTGCAGACTACAGGAGCCATTTGCACCACTCAGGTGACCCTGAGGACACAGACCAACCTCCAAGTGGCCTCAACAACCCTCAAAAAGGGTGGAAATGATCAGCTGCCTGCAAGGAGTCTAAATCCTTCCCTTCCCCACCATCCGATAGTCAGAGCTGAAGAAGCTTCTCGGATGAGAAGCGAAATGCCTTCAAAGAAAAACTAGAAAGCCCAGTTGCCTCTTGGAGGGGGGGGGGGGGAAGCACCTTTGGGACAAAAGTAATTTGTGTTTCTTTCTTTGATCAACTCTGGATTTCCAGAGGAAAAAATTGCAGACTACAAGGAGCCATTTCACTGCTCAGATGACCCTTTATACTCCTTGCAGACAGCTGGTCATGTGTATCCTTTTAGAGGATCCTTGAGGCCTCTTGGAGGTTTACCTGTGTCCTCAGGGTCACCTGACTAATGCAAAATGGATATGGAGTCCACAACACAGTCCTTTCAGCAAGTCCAAGAAGACTTCACACCCATTTGCACCACTCGGGGGACTCTGAGGACGCACAACCACCCTCTATTCGGGTGCAAATGACCAGGTCTGTCTGCAAGGAATACAAATCCTTCCTTTCCCCACCATCCAGTCAGAGCTGAAGAAGCTCCTAGGATGAGAAGTGAAACGTCTTCAAAAGAAGAAACCAGAAAGTCCAGTTGCCCCCTGAAAAAAACAAAAAAAAAAAAATCCCCTTTGGGACAAGTGTGACTTTGGAATCTCTACAGACTTCCAGAACTATCTTGAAATGCCAGCTTCTTCATGCTATGTGTGAACTGCGGCTGGTGCAGTAGCGGATTAAAACCAGAGCAAACAGATTTATGGCCTGCCAGTGGCTTTGTGCAACCCCAAGGTCAGCCAGCAGCCTTTTGTACCCTGATGCTTCTCTCTTGCTTTCCAGTTGTGGCCATGCTGGGGATGCTCTCTCCCTCCAGCCGGGGGGCTCTGATGACCACCGCCTGTTTCCTCTTCATGTTCATGGGGTGAGTATGTAGTTGCTACCTGGCGCCTCTACTTTTGGAATGTTTGTGTGTGTGTGTGTTTGTATGTGTGTGTGTCTGGAAAGGGACGTGTGAGGACCCAAAGGGGCGTGGCACAAAGGCAACAAAGTCACAAAAGTAGGTAAAGTCCCTTAATTCCTCCAACTTGAACACCAATGTCCAGTCATCATCGGCTGAAGAAAAGAAAACTCTCCCAAGAACAATTTTTAAAGAGAAGAAATTGAGTCCGAACCCAAAGTACATCTAAATTATAAACAAAAACCAATACAAGACAGGGCAGGATAAGGAATTGCAGAACTCAAAAGATAACAAAACACACACAGTTGGGAGGACGCCAGAACCCAGATAGGACTTGACAAACAAAGATAATGCACGCTTGGTTTCCAGCAAGGTGCTGTGCGCAAACGCTCTTTTCAAATCCTGTCTTCCCAGCTGCAACTAATGAAGGGGATCAGGGCCCTTTCCTCCCCCGTAAACCATGCAACTTACGTTGCTCTCTTCTTTGTTCCTCCCTGCGTGCCCTAGAATGAAGAGGGGGTGGGCCTGGGTCTTCCTCTGAATTCCCTCTCTCTTAGTCTACCCCTCCCCTGCTCTGCCCAGCCAGACTGTGCCCTTCCCCAGTTTCCTCCACAGCCACTGGAGCCACACTCCCATTCCCTGTCGGCTGTTCGTCTTCCTCCGATGGGGGCATGACAGATAACGGAGATCAGAAAATTATAGATCAACCTATATGAATGTATATAAATGTAGATATTTATATGAGGTTGGTTTATATAATAACGATGGCACCGTACGGTTAACATTAAGGTTAAGATGTGTAAAAGGTAAAAAAGAACAATAAAAATTATTGGGGGGGGGGGACAAAAAGTTTTGAAACCCACCACTGAGCGATTCCCTGACAACCTTACCCAAGATCAAAGAGGGGTCTTCTTTGCCAAAATTTGGAGTGAGGTAGGGGCTGCACCCCGGTTCCTCAGAGCTGTAGGAGATGTAATCCTACATCTCCTCAGAGATGTAATCCTGCCCTCTCCTTTTCTCCCGCCCGATGGACAGGGTCTTCGGGGGCTTCTCGGCCGGCCGCTTGTATCGCACCCTCAAGGGCCATCGGTGGAAGAAAGGCGCTTTTTGTGTGAGTGGAGCTGCTGCCTCTGGCTGGGGAGGGGAGGGGGGCCCTTGGTGGTGGGGGGACACACAGCGGGGGCCCTCGGTCAGGACAAAAAGGCGGGGCCTAACTGGGGCTGGACAGGCAGAGACATTCTCTTGGGGGAAGCTTGTTGCCAGGGATGGTCAAGATTATTCCAACCAAAGCAGAAATGAGGCTCCAATAGAAAAGCATATTTGCAGCTCAGGGTTCAAGTGTGGTCTCTGAGCTGGGTGGTTTTCTTGCAGATGTTTCCTTACCATACTAGGTACCATCAGCAGGGGGAGAAGGGAGTGGGATTTGCGGAGAGGAGGAGGAAGACGACAACTGTGGTTTCCTGGCTGATCTCTGAGCTTGCTTGATTTCTTGCAGACGTTTTCATGACCCAACTAGGGAACATCATCAGTGCTGGGAGGCGGTAGAATTTAAGGAGGAGGAGGAGGAGGAGAGGGAGAGGAAGTCTGTGGGATCCTGGGTGCTCTCTGAGCCGGGTTGTTTTCTTGTAAACATTTCATGACCCAACTAGGTAATCTCATCAGTGTTGGAAGTGGGTGGGGTAAAGAGGTAGTGGTGGAGGAGGAGGCCTTGCGGGGTCCTTGCCAGATTCCCTTAACAACTGTGTGACTCGTTTAACAGCCGTGGTGATTCCCTTCAAAACTGTGGCAAGAAAGGTCTTTAAATGTGCCAAAGCTCGCTTAGCAAGTGTCTCGCTTAACCACAGAAAATTGGGGGGAGAAGAATTGGAGCCCAGAAACCGGGGGACGGGGGGCACCAGCAGATGGAACCCACTAAAGCTGGTTGATCCTTTTCTCTTGCAGACGGCCATGCTGTATCCCGGAGTCGTCTTTGGGATTTGCTTTGTCCTGAATTGTTTCATCTGGGGCAAACACTCGTCGGGGGCGGTAGGTCTCCCCTTGCTACCCCCTTTATCCCTCTAAATGGTTTGGGCCTGGTCGAGAAATCTCAGAAGGCAACTAGATATTCTTTGTTTTTTCCTTGAAGACATTTCGTCTTCTCATCCAAGAAGCTTCATCGGTTCTGGCAGGAGGATGGATCTTATTTCTTTGGGTTCATCTAGTTGTTTGCACTCTCTCTGAGAGCTCTGGAGGCCATTTAAGTTCAAACTGAGCAGCCCTCTCTCTTTTTTATTATTTCTTTTAATCAACTTTATTGAATACAAAAAATTAAAATACACAAGTATACAGACTCAAAAAACAAAGATTCATATAGACAAACGTTACCATAATCTCTGTGCTAAAACTAATTAAACTTTAATACATTTGACAGTGAGTTCAATATTTCCAAAATTATATTATGTGGCAGTTATTTCTTACTTCCTATGGGTTCTCTGTTATTTATGTTCTATCAAACATAATGTTCTGTTGTTAATATTTGTTGTTGGATTATACTTATTTATTTTTACCAATGAATTCCTTCTATTGATTGTTTAAAGTACGAGAGAGTCTAAGACTGACATTAACGATTCCTGTTTGTTATTGTACGTATCGTAATCTGTTTCATAAGCTTATTTTCCCCCCTTGATTCCCCTTTTCATTTTTTTTTTACGTTCTAGCCAATCATACCACTTATTCCAGGTTGAGTAAAATTCCGCCTCCTCTTTTCCTTTTAATTTTAGTGTGAGTTTTTCCATTTCTGCACATTCACAATTTTTTTGAATAATAAATTGTATTGGTAGTATATTCGGCGATTTCCAAAATTGAGCCAGTGAGATACGTGCCGCTGTTAGGATATGGCTAATCAAATATTTTACTTTGGAGGGATAATTAATGATACCCAGAAGATACAATCTGGATTCCCACTCCAATCCACCCTGGACAATTTCTCCTAACCAAGTTTTGATTCTAATCCAAAACATTTTGGGAGAGCAGCCCTCTCAACAGGGGTGGGGGGGAGGACACCATCATAATGTCTACAATATAGTCCTTTCAGCAGTTCCAAGAACGCTCCACCCAGCCATTTGCACCATTCAGATGATCTTGAGGACACAGCTAAACCTCCAAGCGGCCTCAACGGCTCTCTAAAAAGATGCAAATGGCCAGCTGTCTGCAAGGAATATAAATCAAGACATTTCGCTTCTCATCCAAGAAGCTTCTTCAGTTCTGACTGAATGGTAGAGGATGGAAAGATCTATGTTCCTTGCAGTCCTCTGGCCCTTAGCACTCTCTCTGAGAGCCGTGGAGGCTACTTGGTGGCTTATTTGTGTCCGTCTGTATTTTAGGTCATCTGAATAGTGCAAATGGCTCTACAACCTTCTCAGAACTGGTGAGAGGAGTGCATTTACACCCATTGGCACTGTTCAGCTGCTGCCGAGGGCAAAGATAAATCTCCAAGTGGCCTCAGTGACTCTCGGAGCGATTGCAAATGACCAGGGGGCTGCAAAGAATACCAATCCTTCCATCGTCTACCGCAGGGGTCTCCAACCTTGGCTGGCTGTGGAACTCTGGGAGTTGAAGTCCGCCAGGCTTCCAGGAGCCAAGGTTGGAGACCCCTGGTCTACCGCTTAGTCGGAGCCGAAGAAGCTTCTTGGATGAGAAGTGAAACATCTTCAAGGAAACACAAAAGAAGTACATCTTAGAGTACATTTTAGTTGAGCTTGTGGTGAGTTGATGGTTTGGTGTGCCGAAAAAAAACCCGCAAGCTGAACCTTTCCTAGCAGTGTGTGGGGTCGGGTGAGGAAGGGGGGTGACTTCCCTTCCCCCCCCACACACACACACTCGCACATAACACCTCTAGCCTGCTGGGGAGGCTGAGCTCGGCCACTGTCTGAGGATCGGCGTCTCGTTTCCCCCCCCACACACATTCTCGCACATACACCTCTAGCCTGCTGGGGAGGCTGAGCTCGGCCACTGTCTGAGGATCGGCGTCTCGTTTCCCAGGTGCCGTTTCCCACCATGGTGGCGCTGCTCTGCATGTGGTTCGGCATCTCCCTGCCCTTGGTGTACCTGGGCTACTACTTCGGCTTCCGCAAGCAGCCCTACGACAATCCTGTGCGGACCAATCAGATCCCGAGGCAGATCCCGGAGCAGAGGTGGTACATGAATCGGTTCGTTGGGTGAGTCTCCCGGGCAAGTTGGGGGTAGGAACTAGAATTGGCTGAAGGGGAGGGACTAGGACTTAGGAGGCTGTGAGTTCTAGTCTTGCCTTCGGCATAAACGCGGACTGGGTGACTTTGAGCCAGTCGCCAGGAGACGGGGAGTTCTAGTCCCGCCTTAGGCATCAAAGAGAACTGGGTGACTTTGAGCCAATCGCCAGGAGACGGGGAGTTCTAGTCCCGCCTTAGGCATCAAAGAGAACTGGGTGACTTTGAGCCAGTCGCCAGGAGACGGGGAGTTCTAGTCCCGCCTGAGGCATCAAAGAGAACTGGGTGACTTTGAGCCAATCGCCAGGAGACGGGGAGTTCTAGTCCCGCCTTAGGCATCAAAGAGAACTGGGTGACTTTGAGCCAGTCGCCAGGAGACAGGGAGTTCTAGTCCCGCCTGAGGCATCAAAGAGAACTGGGTGACTTTGAGCCAATCGCCAGGAGTTGGTGAGTTCTAGTCCTGCCTTAGGCACAAGAATCAATTGGCTGACTTTCAGCCAATCACCAGCAGACTATGGCTCTCATTCTACTTTAGGAATAAAAGCTGGGTGGGTGATTGCCAGGAGATGGGGAATTCTAGTCCTGCTGTAGTCATGAAAGCAGACTGAGCCAATCACTCTCTCTCAGCCCGGCTCACCTCACAGGGTTGTTGTCGTGGGGAAAACAGGAGGAGGAAGCCAGATTAGAGCATAATTTTGGAACACCTCGAGCAATTTCAATCAAACTTGGTACACCGATGACTTACCCTCTGGAAACAAATGCTGTGGGGGTGAGACCACAGGGTTTGTGTTCTTATCCCAGCAACCAGTTCGCTGCCTAGCTCCTGTATGGCTATGGCTATGGTGGGTGTGGCCTACCAGAACTTCCTCTTTCCGGCTTCCAGTGGGCCTCCAGAGCCCGTGGGAGGCCATTTTCGCCTTCTCAATGGTTTGGAGGCATCCCTCGGGCTTCCTCCAAGACTCAAAACAGCCTCCCTTGGTCTCTGGAGGTCCCCCGGAAGCCAGAAACATGCCCATTTCTAGACTTCCAGAAGGCCTGTTTTTCCCCACTCCCAGAGCCTCCATGCAGACCCTGCACTTACCACCATCCAAAATGGGCCACGTGGAAACTGCTGGGAGGGGTGGGGTGAGGCCAGCTGGTTGGTTGGTTGAAATCCCGGTTTGGCGAACCAGATGTCATTTTAACATCTGGTTCACCCCAACTGGTAGAATCCCACCCCTGGTTCTTAAGATTCAGCCTGTTGAGCCTTCAAATGGCTTCTACTGTACAGTGCTGTAGAGTTGCCATGGTAACGGCCTCACCGTACTCCCCAAGGGATCTCTCTGTGGTAACAGAGAAAACACAACATTAGAAATTAGTCTCCAAAATCAGGGCTTTTCCTGTCTAATAACAGGATTGAGATAAAAAAAATAGCTGGGTAACGCCGGGCTATCGACTAGTTAATAAAATAGCAGTTTACGCAGCGGAGGGATCTGTGAACAGGATCACCTGCTTCCATAATGACTCTCTTTCCCTCCCTTCCTTCCTAGGATCCTCATGGCTGGAATTCTGCCTTTTGGCGCCATGTTTATTGAACTTTTCTTCATTTTCAGCGTAAGTCCTGCGGTCCCCACGCCACCCCTCACCCCCTCCAGTGCCCCAGCTGCCTCTGAAGGCGAAATATTCATTGCCCAGACCCACAATTCCCCACCCAGTTGTGGTGCTTCCTGTCACACCATCCCCTTTGGGGACAAAGCTTCTGAGTTGTTTCGGCATCCTATAACGTAACAACAGTTGGCTTACTGACCATTCGTGGTTACGTTGGCGACGAAAAATGAGACTCTGCAATGTTTTTCACACATATGACTGTTTCAGCGCCCCCAGGGTTGTGTGATTTATATTCAGATGCTAGACAAGCGACTCACATTTATGACGGTTGCTGTGTCCCAGGGGTGAGAACCCTGGATCATATTTAACAAAATGAAATTTAATGTAGAGAAAAGGAAAGTCTTACACTTAAGCAAGAAAAACCCAAAGGACACATATAGACTGGGTGAAACCAGGCTCCATAGCAGGAACTGGGAGGAGGATCTTGGAGTCTTAGTGGACAACCAGCTAAATGGGAGCCAACCGTGTGTAGCAGCTGGCAAAAAAGCCAATGCAATCCTAAATTACATTAACAGATGGAGACAATCGAGATCAAGGGAGGTACTAATACCACTCTATAAAGCCTTAGTAAGGCCACACCTAGAGTCCTGCATCCAGTTTTGGTCACCACACTATAAAAAAAGATGTTGAGACTCTAGAAAAAGGGCAGAGAAGAGCAACCAGGAGGATGAGGGGACTGGAGGCTAAAACATACAATGAATGGTTGCAGGAACTGGGCCTGGCTAGTCTAGTGAAGAGAAGGACCAGGGGAGACAGGAGAGCAGCCTTCCAATGTTTGAGGGCAACCGTCATAAATATGAGCCTGAGCACACTAAGTAGATAATCTGGTTGTTAAGCAAATCGGGCTTTCCCTATGGAGTTTGTCGGAAGGTCGTAACAGGAGAGCACGGGATACTCTGTCGTAAAAGTGAGTTGGCATCCAAATATACGTCCCACGAACATGGGGATGCTGTGACGGTTGTTAAGTGTGAGAAATGGTCAGGAGTCCCTTTTTTCAGCGGTTGTAACTTTGAATGGTTACTAAAGGAACGGCTTTAAGTCGAGGACTACCTGACATTAAAATTAATTTAACATTAGATGAGATAGGAACCAGCATGCAACGGGATGATTTAATCCACTAACTGCCTCCAGCATGGAAGGCCCGGCCATCCAAGAGAGCCAGGTTGAAGGTCTCTTCTGAAGGCCAGAATGGAGGCTGCTGATCTCACCTTGAGGGCCAACCTGTGTTCCGATATCTCAGGGGCTGCCCCAAAGACGAGGGAGGAGGGGTCAAGCTGTTCTTCAAAGCCCCTGAAGGCAGGACAAGAAGCAACCCATGGAAACTAACCCAGGAGAGAAGCAACCTGGAGTTGAGGAGGAATTTCCCGATATTTAACCAGTGGAACTCTTTGCCACCAGGAGCTGTGGGTGCCCCATTCCTGGAGGCTTTTAAGAAGAGATTGGACAGCCACTTGCCTGGAATGGTGTAGGGTTTGCTACCTAAGCAGGGGGTTGGACTAGAAGACCTCCAAGGTCCCTTCCAACTCTCTTATTCTATTCGGTACTGTTCCAGAGGGCAGGGACCACAGCAGAAAAGTCCCTTCCAGAATTCCTTGGCCAGCTGGGACCTCAGCAGGCTCCACCTACCAGAGTGGGGCAAGCCAGTCCCATTTTGGGATGGGTAGGGGCGAGATGGTCCGCCAGGTAGCCCGGTTCCATGTCACATGGGGCTTTCAAGGGGATAACCAAGACTTTGAATGTATCTGCGTCTTTCTTCGATTCAGGCCATCTGGGAGAATCAATTCTACTACCTCTTTGGCTTCTTATTCCTGGTGTTTATCATCCTGGTGGTCTCCTGTTCCCAGATCAGCATCGTCATGGTGTACTTCCAGCTCTGCGCCGAGGTAGGGAGGAGAAGGCTGGGGGAGGCAGGTCGCAGGACTGGGGAAGCCGGGTCTAGCATGGACCCAGAATCTCTTGGGCCTCAGAGTGCAGGGATGGTTCTGGGTCTTGCAGAAGTGGGTTGGGTGTGAAGCCGAGGCCGAGTCCCAATAAATCCCCTTTATTTTAATTGACAATGAACTTCCTCTCCAGTCCTGTCCAGCAGCCTTTCAAGATAGCTCCCAATTACATACTTTCATCATGTGTGGATAGCAGCCGAGATCTTTTAGACGCTGCAATACTTGGCAAGCATGCTGGAAAGTAGCAATAGCACTTAAGACTCGTATCTCGCTTCCCAGGGATTTTCCAGCCCTCTCTAAGCGGTTGACAGAGTCAGCCTCTGGCCCCCAACAATCTGGGTCCTCCTTTTACCCACCTTGGAAGGAGGGAGGGAGGGAAGGAGGGAGGGAGGGAGGGAGGGAAGGAGAGAAGGGGGAGGGAGGAAGGAAGGAAGGAGAGAATTTGGGAGGGAGGGAGGAAGGAAGGAAGGAGGGAGGAAAGGAGGGAGAGAGGGAGGAAGGAAGGAGCCCTCTCTAAGCAGTTTACAGAGCCAGCCTCTTTGCCCCCAACAATCTGGGTCCTCCTTTTACCCACCTTGGAAGGAGAGAAGGAGGAAGGGAGGGAAGCAGGGAGAGAGGGAGGAAGGAAGGAAGGAGGGAAGGAGAGAAGGAGGGAGGGAGAGAGGGAGGAAGGAAGGAGAGAAGGAGGGAGGGAGGAAGGAAGGAAGGAGAGAAGGAGGGAGGGAGGAAGGAAGGAAGGAAGGAGAGAAGGAGGGAGGAAGGAGGGAGGGAGGAAGGAAGGAAGGAGAGAAGGAGGGAAGGAGAGAAGGAGGGAGGGAGGGAAGCAGGGAGAGAGGGAGGGAGGAAGGAGGGAGGAAGGAAGGAAGGAAGGAAGAGTCCTCTCTAAGCGGTTTACAGAGTCAGCCTCTGGCCCCCAACCATCTGGGTCCTCCTTTTATCCACCTTGGAAGGAGGAAAGGAGAGAAGGAGGAAGGGAGGGAAGCAGGGAGAGAGGGAGGGAGGAAGGAGGGAGGGAGGGAGGAAGGAAGGAAGGAAGGAAGAGTCCTCTCTAAGCGGTTTACAGAGTCAGCCTCTTTGCCCCCAACCATCTGGGTCCTCCTTTTATCCACCTTGGAAGGAGGGAAGGCTGAGTCAACCTGGAGCCTGGTGAGATTTGATCTGCCAAATTGCAGGCAGCCGGCAGGCAGCCGAAGTAGCCCTGCAGTCCTGCACTCTAACTGCTGCGCCACTGGGACTCTTTACCTATTGACTTTGGTTGTCAGAAGCCATCTAGGAAGGTCCCAGATCAACGTGACCCCCGGGGTGCGGCAACCCTCATAAATACCACACCAGTGGCCAAGTGCCCAAATTGGGATCACGGGACCCATGGGGATGCCGCAGTGGTCGTTACTGCAAGGACCATTTGCCAGTTCCCCCCCCCCCTTTTTTTTTCCCCAAATAACCTCCGTAACTTCAAACGGTCCCTGAGCGAATGGTTGTAACTCGAGGACTACCCATCGTCTAAGGGCGTTCTGCTCCTTTTGTCAGGATTATCGGTGGTGGTGGAGGACGTTCCTCGTGTCTGGAGGATCTGCCTTCTATGTGCTCATCTACGCAGTCTTCTACTTTGTGAATAAGGTACTCCTTGGCTCCACTTTGTTATGTCTTGTGCCGTGTTTTATATTATGTTGTTGTTGTGTCATGTTGTTTTATGTTACCGTGTTCCCCGAAAATAAGACCCTGTCTTACCATTTTTATTTATTTTTTAATAGATTTTTATTGTGTTTTCCACCAGTACAAATCATATTCACAGTTCCAACGCCGTTTTGACATCTACAAATATTATCTTAGAAGTCCTAATATACCATATTTACGGGACTATAGAGTGCATCGGAATATAAGCTGCACCCACTAAATTTTAAAAGAAAAAAATATTTTTACATATATTAGCTGCACCAGACTGTAAGCCGCAGATATATACGTTGTGAAATGAGATATTTGCACAGAAAGATTTTGTAAAGTTTTTGTATTTATATACCGTATATACTCGAGTATAAGTTGATCCGGATAAAAGCCGAGGCACCTAATTTTACCACAAAAAACTGGGAAAACTTATTGACTCGAGTATAAGCTGAGGGTGGGAAATGCAATTAATTTGGGAAACGATCTCACTACCATGAAAGGTTTAATTGATTCACTAACCCAAAAGAAGAAGAGGATGATGACAGCGGGAGGCAGGAGTCACTCTCTCCCTTGCAAGAAAAAAGCAAGAGCCGTTCTTATGATCTCTCTCCGGAATAGTCAAGCCCTTTCCAGCACTGCGATCCACCATTGCTGCTTTGCACCTTGCAAATGAAAAATCCCGGAGCCCTCGGTGGTTTTTGCATTTGCAAGGTGCAAAGCGGCGGCGGCGGGTCGCGCGTGCTGGAAAGGGCTTGACTATTCCGGAGAGAGAGAGAGAGAGAGAGAGAAAAAGATCATAAGAATGGCTCTTGCTTTTTTCGCCAGCTCCAGGCATTGGGGGGCTTGCAAGGGAGAGAGTGACTCCTGCTTTCTGCTGTCATCATCATCATCATCTTCTTTTGGGTTAGTGAATCAATTAATTTGGGAAACGATCTCACTATCATGAAAGTCAGTGTTCTCTGCCCGTGGGGCGTTTGGAAAAAAAACGCCCCGCGGCATATCCACGCGCGTGTAAGGGGAATCAGAAATCCCCGCATTCAACGCCTAGCACAGCAGACAAGAAAACGCAGCGGTGAGCAAATACTGGGAAAACCTGATTGATCAGAAGGAAGGAGGCAAAAGAGGGAGGGGTGGTGGTGGGCGGAGGTCCCACTGGTATTTGTGAAACACTCGGTCAGCAGCGCTTAAAGTCAACGTCCTTGCTCCCACCCACCCACCCAAAGCCACGAAGTCCCCCAATCGCACAGCCCAGAATCGCCCTCCCCCTCAGGGGGCAGCAACGACGCCTGGCGTTTCCCGAGACAAGAAGCTCCGCCGTGCAATGAAAGCACCCTGGCTCTAGGCTCACGGGCTTAGAAAACAACGCGAGCCGAGGTGGCTTCGGCTCCGCTTGGCTTCGTTTCCTCAGCCCCAGCTGCTTTCAGTCCGCTCGGGAGGAGGAGGAGGTGGTGGTGGCGGCTCGTGTTGTTTTCCAGTTTAGACACCCTACTTGGGATCACTCAGAGGTCTCCCATCCAAACATGAGATGGATCTAACGCTTCTTTAGTTTCTCAGGGACAGCTGACATTTGTTCGGCGTATTATTTTAGGGCAGTGATACTAATTTTAAATGCTTGGTTCCTCCTTTATCGTCTCTCAAGCCCCACACACTCACCAACTCGTGCTGGCTCGCTTTTCTGTCACACTCCTTCGCCCCTTTCTCCATCTGACCTTTTCCTTTCCTGAGTGTGCATGCACCTCCTAATAAGCCCCTTTGCCTTGAACAATTGCAACAGGCAAGATCACTCCGAAACGGTTCATTAACGTTGCGCTCCACCAGCTGCTTCTGAGTGCTTTGGGCCATTAAGGCGGGCGACGATCAGTTTTTCTCGCCCGTTCTCCCCGCCTTAAAGGATGAGGACGTGTGTGGGCTCACGCATGGAGGCAGTTACTTGAGCTCAGCAGGAATGGCGCACAACCTGTGCAAACGCGCCTCGCTTGGGTCTCTTGTACAGTTAAAACGAGCCTATCGTTCCTCCGACTTTCCCAGAAAAAGTCTCGGGTTCCACCCGCCCTTTTTCTCCCGCTTACTTTCTAAATCGTGTTACAGCGGAAAGGCCCGGGAAATCCATGACGACCCTCCTCTTTAAAAAGCACTCAGTCACCCTGCTAAAGCAATGAGGGAGCCGCGCTTCTGAGCATGGAGCTGCCAAATGCGCGCCTCTCGCGGACAAGGGACAGCGCTGAAGGCGACCCGGGTTACGAGAGAGAGAGAGAGAGGCAAAAGGGGCACCCGGTTGCGCCTCCGTGGTCCTTTAAAAAAAACCAACTCAATACCAATACAGTATTCGGCCAAAATTTCGATTTTATGGCCAAGCAACTTTCGTATGGCCAAATTTCCGGCCAAATAAATTTGGCCGGAGACATCATTTTTTTCACGGCCAAGGAGATAGAAATACGGCCAGATTTCTCAAATTTGGCCGGAAAAACAGCCAGATGGCAACCCTGGGGAAGGTAGGAATGAGGGGGAGAGGGGACACCTTGGCAACCATGCAAGGATTTTTCTGCTTCCGATTACTTCCATGCTTACAAGTTGCAAAGGAAACACGGAAGCAGGGAAGCAGCTGCCCAGCTCCGGAGCTCCACACCATTTTTTTTTTCGGAGGGGAATCTGTCACTCGAGTATAAGCCAAGGGGGGGGGGGTTTTCAGCACAAAAAATGTGCTGAAAAACTCGGCTTATCCTTGAGTATATACAGTACCTTAATTGTTTCCAAACGGTGCCTGTAACACAGCAGTAAAACCGCTGATGGAACAAAACAGGAAAGTCCTTTAGGTTTTTGTTCATCCTCCTCCTGTGCACTGAAATCACTGAAGTCGTCTTCTTCAGTGTCGGAGTTGAAGAGCCTCAGAACATCTCCCTCACACACCTTTTCCGTCTCTCTGTCGGTGTCGCTCTCAATGTCACTTTCATCTCGAGGCACAGTTACCGATGAAGTTGCACTCTTCTCTCCACGCAGCAGTCCAGCCTTTCGAAACCCCTTGGTGGTCGTGGATTCTTTCACACTGCTCCACGCTGTTAGGACCCCCTTGCGGACCTCAGAAAAGAATGCAGCCCAGTGTTTGCGAATGATTTCTCGCCGCTGGTCATCCAAGCCTCCCACTCACCTCGGAGGGCCGCTTTAAAAGCACGATTCACACTGAGGTCGAGTGGCTGCAAAAACTGAGTTGTACTTCCAGAAATCACAGCTGGAATTGAGTTTGTTCTCTTGATGGCTGCTTTCACAGAATCTGTTATCGGGGCCCTCATACTGTCCAAAACAAGCAATGATTTTTTTCCGGTAAAAAAATCCTCCAGGTGCTTACTGTAGCACTCCGTCGGCCATTCAGTCATTAGGCTTTCTATCATCCACCCTTTTTTTGTTAACTTTTAACGACTATGCCTTTTGGGAGGTTTTTCTTTTGGCATAGTCATCCGCTGAAAAATCACCATCGGTGGAAGCTTCTGTCCGGATGCGGTGCAGCTCAAGATACACGTGAAATGTAGTTCTCTCGTGGCCAGTGGTTTTCCCCATAATGGATGAGGCTCCTGTCTTGTTCACAGTTCTAGTTAGAGTCAGGTCAAACGTTAAAGGTACTTCATCCATATTTAGGATGTCGTCTGATCCGGTGGAATTCTCGGTTAGTTTTGTTTCGATAAATTTGTGGAAGTTTGCAACTTTTTCCTTGTGGTCGGAAGGGAGTTGCTGACAGACCGTCACCGGCGCCCTGATGGACACATCTTTTCGTCTCATAAATCTACAACACCATGACGGTCCGCCTTTAAAATCTTCAATACCCATTTCGCTGGCGATTGTTGTAGCTTTCAGTCGGATCTGCACGGTCGATACACCTCGGCCGTCTGCTCTCGGTGTGTTCACCCAGTCCTCAAGAACATTTTCAAGTTCAGGCCCTCTGCTTTTATGACCTCTGAAAGCCTTTGCTGTCCTTTGGTATTGAATCAGCTCTTCACGCTGCCCGTCTCCAACGTCTCACCATTGATTCATTAACGCCAAGCTTACGTGCAGCAGCTCTATTTCCTTCCTGGATAGGCAGATCGATTGCTTTCAACTGAAAAGCTGCATCAGATGCTTTTCTTCGTGTACTTTCCATGATGAGGATGTTTAAAAATATTTTGCGTTCGTGCGTGTCGTGCTGCATGCGTCGAGCGCGCCAAAAACTACCGGTAGCGTCGTCTTCTTTGCATTGACCTCTTGCGTCTGTCACGTTTTTGCGCCCCCTGATGGCAGTTAGCGAAGAAAAATCGATAGACAAGCCGCATTGTTGTACAAGCCGCAGGGTTCAAAAAACCCTGGGAAAAAAGTTGCAGCTTGTAGTCCGGTAAATACGGTATTTTATATACATCAACCAAATTTTTGCCACCAAAAAAGGCACCAGGTCTTATTTTGGGGGGATGCCATCCACTGACTAACCTCACTTGCGTGCATCGCCCTCCTGGCCTCCTTTTCGCTCTCAAAGGCCTTCAGGAACTTCTCCTTCTGTGGCCGGCAAGGCTTTCCCGAAGGCCTCAGCAGTGGATAACAGAGCTCAGGATCGATCCAGAGCTTTTCTCATCAGCTCCAGAGGCCTTCAGGAAAGCCTGGCCAGCCTTGCCGGCTGCAGAAGAAATGGGCCATCCAGGCAGGTGTTGGGGTGTGCGAGGCCTGGCTACAATTGTCCAAAGGTAAGCAGTAGGGCAGCTCCACTCCTCCCCCCATCCCCACCCTAGCTTCATTTTTACCTGTCCACTTTGGACTGGGTGGGGTCTCAATTAGGGCTTATTTTTGGGGGAAGGGCTTATATTGGGCTCGCATGTAAAAACCAAGGTAGGTAAGACTTATCTTTCGGGGGAAACGGTATGTTGTCATGTAACTGTATGCGGAGGTGTGTCATCACTTTGAATCTGGGTCATAAGTTCCTTTTTGGGGGGTGGGTCTGCTGTAACTTTGAACTTTGGGAATGGTCATGGAATTGGGGACTCCCCGTAGAAGCCGAAGAGAAGAGTTATCTGATGGCAAATATCTCTGGGTTGCTGAGGGCATCAGAATAACAGAATTGGAAGGGACCTTGGAAGTCTTCTAGGAGACCCTTAGATTAGATTAGATTAGATTAGATTAGATTAGATTAGATTAGATTAGATTAGATTAGATTAGATTAGATTAGATGAGTTGGAAGGGACCTTGTAGGTCATCTAGTCCAGCCCCCTGACCAAGCAGACCCTACACTATTTCTGACAGATGGCAGCCCAGTCTCTTCTTAAAAGCCTCCAATGTTGAAGCACCCACAACTTCTGGTGGCAAGCAGTTCCACTGATTAGTTGTTCTCCCTGTCTGGAAGTTCCAGATTGCTTCTCTCCTAGATGAGTTTCCATCTGTTGCTTCTTGTCCTGCCTTCTGGAGAATAATTTGACCCCCTTCCCCTCTTCTTTGTGGCTACCCCTCAAATACTGGAATGCTGCTATCATGTCCCCCCTGGTCCTTCTTTGAGTCCCCTGAAGGAGAGCTAATGGAGTTCAGCTCTCTCTCCACCCCTCCTTCATTATTCCTCCTCTTGACTCCCATTTTGTCTTCTCTTCCAGCTGGACATTGTGGAATTCATCCCCTCGTTGTTGTATTTCGGCTACACCGCCCTCATGGTGCTTTCCTTCTGGCTCCTGACGGGGACTATCGGCTTCTATGCAGCCTACATGTTTGTCCGCAAAATTTACGCCGCGGTGAAAATAGACTGAAGGCGCCGGCATCATCGGACGGCACGCAGATCCACCGCCTGGCTTTGGTTTCCTCCGAGGAAGGAATCTGGGAAACGGTTTTTTTTTTTTTTCCTGTTTCTCCCAAGGAAAGAGAAAAAATATATATATATATTGGGGTTCAGGACACAGGAAATTCAAACCATTCAACCCACAAAGTTCAACTCTTGGAATGTAATTTTTGGCACAATATCCATGGAATCGGGGAATCTTCCGGAGGGAAGGGTGTATAGATTCTTTACCTTTTAATTCTACACTATTCTGGATTGAAGGGGTTTTTTTTAATTAAAAAAAATATGCCAGTCCATCTCTTACAGTGAATATTCCTCTGTCTACTTTTCGACCATTGCGTCGCTCACTATGGCCAACAGACGCTCTGCAATTCAGGAGGAGGAGATTTCCACTAGGCAGGCATTTGCGGTGCCAGGAGGCAGCCAGAAACTGGTTTGGTGGCGTTTTCTTGGATTAACCTGGTTCCAACCACTCTCGATCCAAGGCTGCAGACAGGGCTGCAGGCTACAGTGCTCATTTCCGAGCGAGAGAAGTGAAATTTTGACAGAGGGGGCTTTCAAACTAGATCATCTTCTCCCCTGCCCGTCTCGGGACTCTCTTTGTGCTGAAAAGTTGTGCCCAAAAGGCGGACGGCACCTCAGCTTTTTAGCAGGAGGAACAATAAGGGATGTGGGACTGTGGCTCTTGAACCAGGTCAAGCACATCGGAGGATGCAGCTCTGGGGAGACATTTTTTTTCTTCCTCCCCAAAACTTCTGGATGAGCCAAAAAGAAGACAGCCCCCAGACGAGCGACATTGCCGTGTTCACGTGCCAAGGAGTCCGTGGCTCAAGGGAAAACCGTAGCAGCGGGAGGGACGGAGACGACGGAAGGATTTGGGCCAGCCCTGCCTTTCCGAAAAGGAATCGCTGCCCTCGGTTTTCCAGGGATTGGTAAAACCATGTTCCCCTCCCCTCCCCTGCCCCCCCCCCCCAGCCAGCCCTGGCAAAAGCCGCGCTCTTCCCCCTGCTCAGCCTCTGTCCTTAGAAATCAGAGATTCAGCCCTATCTTATTTTTTTGTCGGTCTCTGTTTGCAAATGTCGTATTCGGAACGCAGACCTGGGGGATTGAATTGTCCCCGGCCAATCTTATCCTGACGCTTGAACGGTGACGCAAAAAATCAATCTGGAAAACTCGAAATTTTGCTCGTGCTGGAGGTTTGCCCAAAAAAACAAAAAAAAAAGAAAGAACTGGCCCCCAAATCGACTTGCTGGGAAAAAAAAAAAACCACTAAAGGACTTTTTTTTTTTTCTGTGTGAACAACAATGTGGGTTTACTTTTAAAAAAAAACAAAAAAAAAAACCACTGCTGGGAAGAAGAAGAAAAAAAGCAAGTTGAGTTGAGATTCCACCCAACCGGAGACCTAGAGCAGTTCACGTAAAGTATTTTCATCCGAGGATTTTTTAAAAACTCAATTTTGTGGGGGCCCTGAATACTTACTTGCGCCACGGGGAAGAAAACACTACCATTTTCTGTGAGCATATCTTAAAAAGGAGTAAAAAATAATATATATATATATATATGGATCTTTGATGATTCGGGTTTTCTCCCGCGTAAGATTGGAAGTATCTGGGCAACGTTTCGATGAAGTCTCATTCATCATCTTCAGGCTTGGTCTTCAGCTCTTGGTCTTCACTCTGAGAAGCCCAGAGCTGAAGACACAAGCCTGAAGATGATGAATGAGACTTCATCGAAACGTTGCCTAGATATTGAACTTTGACTTGAGTGGGTCGTTCTCCTCTGCCCCACTGGATCTCCTCCAGCCACAATGTATTTTTACTGTGCTGTTTGAGCCCAAATGTAAATAAATCCACCGCTGTCCGATGCGCTTTTGTTGATGATATTTTTGAACCCTCCTGCCACAATCCAACTTTCAAGACTCGGTTCATTTCAACCAGATCACAGGTCATCAGAGTGGGAAGGGACCTTGTAGGTCATCTAGTCCACCCCACCCCTCCAAGCAGGGGGACCCTACACCATTTCTGACAAATGGTAGTCCAATCTCTTCTTGGAAGTCTCAAGTGATGGTGCTCCCATAACTTCTGAAGGTCACTTTCATGTTCCATGAGTTGATGGTTCTCACGGTCAGAAAGTTTCTCCTTATTTCCAGGTTGAATCTCTCCTTGTTCAGCTTCCATCCATTATTCCTTGTCTGGCCTTCAAAGGTGCTTTAGAAAATAGCTTGACCCCTTTACTCCTCTTTGTGGCAGCCCCTCAAATATTGGAAGATGCTCTCCTGTCTCCCCTGGTCCTTCTCTTTACTAGACCTTCTCTTTACTAGGCCCAGTTCCTGCAACTGTTTATCGTATGTTTTATCCTCCAGTCCCTGAATCATCCTGGTTGCTCTTCTCTGCACTTTTTCTAGAGTCTCAACCTCTTTTTTATAATGTGGTGACCAAAACTGGGTGCAGGACTCTAGGTGTGGCCTTACTAAGGCTTTACAGAGTGGTATTAGTACTTCCTTTGATCTCGATTGTCTCCCTCTCTTAATGCAAATGAGGATTGCATTGGCTTTTTGGGCTGCTGCTGCACACGGCTGGCTCCTATTTAGCTGGTTGTGCACCGGGCTGGTGGGTTGGCACGGGGGGTGGGGCGGAGTGGAAAAGAGGGGATGGTTTTGGGAGGGGACAGGCCCATAGCTCACCTGAGTTGTGTGCGTGCACGTGTGTGTAACGGCCCAGTGCTCGCGCGGAAATGGGCCACAGCCCAACAGATTGGGGACCCCTGGTCGAAGCGATCTCCTTGCGTTTTTAGAAGATTAATACCGCCGTATCGTACTGAGGAGGAGAAATGCTTGTTTTTGGAAATGCTGGAGAATCCTTCGTATTCTTCAGGAGGAAATTGAGGCTAGAAAGAGATTTGGGATCCTTCTCACCGCCTTCCTTGGCTTGAATTTGTTTCTTACCCTGAGCAACCTTTGAGCTGCGTGGACTTCAAGTCCCAGAATTCCCCAGCCAGCCCAGGTAAAAGTCGCTCAGGGTGAGAAACACGATCTCTCTGTAGATTCTCAGTCATCCAGGTTGTCTCAAAGGTGCTGTCGGGGTTGACAGGTGCTTTTGTTTCTAAGAAGCAACAGGAATTTCTTGTTTTTTGCTTTGAAGACGTTTCGCTTCTCATCCAAGAAGCTTCTCCAGCTCTTGACTGGATGGTGAGGAATGGAAGGATTTATATCCCTTGCAAGACAGCCTGTCATTTGCATCCTTTTAGAGGGCCATTGAGGCCACTTGGAGATTTCTCTGTGTCCTCGGGATCACCTGAGTGGTGCAAATGGTTCCTGGAATCTGCAATTTCTTCCCCTGGAAATCCATTCCTGCTCCCACACCATTCCGAGGGGGTTCATCCCAAAGTGTGTAGCTGAAAGTCTATAGAAATTCCCAGTCATGCAGGAGGTCCTGCTTGTCCCAAAGGTGCTTCTTCAGGAGGCAACTAGATTTCCTTGTCGTTGTTGTTGTTTTTCAAAAACATTTCGCTTCTCATCCAAGAAGCTTCTTCAACTCTGACATATTCCCCACTCTCCTATCAGAGCTGAAGAAGCTTGGATGAGAAGCGAAACGTCTTTCAATAAAACAAAAAACAAAACAAAAAAAAACCCAGTTACCTCCTGGGGGAAAAAACGGTACCTTTGGGACTATCTTGGGGTAAATGGGGAGGCTGCCACAAGTGATTTATGCTGGTTTAAACAAAGAAATGATTACCCTAGAACAGGGGTCTCCAACCTTGGCTCCTGGAAGCCTGGCGGACTTCAACTCCCAGAATTCCACAGCCAGGGCTGTGGAACTCTGGGAGTTGAAGTCCGCCAGGCTTCCAGGAGCCAAGGTTGGAGACCCCTGCCCTAGAATATTTTATCGAGACTGGGGATACACTGCTCTGGGCCATCAGAATTAGGATGCTGGTGGTGTTTTTCCAAATGTGGTCCTTGGGTTGGCTCCCAAATTTCCACTGATGAGCAAGACAGTGGCTAAGGTGGGGTTGGTTGGTTTTTGCTCCATTTTACGACCTTTCCTGCCCCAGAATCACAGCAGTTTCAGTGAGTCGCCTGGTGGTTAAGTGAATCCGGCTTCTCCCATAACTTTTCTTGTCAGGAGGTCGCAAAAAGGGGATCACACAACCCTCCCAGACACCGCAACCATCGTAAATATGAACCAGTTGCCAAGCATCTGTCATGCCCCTGTTGGGGACTGACTCCGAGGGAGAGGAGGAACAGCCAACAGGGAGTGGAAATGTGGCTCCACAGGTTGTGGAGGAAGCTGGGGAAGGGCAGAGAACGGCTGGGAAGTCAGAGGAAGACCCAGGCCCATCCCCTGTCCATCCTAGGGCACGCAGGGAGGAGAGGATAAAGGAGAGACATGAATGGCGTGAGGGGAAAAGGGCCTTGATCCCCTTCATGGGCTGCAGCTGTGAGAACTGGGACGGACACACATATGGGCCAGTGCTGGAAACAAAGCATGGAAATATCTCTAGTTTATGGTTCCTCTCTGAGTTTGGCGTCCTTCCCAGTGTGTATTCCGATATCTGTGGATGTCTTCGAGCCCTTAATTTCCTTAATTGCTTCAGTGTGGTTTGTGTTGTTTTTACTCTTGATAATTTATAGGCATTTTTAGTTTAAATGGCATTTTCCTCCTTTTCGTAATTGCTTGTGCGGGAGTTTTTTGTCTCCAGTCAAGGATATTTGGAGCTTTTGAAGCCAAGCTGAAGGAATAAAAGGGGCTTCACCTGTTTTTGTGACTGTGTTTATTTTATAATCCCACCCTGGGACATCACAGCACCTCTGAATTTCGATTATGTGACCACAAGGATGCTGCAACAGCCATTGTGAAAAAGTCACTTTTTTCAGTGCCGTTGTAACTTCAGCAACCATTAAATGTATGTCTGTATTTGACTTGCACAAAGGAAGACGGGGTGGATCAGGAGGCTGTTAGAACCATGACAGATGCTCTCATTAAATGTGCCCATCAATTCTTGCAAAAAAAAAAAACCCTTACAGGTAGTCCTCGACTTACAATTCATTTGGCCACCAAAGTTACCATGGCACTGAAAGAGGCGACACGTCCATTTTTCATACAACTATTGATGCATCCTCATGGTCATGTGATTTTAAGTTTGGATGCTTGACAACTGATTCATATTTATGACAGTTGCAGGGTCATATCTCCTTTTGCGACCTTCTGACGAACAAAGTCAATGGGAAAGCCCAATTCGCTTAACAACGGTGTGACTAACTTAACGACTGCAGGGATTCCCTTCACAAATGTGGCAAGGAAAGTCGTCAAAAGCAGGCAAAACTCAACAAATTCCTCGCTTATCAACATGAATTGTGGGCTCAATTGCAGTTGGAAGACAAAAGGGTTACCTGCACTGTGTTCACTTCCAGAGTGGTAAATAAACACTTAAGAGTGGAAATAACAGGGTTGCAAAGTCTGTTATCACCCCTTCCCCCTTACAAGGAAACCACAGTCTTGCACCCAAGTGTGATTGGGTAGCCGGTTGCCAACCGTCAGCTGCACAACTTTTAAGAAAAAAAATGTTGCGATGCCGCTGAAGCAGCCATTCCATTCCTGGCCGGTCTGTTCCCTCTTTGTGCACCAGCCAGCCTGGTGTTTGTTTCGATGAATTTTCACTGGCTTTGACACGTCCTGTTCTTGTCAACTCATAAAAACTTTGAGAATCATGATTTAATTGGAACTATTGCTGGAATCCTGACCTGCAAGTTGTTATTTTGACCTGCAAAAGTTGTTTTATTGAAAAACAGCACTTTTATTACCATTTCCCCTGAAAATACGACCTACTCTGAAAGTAAGCCCTAGCTTTATTTTTTTACATGTGCCTCCAATATAAGCCCTACCCCCCAAAATAAGCCCCAATTGAGATCCCACCTATTCCAGCACGCACGAGTAAAAATTAAGCTAGGGTGCGGATGGGGTGGTGGTGGTGGAGCTGCCCTACTTTTTCCTTTCCACAGTTGTAGCCGGGCGTCGCACACCCTGACACCTGCCTTGCCGGCCTATTTCTTCTGCAGCCAACAAGGCTGGGCAGGTTTTCCTGAAGGCCTCTGGAGCTGAAAAGAAAGCTCTGGATCGATCCTGAGCTCTGTTATCCACTGCAGAGGCCTTCAGGAAAGCCTCGCTGGCCACAAAGAAGTTCCTGAGGGCCTCTGACAGCGAAAAGGAGGCCGGGGGTGTGATGCACGCAAGTGAAGTTAGTCAGTGGATGGCATCCCCTGAACATAAGACCTGGTGCCTTTTTTGGTGGTAACAAAAAATAGTAAGACAGGGTTGTACTTTCAGGGGAACACGCTAGCGTGCCACTGGTTTCTGATTGGTGTAGCACCAGAGGTGTGTGCACTGAAACGTTGAGACACTACTCAGTGAGGCAAAGGTTTGCAGAGAATGTTAAAACCCCTTTCGACACCTGGCTTGGGGACTTCAACCCACTTCCCAATTGTGCAAACTACAACAGTGAGTTCCTCAAGAAAGGAGAAGAGTTGTAGCTCAGGGTTGACGTGGCGGTGGGTGGGATTCCTTGGCGCTCTCCAAGTTGGCTCGTTTTCCTGCAGACGTTTCATGACCCAGCTGCACCACCTGGATTCTACTTCAATCACACTCCAGGGAAAGAAAAAAGAAAAAAAAAACAACAACCCAGAAGGCGTCATACTTCAAACGTTTTAATAATTTCATTTAAAAAAACAAAAGAGACACCTTTCATTTGAAAACTTAATTCTGGTAAGACACAAAAGAAAAACAAAAACCAAACTGAACAGTGACGAGCTCTTATGCTTCCTAATGGCACTTCAAAATCTTTTTTTTTTCCCCCAAAGGTCCCCCCCCCTGGACTTTTGGGGGGGGGTGGGGGAAAGTCCTACAATATTCGGAGAAAAAGAGGTCATTTGCTGTGTTCAACAGGAAAAAGTGCTTGGCTGGGTGAGGAGTTCCATGTCCGGCAGAAACGGAGTGAGGGTTGGAGGACTCTGATTTTTTTTAAAAAAAAAAAAGCCACACACACACACAATTCCTCTACACAATAAAGCCAGCTGTGTGAGCCACTGTGTCTCAACTTTGGCCACTTCAAGTGGCCAAAGCTGAAAACCTCACAGAAAGGTGACCCAAAGACCTGCATTCCTAGTTTCGCTTCAAATCAAGGTGAGACACTGACAGGTGCCTTCTATTGCCACAGGTAGGACCTGTGATGCAGGGTCATCCAATTGGCAAGAATACCAGAGGCCAGCCGTTCGATCCTGAAGACAGGCCAACCCGGAGAAAGCTCATAAAACTATCAAGAGTTGGGGAGTTATTTGTGGGGAGGGGCAGGTGGGAGAAGATCATTATCCCTCCTCTCCCCAAAATTGCCACCGCGGGTCTTGTTTTCGTAATCCTTGTGCAAAAAAACACCTGGAAGAGCTGGCTGGCCCCCTTGAGAGGAGCTGTCCCACCTCTGCTTTTCTTCTGCTTACCAAAAACAAAACCAAAAAAAAAATCTCATTTAACACACATCATCGGTATTATTTATTTATTTATAACCTAAACCACAACTCTGGGAAATTAAAAATGAGCGAGTTTGAAAATCAACCAACCAAAAAAAAAAAAAAGAGGCAGAAAATTGGTTTTACAATTTATCTTTTTAAAAGGGGGAGAAAATACATCTTATTTTTGGATGACTGCAAAGCCGGGAGAGCAACCCGTTTGGGTCTTAGGATAACTCGGTGCAGCCAACTCGTTGTGGGCCATGAGTTACACAAACACTGGAGAAATGGTGGAATAGCAGTAGCACTTAGACTTATATATGCCGCTTCACAGTGCTTTCCAGCCCTCTGTTAGTGGTTTAAAGAGTCAGCCCCCCAAAATCTGGGTCCTCATTTGACCCATCTCGGAAGGACAAAAGGCTGGCTCAACCTGGAGCCTGGTGAGATTCGAACTGCCAAATTGCAGGCAGTCGGCAGAAGTAGCCTGCAGCACTGCCCTCTGACCACTGCGCCACCATGGCTCACGGAATCATTAAAGGGAAGATGCAAAAGGAAGGACAAAATGAACTGGGAACGACAGAAATTAAAACCTGTTTTTAAATTATTTCAAATACTGAAAAATGGTTGAATTGCCCTCCAATGAGTTGTTATCCCACAGTGAATTGCCTGCGCTGAGCTGGCCTCGGCGAGTTGATAGGGCCAAATTGCCCCATTCTGACACATTTTTGGCTTGGCATCTTGGGGTGAAGTCCCAAAGTAGGAAATTACATAAATAATGGTGGGAAAGCTGGATTCGTTCGCACGGAACGTGCCAAGGGGAGAGCAACGTTCGGAACTGGTTCTCGGATCAGCTGTGAGCCGAGCACAGAGGCAGAAAACGTGGTGATTTTTCAGGATTCTTATCAGTCTTAACTGCCATAAGGGAACAACGGGGGTCCGTCATCCAAAATAAATTCAATATTCCCCATACTATAAAATGCAGAAAGTCTTCAAACAAAGCAGAATGATCTGTGTGTGTATGTGTGTGTGTATATGTGTCAAATAAAATAAGTCCTGAGGAGAACAAACAGCAGAGAAGAAGTTGGTCTCTTGTTACAGAGTTCACTTAAAACACTTTTCCCTTCGTGGGGTTATTTTTGGTTGAAGTTACTGATTCCCAACGACCACTCTGAAAGCATGAGGGCTCCGCAGGGCCTCTTATGGGGGAGAAGAATTCAGAAAGTTTTTCTCCCTTGGATGGGCAACCTCCTGAATCCAAGGCTTATTTTGAATTACAGAAGGGAAGAGTGAAAATTCTGGGGGGACAGAAGCACCCAGGAGGTTTTGCTCTCCAATCGCTCTCTTGGGGAGGGGGGGGAACGAACAAAATTGCAAAATATTTTGCCAGCCGAAGAGAAGATACAAACAATTGGTTAGAATTTAATATATACACTGGAAAGGAATCCTAAAACGGTCACTCTGCTTACTGCTAAGCCAAAGGGAAGAAAGGACTCTGAACGAAGAGTTTGAAAGGTCCTGTGATTTAGCTTCACAAGAGGGGTTGGATTAGTACAGCAAAGCCAGTGGGGGGGAAAAAATGGGGGGGGGGAGAGACCCCACCCCAGAGACGAGCTAAACCTGGCACCGAGAGTGCAAAATAGCACTAGCCCTTAGATTTATACACCGCTTCACAGTGCTTTTACATCCCTCTCTCAGCCTCTTTGCCCTCAACAATCTGGATCCTCATTGGACCCACCTCGGAAGGCGGGAAGGCTGAGCGGGCCTTGAGCCGGTGACAATCGAACTGCTGGCAGATGGCAGAGCTAGCCTGCAAAACTGCATTCTGTGCCACCACGGTAGCAACTCTCCTTAATAAAAAGGTTAAAAGGCAATTAGCAGGAGATGCGATTGACGAGTAGGGAAAAAAGGCAACCAAAAAGCCCCTCGCTTCCACTTGGCCAGGGGGATCAACTAATGGCAACTTTACGACCTGTGGACTTCAACTCCCAGAATTCCTGGGTCAGCCAGTCCTCCCTTTGCAGAGGACAGTTCTAAGGAAAATACAATTTCTTGGATTGGCGAGGCACAACTTTATACTCTCTATACATTAAAAGGCTACGCCTGCAGCTACCTGAAGACTCTTTGAAGACTCCAAAAGACGAAGCAAGTTTCCTTTCCTTTCCTTTGCTCATCATGCCAAAGGAAAAACAACAGCCCCAAAAATACATTTTGTGGGCCGCCACTCTACACAATCACCACTTTTCTTTGGAAAGTTACTGCTGGCTCAGGAATTCTAGGAATTGAAGTCCACAAGTTGCAAAGTTGTCACGGTTGACCGCTCCTGTTCTTAAAATCACCTGTTTGTGACCTGCTTTTGTGCATCTGGCATCTGCCACCCCAGAGTCCTTATCCCAAAGATCTGATCTTATCAAATCTCCCAGGACATACCAGGATCACCCCACGGTGAGCTATCCATTGTAAATTCAAGGGGGGAATGGAGGTGCTATCTTCTTCTTCAGGAGGAAGAGGGGAAGAAAAGAGCCATCCTGGGGAAAATAGCTCAATGGCAATAAAACACCTACAGGGTAAACAAATCCTACTTAAAGGGCTAAGAGAGGTTTCTGCAAACTAACATTAGGATGCAAGGATGTAGCTTAAGAATTATTTTTTTTTAAAAAAAATGACTATTTGGCCTTAATTAAAGGCCAGTTGGTTGCCAACCCATACAAAGTTTAAATAGAATTTTTCCCACTTTATGGTTTAGACCAGGGGTCTCCAAGCTTGACAGATTTAAGACTTGTGAACTTCAACTCCCAGAATTCTTCCTCCAGTCATGTTAGCTCAGGGATTCTGGGTGTTGGAGCCCGCAAGCCTTTAAAGCTGTCAAGTTTGAAGGCCCTTGGTTTAGACTTCCTTGCCAGCAGGGGAGAACATCTGTAGATGAACACATGTACCCTTCACCAAAAGGAAATATTCACAAATGGCAAGAGCAATTTTCTTCCTGTGACCCAAACATCTGAGGCCATGTACAAAAGAATTCTCTGAAAATCAGAGTTTCCCTCCCTTCTACAGCAGGACTAACCCTGGCAATTCTCCTTTTAAGTGCTCATTAGCCAGCAGTGAAATTGACCAGGACACTGACTTAAAAGTCTGGTTAATTTTACTCTAGGGCAAACATTTGTAAAGGCTTCTCTCCTCCTCCCCCCCCCAAAAAAAAACTGGGAGCACTTTGGTTCAAAACTGAGAGCCACTTAGGTAAGTCAGCAGCGGTCTTTTCTCCCCACGATGGAGACATATTATTCTATTTTCCCCTCATTCGGTTTCCTCCCACAACACAGTGATTTGGGGGGGTTGGGGGTGGAACCAGTTTATTTTCGATAACAGAAGTTCTTTCCTCGGTGAGGTCTGCTCTGAGCAAAATACAAGCCACAACACATTTTTGGATTGGCGAGGCACAATTTTATACCCTCTCTTCTTTAAAAGGCTACACCTGTAGCTACATGGATAAAGACCCTTTTGGGTCCTTCACCTCATCAAAAGACTAAACAAGCTTCCTTTTCATTGCCCATCATGCCACACAAAAACCAAAACCCAGCAACCCTAAAAATATTAGCGGGCCACTCAATCTTTGGAAAACTATTGCCTGGAATTGGAGAGAGAGAGAGAGAGAGAGAGAGAGAAAGTAGATCAGTAGCACTGATGAGTATTTGATCTTCCAGCTCTTTTTGTAAGAAAGATGACCGATGCTTGGATCTTCCCCAACTTTCCTTGTATGATTTTTTTTCCCCACTTAATGTCATTTTCACTGTTATACAAAGCTGAGCAAGCAGCAGCAGCAGCAGCAGCAGAGAGATTTGGTTGAATAAAAGACTTGCCCAAACCACTGCTGCCATTTCAGCATCGCTGTTGAATCGAAGGTGGAAATTCAACCCATTTTTTTTTTCTTTTTTCCTAACGAGAAAGAGTCGTCTTTTGATCCAGGCAGGAATGCAATTTTTTGTTTGTGTTCTGAATTGTTATTCTATCTTTGGTTGGGTGGTGAAACGAAGGGAGAAGCAACCCCAGCAGAGGAGGGCTTAGGATCTGGAACAGGGGTCTCCAACCTTGGCTCCTGGAAGCCTGGCGGACTTCAACTCCCAGAGTTCCACAGCCAGCAAAGCTGGCTGTGGAATTCTGGGAGTTGAAGTCCGCCAGGCTTCCAGGAGCCAAGGTTGGAGACCCCTGATCTGGAACGTAACCTTTGCTAAAAACGATTGAGAGCTGAAGGCCAGAGAATAAGACAGCGAGTGCCCAAAGCTGCAAACTAAGCCGGCAAGTAGGACCTGTGGAATCAAGCTTTAGGCTGAAGTTCAATGCCATTCTGAAGAAAATGAAATGTGGAATATGCTTCTTCTTCTTCTTCTTCTTCTTCTTTTCCTTCTTTTGAGGTAGGGATATGAGGATTGCATAAGAGGAAAAATGTGCAACTATATTATATCTGACAAGAGAGTAACAGGAAATGCAACCGAGGTATTTAAAAATACTGAAAACCATCAAGGAAAGGCCCAGGCACCTTCCAGTGCAAGGCACATGCTGAAAAAACCCAGAAAGGCAACGTCTTACAAGAAAAGACCTGGGAAGCAGGGCCTCTGGAACTCAGGGCCACATGCGATTGCTGAGGTAAGTCTTATACAACACATGAAGCAGATCGTGGAGAACAACGCTCCGAGAAAGGCAGCCTAACGTGAAAGGGATCTCGCTTTGGAAGCAGCCAAAGAACCGAAGCCGATGGAGCTTTTCAAAGCAATCTGGAATTACAAGGAAGAAGCCGACAATTTTTTTTTTTTTTTTTTTTAAAAAAGAAGCCATCTGCATTGGACAGGCGTTGAGAAAGAGCAGCAAACGCAATCGGAGGCATTGCGGCAGAGATCAGCTTAACACACCTGGGTAGGGAGGGGACCCACGGCAGGCCCCCGTGCGTCTGAGGTAAAAAGGAAGGGGCCTGTGGGGATACCCCAAAATGCATGGAGGTGGACCTCGAAAGGATACGAGCAGAGACCGGGGATCAATGAGGTATTCACTGTAATAGACGTAATAAAGACAGTTCAAGCAGGAGACTACGGGGACGTTAAGACAGAGGGGGCCAACCACGAGAGCCCCCAGCTGGGGAGTGGAGAGTTAAGGGTGAGAAGGAGGACATGACACTTTTGAAAGTCACTGTAATTCCCCCGGAATTTAATTCCCCTCCCCACCCCCCCCCGGGTTAAATTGAATGACAGAGTGGGCTTCGCCTCGAAAGGCCTAGAAAATGGGGCAAATCCTGCCACCCCTCCCGAGGGACGTTCCATAGCCCTTGGGGAGATGGGGAGGCTGAGCGGCGGTCTTTGGCCTTCCAGACACGGCCTGTCTCTGAATTAAGAGGAACAGGGCGCGCCAAAGCAGCCTGCAAGAGACAGCGGGCAGGGGTACCCAACCCCTGGGCTGTAGCTGCCGCTATCGGGCCGAGAGCCATACGGAACCAGGCTGCCAAAGCGGCGGGGATGGGAGCATACGCACCCACTACGGCAGGGGTCTCCAACCTTGGCTCCTGGAAGCCTGGCGGACTTCAACTCCCAGAGTTCCACAGCCAGCAAAGCTGGCTGTGGAATTCTGGGAGTTGAAGTCCGCCAGGCTTCCAGGAGCCAAGGTTGGAGACCCCTGCACTACGGGAAGAGCATGGGAGCCCTTCGCTCTCTCGCCGTTCCAAACCCTGTCCGAGTCTCCCATCCTTTGCCGTCAGGGATGGCACCCCCCCCCCCCCCCATCCCCAGCGCAAGCCCAGCAGGGACGGCTCCTGGTCAGCCGAGAGGGCAACACGTGGGGCCTGGTTGGCTTCTCTTTTGCTGACTCGGCGGAAGCCAAGGTGACAGGCCGCAATCCTCGCTTTTAACTCTTGCTCTGGGCCGAGTTCACGCTAGGGAGGCTGGGCGGGAGCAGGAGGTCAATGCCGGGGGATTGCAGAAGGGAGCGTCGGGCCTTAAGAGGAAGGAAAAGTGGCATGAAAATAAGAGGCTCACCCACCCCAAAAGAAGGTTATGGGACGACCACCCCCTCTCCCCAAGAAGCCAGGCCCCTGAAATCGGCCAAAAGCAAGGCTGACCCCCCAAAGGTTGGCGTTCTCAGGTGGCAGGTAGGGCTCAGCAGGCACAGGGGCTGCTGGGAAAAAGGGGATTTGCACCCTCGCTACCCAGAAAGGCAGCAAGGGCTCAAAAGGAGCCTTTTCCTTGAGCCCGAAAGGCCAAACCACCATCGTCCCTCGTCCCTCAATCAAGTTTGCTTGTCTCAGAACGGCCGAGGTTGAAAGAAAAAAAAGAAAGAAAGAAACAGGAACAAAAACACAGGATGTTGAGGGCCTCACTCCTGACCGGTAAGTCTTTGAAAGGAAGAGACCATGGTGGGATGGCTGCTATTGCTAACATCGTTTGGGAAACCCTCTCAAAGAAAAACAACAACAACAACAACAACAGAAAGTCACAGTGAGCCTCTCCTGTTGGGAGGACCCTTCTGAGCGACTCACAAGATCTGGGACGCAAAGAAACAGACCCTCCAAAGGGCTCAGCTAAATTGGCAGAAAGCTGGAGCTATTCCCAGTCAGTTTGATTTCCCCACAGGGGAAAGATATGGAAGAAGAAGTTAGTAAGTCGTTGTAGTAGTAGTAGTAGTGAGGCGAAACCGGAGTGCGCTGATTTCGCGGTGTAAACAGTGCCTTCGCGGTGCCCGAGACCCTGAAAACAGCCTCTCGGGGCACTACCTGATTCGTAAGAGTGGGGAAATGGTCGAGAGCCAAGGTGATCCTGCAGGGAATCCGCAGGTCAGGGAAATGGCTCCAAAGGAGAAGAGTCTCAGTTTGCAACGGGCAGGAATTGCCGACGCCGGGAGTTGCAGAGGGAGGAAGAGGAGGGGAGGGGAGAGAAAAGGGGATGTCCTGCCGCACGGACCGAGGAAGACACCAAATCGAAGGGGGTGAGTTGAGCCCTCGCCTGGAACAGGCCCGGATATCGGCTCATCCGGGGATGCCCGGAGCCAGGCTGAGAAAACTCCCGCACGGTTCCTGATTTAACCAGCAACGTAGAAAACAAAATAAAAAGAGAATACCTGAAATATTCTATTCACTGCAACCTACTTTTCCCTGTCCAGGACTGGGGCGTAATACAGTTCCAATCCTCCCTCGAGGGTTTTATATATATATTTTTTCTTTTTCTTTCTTTCTTCTTCACTGGAAAGACAACGAAGCCAAGCACGGTGGCGGCACCCACCCCTCTCCCAACGATCCACGTGACTGGAGCAGCTCTGCTTTCAAGTCCAGCGCTCTCTCTGCTCACTGGAATGCTTGGTGGAAACGTGGCAAAGTGGTGGCGCCCAAGCCCCCCGGGGAGAACACCGAGGGCAAGGGATGCAGCGGCCCGAAGCCAAGCGAGGGCCCGGTTCCCGAGGGGGATTCCTGGGGTGGCAGAGTGGCAAGAAGGGACTGGGCCTCCCCCTGGGAATAACCCATCACTAGGCCCCCCGAGGAGACGGGGGGGTTGCAAGAAGGGAGGTTCAAGGGCAGGAAGCCCAGGAGGTGGGAGAAATCCATGTTAGCAGCACAGAGGGCTTCCGAGAGGAGCGCGGGGCTCTTGGAGAGCAGCGTCTCCTCCAGGCTGGTGGGCTGAGGTGGGGAGCAGGAGGAGGAGGAGGAGGAAGGATCGCCGGCGATCAGCGAAAGGCCTCCGGGCAGCTCGGCCAGGCAGCTGTCCATCTCCACTTTGGGGATTTTGTCAGGGAAGTATGAGGTAGATCCGAGCTGGTACTTTGGGGGAGGCTGGGGAGGGGAGGCGGGTTCCAGAGGGTAGCTCACCCCCATGGGCAGAGGGTTGGGGACTAGCGAGGGAGGCATCCCTGAGCCGGGCATGGCCGGGACGTGCGCTCCGTACATGCCCATGGGGAGCATGCCGGGGAAGCTCTTGCCGCCCATGCACAGGACGGGGCTGAGCTCCTCCTTCACGGCCACAGCCGAGCTGCAGCTGAGCAGGCCCAGCATGTCCACGGGTTCCGCCTTGATCTTGAGCAGCTCCTGCGAGTGGCTCTTCTTCATGTGCCGGGTCAGGTGGTCCTTCCGGCCGAACCGCTGGGCGCAGTACTGGCACAGGAAGTCCTTCCGGCCCGTGTGCACCACCAGGTGGCGCCGCACGTCCTTGCGGGTGTAGAAGCGCCGGTCGCAGTGGTCACAGGGGTGCTTCTTCTCCTTGGCGCTGCCCGAGGGCCGGCGGGAGTGGGCCTTGAGGTGCTCCAGCAGCGCCTGGGTGCTCTCGAACGCTTGCAGGCAGACCTTGCAGCTGAGGTCCCCGCTGGCCGCCGCGTGCATGGCCAGGTGGCGCCGGTAGCCCAGCTTGGTGTTGTAGTTCTTGCCACACTCGGGACAGTGGAGGGCTTCCTTGTTGGGGTCGTGGGTTTGGAGGTGGTTGCGCAGGTGGTCCTTCCGGTGGAACATTTTCTCACAATACATGCACTGGTGGGGCTTCTGGGCAGAGTGGGTGGCCAGGTGCCTTTCCAGAGGAGGGGAAACAAAAAGAAATGAGAGAATTGTTTGCAGCTCAGGGGAGTGGAGGAGGATAAGAAGGGGAGGGGGGAGGAGGGAGAGGAGGAGGGAGAAGAAGGAAGAGGAGGAGGAAGGAGGAAGAGAAGGAGCGGAGGGGGAGAAAGAAGAAGGGGAGGGAGGGGGAGAAGGAAGAGGAGGGAAGGTAGAAGGAAGAGGAGGAGAAGGAGGGAGGGGAGGAGGAAGAGGAGAGAGGGAGGGGCAGGAGGAAGAGGAAGGAGGAAGAGAAGGGAGGGGAAGGAGGGAGGGGGAGAAAGAAGAGGAAGGAGGAAGAGAAGGGAGGGGAAGGGGAAGGGGAAGGAGGGAGAAGGAAGCGGAGGGAGGGGAGGAGGGAGGGGGAGGGGGAGGAAGAAGAGGGAGGAGGAAGAGGAGGAGAAGGAGGGGGGAGAAAAGGAGGGAGAGGAAGAAAAGGGAGGGGAAGAGGGGAGGAAAACGAGGAGGAAGATGGTTATAGGGCCATGATGGCGAACCCATGCCACACATGCTGGAAGGGGCATCCAGAGCCATTTCTCCGGGCCCACCAGCTATCACCCGTTGCTCTTCTGGCCAGCTGGTCTTCACACGCGCGCAGGAAGACCAGGTGGCCGGTGTGAGGATCTGAACCCAGCACCTGTGTCCAACCAGGTGAGGATATGAACCCAGGGCCTGGCCCAGCCCCAGCCCCCCCCCCCCGTTCCATTGCCAGGGCCTTACCTGTAGAGCTTGTACTTGGAGGCGAAGGCCTTGCCGCAGTGCAGCTGAGGGCAGCAGTACGGTCTGGCTTCGGGGCTGGCTCTCAGCTTCTCCACGCCGGGGAAGGCCACTCCGGACAGCTCGTACTGGCCCTTCCCGGGGCACTCGCTCTCTCGGGCTTTGGGCCTGGCCACTAGTTTCCAGCCCACCTCCTCCTCCTCCTCCTCTTCCTGCTTGGCATTTTGAATCCAATGGGGAACACTGGTGAAGAACGCTGTCATGGCAGGCCTGGCGCCGCAGGAGGGCCACACCGAGGAGAAGGGCTGCCCGTGGGCATCTCACTGGTCCAGTCGCAGCCACCAAGCCTTTGCAGGAAAAAAAACCCTCAGTGGAGATCCTGGAAGGAGCAAAAGACAGATGATGACGGACAATCCCACAGTGGCACCCATCTGATACAGGCTGTCCTCGACTTAGGACAATGGAGCCCAAACATTTCTGTTGCTAAGTGAGACGGTTGTTCAGGGAACATTGGCCCATTTTATGACCTTTCTTACCATAGTTGCTAAGGGAATCACTGCCATTATTAACTCAGTTACCTGGTTGTTAAGTGAATTCTAGTTCATGAGCCATGGTGGTGCAGTGGTTAGAAGGTTGGGCTGTGCTCATAAGCCGAGGACTTCCTGTCTTAGCTTCTTAATAACAAGACATGTCCTCTTCTGTTGTCGGAATACAGTCGCATCTGCTCTACTTTTTTAAAAAATTGATTTCCTATTAAATAAATTTCTTAGTGCTTTAATAATCATCGTGTTGTCTGGGTATTTCATTTCCTGAGCAATGCAAATTTACATTCTTAATCTCCACCTCCTTCTTCCAACCAATGATAAAATAAATTCCATCTTTGGAAATATTCTCCATCCTCTTTCTGTTTAATTTTCAATGTCAATTTATCCATTTCTGCACAGTCTTGACTATTTCTTCGTCTCATGTTATGTCTTTGTTTTTCCAATATTGTGTGAAAGCAATCCTCACTGCTGTTAAGACATGTAATATTATTGGCCAAGTGTGATTGAACACACAAGGAATTTGTCTTGCTGCAAATGCTCTCAGTGTACATAAAAGATACATTCGTCAAGAATCATCAGGTACAACACTCAATAATAGCCATAGGGTGCAATAAGAATAGAATAGAATAGAATTCTTTTATTGGCCAAGGGTGATTGGACACACAAGGAATTTGTCTTGGAGCAAATGCTCTCAGTGTCCATACAGGAAAAGATACATTCTTCAAGAGTCAAGAGGTACAACACGTAATGATAGTCATAGGGTATTAGAATAGAATGGAATGCAATGCAATGCAATGCAATGGAATGCAATAGAACAGTATAATATAATATGGAATGGAAGGATTGGAATAGGAAAAGAAGAGAAGAGAAGAGAAGAGAAGAGAAGAGAAGAGAAGAGAAGAGAAGAGAGAAGAGAAGAGAAGAGAAGAGAAGAGAAGAGAAGAGAAGAGAGAAGAGAAGAGAAGAGAAGAGAAGAGAAGAGAAGAGAAGAGAAGAGAATTCTTTTATTGGCCAAGTGTGATTGGACACACAAGGAATTTGTCTTGGTGCAAAGGCTCTCAGTGTCCATACAGGAAAAGATACATTCTTCAAGAGTCAGCAGGTCCAACACGTAATGATAGTCTTAGGGTACAATAAGAATAGAATAGAATAGAATAGAATAGAATAGAATAGAATAGAATAGAATAGAATAGAATAGAATAGAAGAGAAGAGAAGAGAAGAGAAGAGAAGAGAAGAGAAGAGAAGAGAATTCTTTTATTGGCCAAGTGTGATTGGACACACAAGGAATTTGTCTTGGTGCAAAGGCTCTCAGTGTCCATACAGGAAAAGAGACATTCTTCAAGAGTCAAGAATCATCAGGTACAACATCTTACAATAAGGTCTTCCTAGTGTGGAAGAGGAAGAGGAGGAGAATTGAGGGGTTCTTGATGCTCACTGAGCTTGGCTGTTTTCTTGCAGAGAAAGAGAGAGATGGATGTGTGTCTGGACGCACAAGGAATTTGTTGTCTTGGTGTAAATGCTCTCAGTGTGCATGAAAGAAGATACATTCATCAAGAATTATCAGGTACCACACTTAATACATATTTTTCTTATCAAGTTTTTCTGATATAATACAGTTCAGATTGCAAAATCTACATGTTTCCCTATTGTCTTTTCTACCTGGGTATCTTTCCATTATTATTATTATTATTATTATTATTATTATTATTATTATTATTATTATTATTATTATTATTATTATTATTATTATTATTATTATTATTATTATTTTGCACAAATGGACACAAGTCCACCACAAATGTATTTTAAAAGGACAGCCATAATCTGTAAAATATTCTCCTCAGACATTTCAAAAACTGCAGTACAGGGACTCCTCAACTTACGACCACAACTGAGCCCAGAATTTTCCATTGCTAAGTGAGAAATTTGTTAGGCGAGTCTTGCCCCATTTTACGACTTTTCTCACACGTTTGTTAAGTGATTCCCTGCAGTTGTCAAATTAGTCACGCGGTCATTAAGCAAATCCGGCTTCCCCCATGGGATTTGCGTGTCAGGTCACAAAAGCGGATTGCCTGACCCCCAGGGCCCTGCAACTGTCGTAAAGGCGAGTCAGTTGCCAAGCATCCCAATATAAATCACAGGACCATGGGGGGGCTGCAAGGGTCCTGTAGTGTGAAAAACGATCAGAACTCCTTCCCCCCCCCCCCCAGTGTCATTGTAACTTCCAACGGCCGCGAAACGAGCTGTTTTTCAGTCAAGGACGGTCTGACTTTATTGAGAGGAGGAGGACGGGCTCAACTTTATTCTAATTCAGAGCGAGGCATGCAGGTGGTACACACACACACAGAGAGAGAGAGAGAGAGAGAGAGAGAAACCCACAATGTTTGCGTACCTGCTTAGGAATTTGGAGAGCAAACATGGCAGCTTTCCACTCAGTTTGCACCTGGTCCAAGTAAGTCAAACACGACAAAGTCATGTAACCTCAAAGAGGTTATGAGGCCAGTAATTTTCCTTAAAGCTTCTGCTATCACCGATCGGAAGGGGTAGCTTCCCTCATTTAAAAGGCGGTAAATGTATACACAGGTAGTCCTCAACTTACGACCCTGACTCATCATCACCATCATCATCTTTTAACGCCCTCATAATCCCCTGTGGGGTGGCATCTGGGCAACTGAATGGAGCTAGCAGCGTGTTTACTGGCCGGATGCTCTTCCTGTCGCCAATGCAGAGTTTTGTTCAGCTGATATAGTCTCATTGTGCCCAGAGAGAGAAATATCGGCCTCTACCCAGGATCGAACTTACTAACTAAGACGCAAAAAACCACAAAGCACTTTGCAATCACAAGGTCTCAGATCACCATCATGTCCTTTTAATGACTCCATAATCCCTTGTCGGGTGGAATCTGGGCAACTGAATGGAGCTAGCAGCGTGTTTACTGGCCAGATGCCCCTCCTGTCGCCAATGTGGAGTTTTGTTCAGCAGATAGATTCTCAGACAGAGAAATATCCAGCCTCTACCTAGGATTGAACTCACAACCTCCGGATTGTGAAGCGAGAGCTCCACCTCTAGGCCACTGCACCATTCCTTATAACCCCCAACTGATACCCAACATTTCTGTTGCTAAGCGAGATGTTTGTTCAGTGAGCTTTGCGAGCCCCTGTGCCTCTATAGCTACTTTTTCATCCTTAGACTACCTGTCGCACGCAGAAGATAACAGAATCACAGAAGTGTTTAAGAAAGGAAACAGGAACTTCAAGATGTCATATGGGGGAGAGAGAGAAAAAGTATTACTGTTTCCTACATTGCTATTTTTTGTTTTGGAAAGGGGTAAAATGTCCTGTTTCTGTTAGAATACTTTTAGCTCAGGGTTGAATGGTGGGGCCTGGGTGCTCTCTGAGCTGGGTGTTTTTTCTTGCAGATATTTCATGACCCAACTAAGCAACACCATCAGTGTTAGAAGAGAGGGAGGTTTGTAGAGGGGGGGAGGAGGAGGAGAACTTTGGATGTCTTTGGTGTTTTCTGAGCTTGTTTTCTCATAGATGCTTCAGGATCAATGCAGAAAGGGAGGAGGAGGAGGAGGAAGGGAGGAGGAGGAGGAGGAGGAGGAGGAGGAGGAGGAGGAGGAGGAGGAGGAGGAGGAGAAGAAGAACGGAGGGAGGGAGGGAGGGAAGGAAAGAAGGGAGGGAGGGAGGAGGAGGAGGAAGGGAGGAGGAGGAGGAGGAAGAGAAGGGAGGGAGGGAGGGAAGGGAAGGAAGGGAAGGAAGGAAAGGAGGAGGAGGAGGAAAAGAAGAAGAAAAAGAAGAAGAAGGAGGAGGAGGAGAACGGAGGGAGGGAAGGAAGGAAGGAAAGAAGGGAGGGAGGGAGGAGGAGGAGGAAGGAGAAGGAGAAGGGAGAGGAGGAGGAGGAAGAGGAAGGGAGGGAGGGAAGGAAGGAAGGAAGGAAAGAAGGAGGAGGAGGAGGAAAAGAAGAAAAAGAAGGAGGAGGAGGAGGAGGAGAACGGAGGGAGGGAAGGAAGGAAGGAAAGAAGGGAGGGAGGGAGGAGGGAGGAGGAGGAGGAAGGAGAAGGAGGAGGAGGAGGAAGAGAAGGGAGGGAGGGAGGGAAGGAAGGAAAGTAGTAGGAGGAGGAGGAAAAGAAGAAGAAGAAGAAGGAGGAGGAGGAGGAGGAGGAGGAGAGGAAAAGAGAAGAGGAGAAGGAGAAGGAGAAGGAGAAGGAGAAGGAGAAGGAGAAGGGGAAGGGGAAGGGGAAGGGGAAGGGGAAGGGGAAGGGGAAGGGGAAGGGGAAGGGGAAGGAGAGGAGAAGAAGAAGAAGAAGAAGAAGAAGAAGAAGAAGAAGAAGAAGAAGAAGAAGAAGAAGAAGAAGAAGAAGAAGAAGAAGAAGAAGAAGAAGAAGAAGAAGAAGAAGAAGAAGAAGAAAACTGTGGGGTTCTTGAGGCTCTCTGAGTTGGGTTGTATTTTTGCAGGCAGTTTGTGACCATCTTTAGTGCTAGAAGTGTAACAGAACAGAGAGCAAATCCCACTCCCTTACAGTACTGATTGGGTTATGAAATTTCAAGAAAACAACCAAGCTCAGGGAGCACCAAAATTTTCCCCACAATCATTCTCTTCCTCCTTCTCCTCCTCCTCTCCACACTCTCCACCTCCCTTCCAGCATTGGTGAAGTTCCCCAGTTGGGTTATGAAACATCTGTAAAAAAAAAAAAAAAAAAACCACTACCAAATGCAAAGAACTCCACAGTCCCTTTCTCTTATAGCAGCAAAGCCAATGACTGGGTTTCAATTTGTCTGCTTAGGTGGAAGCGGGGTCCCTCGTCTTGCCAGGACCTCAAGAGACCAAGCAAAGTTGTTTGCACAGACCAAGAGAAAAAGGAAGCAAAGGCCCTCCTGACCCTGCTGGATGCAACCTGAAGCAACCCAGCCCTGAAATGTGGCTCTTTTTAAGGGCAGCTTTTCTCAACCTTGGCCACTGTGGATTTCCACTCCCATAATCCCCCAGCCCAGAATGCTTTAAGAGGGATTGACTCCAACTCCCACAATTCCTCAAACATCACACTTGAAGATGTGGAAACTTCAACTCCCATAATCCCCCAGCTGGCCTACTTTAAGATGGCTGGACTTGCAAATCCCAGAATCCCCCCAGCCAGCATGCTTTAAAATGGACTCCAACTCCCAGAATTCTCCAGCTGGCATCCTTTAAAGAGGGGTGGCTACAGCTGCTCTAGGGATTCTGGGAATTGAAGTCCACCTATGTTCCAGCAGGCAAAAGGTTGAGAAGCCAAAGTGCCCCACATCCAGGAGAACAACTCCCCCCAGACCAAAATAAAGCTACCCCCAATGGAAAAGGAAAAATACCCAAAGACCCTTCCTGACCCTCTTTATGGCATTTGGCCTTAGAAAGGGGGAGAAGCCAGACGGGTGCGCCCCCCTCCCAAATTCACGGGGGCGCCAAAATGTCCCGCCGAGCCATTCACGCAGCGCGCATGCGTACTTGAGCGCACAGCTCTCTCTCGCGCGCGCGCTCGCGCTCTCTCTCTCTCTCTCCTCCTCCTCCCTCCCCCCCCCCCGGCCTCTTTCCCGCTTCGTTTCCGAGCTCACCGCTGCCGTTGCGGCTCTCCTCCTGGCGCCTCGAAAGCCCGGAGGGAAGGGGAGGAAGGCCCGAAGGTTGCGTGGGAGCCGGGGGCGAGGCAGAGGCCCCATGGCGGGGGGCACCGGAAGGAAGGAGGCGACGAAGGCGACCAGGTCTCCGGCCCAGCAAGCTTTGATTTTTTTTTTTCCCCTCAGGCGAGCTGGCTCGCGCCTCCCGCTCAAAGGCCTCCATGGCGCACACTTCCGGTCCGTACCGGAAGTCACCCTGTCCTGCCCTCCCAAGCGCGCGGGGCCGGGCGGGAGGGGCGGGGGCCGGGCGAGCCGGTTGCTATGGAGACGGCCCAAGAGGCCTAACTAGGCCTCGGCCTCTTCGCTGGGCCAAGGCAGCGATGGCGCTTGAAGCAGTCGGCGTCCTCCTGTTCTGCCTGGTTCTCCCGAGCCTGGGATGCGCCGGCGACGACGGCTGGGACCCGTCCGGTTACCTGCTTTACTGCCCCTGCATGGGTGAGGCCCGGTTCAGCCGCTTCGCTCCCTTCGGGGCTGCCGTTCCTGCTGCCCCTCCGCCGGCGGGTTGAACGGACGTCATGGAACGGGACAACTTGCCCCGACTCCCCTCGCCTTGCCCGCCAGCCCTGCACCGCCGGCTTCCTTTGGGGGCTGAACTACAACTCCCTTCATCCCCTGAGAGTCCTGCTGGCAAGGGGGGAGGCGGTTGAGTCGAGGTTTGGGGCAGGGGTGGCACCATGGGCCTTTTATGACTTTTGGACTACAACTCCTATCATCCCCATGCGCCCTGGGACTCCTGCTGGCAAGGGTAGTGGCGAAGTTAAAGCCAAGCTTTAAGACAGGGGTGGGGAACCATGGGCCTTTTATGACTTCTGGACTTCAACTCTCAGAATTCTGGGAGTTGTAGTCCACAAGTCATAAAAGGCCCATGGTTGCCCACCCTTGCTTTAGGGTGAAGAAGACCCCAAAGAAGGGTGGCTTATGGTCTTCTGCATCTCCGTTTGTTTATCTCAAGGGTCCCCAAACTTGGCCACTTTAAGACTTGTGCTTAAAGCTATGCTAGCTGGAGAATTCTGGGAGTTGAAGTCCACAAATCTTAAAGTGGCCAAGTTTGGAGACTTCTGGTTTGTGTTTTATTTAATTTGGTGGAAGAATAAAATGTGTGAGGCCAACCTTGGTGGGGGCGGGGGGGCTCCTTTCCCCACTTTACCACAGGGAAACATTTTTCTTATTTATTTGTTAAATTTATTTGCTGCCTCTCTCACTGGGGCTTCTCTCGGTGGCTTATTTTTAACAGGCAATCCTCCACTTCCAACAGTTCCATTTAATGACCATTCAAAGTTACAATGGCACTGAAAAAAAAGTGACTTATTGTCAGATGATCAGAATGCAAATGCTTAGTAACTGGCTCATATTTATGATGGTTGGCGTATCCTGGAGTGATGTGATTATCTCTTCCAACCTGACAGGCAAGCAGACTCACTTAGCAGCATGTTACTAACTTAATAATTGCAGCGATCCACTTAAGAACCGCAGCAAGAAAGGTTCTAAATTGGGGCAAAACTTATTTGACAACCGTCTTACTTAGCAGCGGAAATTTTGTGCTCAATTGTGGTTGTAAGTCGAGGACTACCTGTGTCTGTAGCTTCAGCCTTGGGGTTGAACACGGTCTTGGTGAAGGGAGAAAGCTCTTCATAAAAGCCTGTCGAGACTTAAAGCTGCCCTTTCCTTGCCCAGGAATGTTCTGTTTATGTTCTGTTCCAAGGGAGATTTGGGAATCAAGCGGATCACTTCCTCGGGTCTTTGGCATTCGCTAAGACGATGAATCGGACTTTAGCTGTGCCCCCGTGGATCGAGTACCGGCATCACAGACCTCCCTACACGAATGTATGTTGTGTTATTAAATGTATATGTTGCCCATCTCATTGCAAAACATCTCTGTTAGTTGCTTGGCTGGTATTCCGAGCTTTTGATGTATTATTTATTTGATTTTTATCCCACCTTAATTATTGTTTATAAATAATTCAAAGTGGTCAGCGTACCTACTACTCCTTCCACCTATTTTCCTTGCAACCACAATCCTATGAGATGAGATGGGTTGGGCTGAGAGAGGGACTGGTCCAATCACCCAGCCGGCTTTCACACCTAAGGTGGGACTAGAACTCACCGTCTCCTGGTGATTGGCCCAAACTCACCCAGCTGGCTTTCACACCTGGCAGGACTAGAACTCACCGTCTCTTGGTTTGGCCCAAAGCCACCCACTTGCCTTTTGTACCTGACCTACTAGAACTCCCTGACTCCTGGTCAGCACCTTAAATAGCTCTGATCTACCTGCAAAGATCATTGCAAGTTCTCTTTTTATTAAGACCCTAATGCTCATTTCAAGACTATATCCAACCTGCCCATTTGTCCTCCGAATGGGAAGTGTTCGTCTTTTTTTATTTAAACATGATGTGTATAATTAACTCATTATGTCTTCCGTGTACTTGTATAAACGTGGGTTTCTTTCCATTGCAGCTACACGTCCCTTACCAAGAATACTTCAAGCTGGCCCCCCTGCTAGAATACCACCGAGTCATTAGCTTGGAGGAGTTTATGGAAAAGCTGGCACCCTCTCACTGGCCGCCGGACAAGAGGGTAGGCTATTGCTTTGAAGCGGCAGCCCAGAGGAGCCCTGACAAAAAGACCTGCCCGATGAAGGTAGGAGTCCCCACCCTCCACCCCAGAGGATCTGGGGGAAATTCAAGAACTTTTCTACTCAGAAACAGAAATATACAGGTAGTCCTCGGCTTACGACCACAACTGAGCCCAGAATTTCCATCACCAAGTGAGAAATTGGTTAAGGGAACTTTGCCCCGCCTTTTTTACGACTTCCCTTGCCATGGCTGTTAAGTGAATCACTGCAGTTGATAAGTTAGCAACACGGTTGTTGTTTTTGGTAAATTTTATTGGTTTTTAAAGACAAACATAAACAAAAAAAACATCAAACTTTCTTCCATAAGTATACAAGCAGTGTGCCGGTTGGTTTACAAATTTTTTTGTGCATCCATTTCGTAGTCTTCAGTTACAGTTACATTGCATAATAGCTCATTATCAATCAAAAATTGAATACCCTAGTATCATTATTAATCAATCATTTGACAATAATTTTATTCATATTTTGCGAGATAACCATAGTTTATAACAATTCATATAATCCTCCCAAATCTATCCTAAAAATATTTTGTAGATATAATAAAAAAAATAACACATCTTTATATATTGATTATTTTCTAGAATTCTACAATTTCATTATTGTATTTTATTATCTAACCATTGATAGAAAAGGTCCCAAATTTTATAAAATTGTTTATCCTCTTGTTCTCTAATTTCAAATGTCAATCTACTCATTTCAGTACATTCCAATATTTTCTTAATGATTTCCTCCTGCGATGGTATTTTCTCATTTTTCCAGGTTTTAGCAAATACAATCCTAGCTGCTGTTAATACATTTACAATCAGGTATTTCAAATCTTTACTGTATGTATCAGGTAAAATACCCAATAAAAATATCTCTGGTTTCAAATCTATATGTTTTTTTGTCATTTTTTCCAACCACGTGTGGATTTTAGTCCAGTATTTTCTAGCGTCCGCACAAGTCCACCACATATGGTAATATGAGCCAGGTATCTGATGACATTTCCAACATTTTTCGGATTTATTCTTGAACATTCTTGCTATTCTTGTTGGGGGTAGGTGCCACCTGTAAAACATCTCATACAATTTTTCTTTATAAGCTGTTGACATTGTCATTTTATAATTTTGAGACCACAATTTTTGCCATTTCTCTAAATCAATCCCATATCCAAAATTCTTCCTCCAAACAATCATAGTTTCTTTAACTTGTTCTTCTTCTAGTTTAGTTTCTGATAAATATCCATACAGTTTTTTAATCACCTTTTCATCAGTACCTGTCAAAATCTATCTAAGTCAGTCAATTTACCAAAGAAACCTTCTGTCTTAAAATCTTTATCATACCTTGAATGTATTTGCGCATATGAAAACCAATTCATCTTTATACCTTGTTCCTCTAGTTTTTGCATAGATTTAAGTTCACCCTTTTCATTCAACATTTCCCCATATCTAACTCTTTGTTCCTTGTTGTATATTATAGGATAGGAAAATGCTTCAATAGTTGATAACCAGACTGGAATTTTCAAATCACTGGAAATTATTTTCAATTGTCTTTTAATCTTCTCCCAATTTAACCACAGAGAGTAACACGGTTGTTAATGAATCTGGCTTCCTCCATTCACTTTGCTTGTCAAGTGGTCGCAAAAGGGGATCACTTGACCCCGAGACACTGCAACCATCATAAATTCGAGTCAGGTAGTCAATGAGGACTACCTGTATGAATTTTCAGGAACAGGCCTACCCTCATTTTTCTTTTCTTTTCTTTTTTTCCTTTTTAATTTTTATTTCAGTTTTCCACATTTTAAAAATATCTTTTTTTTAGTGAACAACATGATTCCGGGTTTTCACATTTCCATACAAACATGACTTAGATTACATACTCATCTTTCACATTTAGTTTCATATCTTATCATTACTTTACATACTTTTTTACATAATTTTCTCAAAATACTTTCCTCAAGCTTATTTTATAAATTTTCAATTCATTTCTTGACCTATTTATTTTAACTTTAAATAATTCTCATATCTTCATATTCATTGTACTTTATACTTCTATCTGCCATGTTTGCAATTTCATCGCAAATTCTTATTTCATCACTTCAAAAATTCCATCTCAATTCAAACATTTCAAAAAAAGTTTCCCTCACAATTACCAATTAGAGTGTGCCACCCATACACCTTATATGTCATTTAATTAATTCCCCTTGAAGTCTCAGTAATCATTTAACTTTTTAATTATCACTTTAAAAATTAATAGCAATAATCTCCTAGCAACTCCTTGACATCTATACCTTTTAAAATCAGATTCCGCATGGTACTTTCCCCTTCAATTACGTCAAAAACGTTTATAGTTTCAAAAAGAAAAAATAATCTGTTCAATTCATCATAAAAACGCCTTTTTCAAGCTCCCTTGCATTTTTTTTTTGCAGGACGGGAATCCCTTTGGGCCTTTCTGGGATCAATTTGGGGTAGAGTTTGATAGGTCGGAGATGTTCGGAGGCGTCTCCTTCAGCGCCTTTTACAAGGATGTCTGGAACCAAAGGTAACGAGTAACTATTACTAGTGATACTACCCTTGCTTGCCTTTGCCATAGTTGTTCTATTTCCATTTGTAGGTCTTTGTATTTTGTTATCTTCTCCCGTTCTTTCTCTCCTATTCTGCTGGCACTATAGAAGAGAAAGAACTGGACTATTATTATGATCACTATCACCATCCTTCTCATTCTTCTCTACTACCCTCTCTCGTTGGTATCCTTACTATGATTAGTATTACTCTGGTGCTTTGAATGTACACTGAGAACCTCTACACCAGAGACAATTCCCTTGGGTGTCCAATAAAGTATATTAAAGGTAAACCAATAGCCATGCTTCAGAGATTTCTTGTCCACTTGATTCAGATTTTCAGTCAGGCTGGCAGCTCTTTTTTCCTTTGACCACCAAGAGAAAGGACGAATAATTAACATTTTTATTTCTCCTAGGTTTCCCTCCTTTGAACATCCCGTTCTCGCCCTCCCGGGTGCCCCGGCGCAGTTTCCTGTCCTGGAAGAGCACCGTCCCCTGCAGCGTTATGTGGTTTGGTCCGATGAGATGGCGGAGAAAGGAGAGTTCTATATTAAGACCCTCCTGCTGAGGCCCTACGTGGGAATTCATTTGCGTGTGGGTTCAGACTGGGTATGTGACCGACGTCGAGGTTCTGTGTCCCGCATTTCATACAATTGTGTTGGTCTTTAGCTGCCACACCCCATTCCAAAGCCAGAAGATTGAATCAATAAGGAAGAGACTGGAGTGCCACTTGTCCAGAATGTTTACTTTACTTTTACTTTTACTTTGCTTTTACTTTGCTTTTACTTTGCTTTTACTTTGCTTTTACTTTATTTTTACTTTGCTTTTCTTTACTTTTACTTTTACTTTACTTTTACTTTGCTTTTATTTTATTTTTACTTTGCTTTTACTTTACTTTTACTTTGCTTTTACTTTACTTTTACTTTACTTCTATTTTGCTTTTAGTTTATTTTTACTTTTCTTTACTTTTACTTTACTTTTACTTTTACTTTACTTTTACTTTACCATTAGTTTACTTTTACTTTACTTTTACTTTACTTTTACTTTACTTTTACTTTACTTTTACTTTATTTTTATTTTTACTTTTACTTTACTTTACTTTTTATTGTCATTGCATCTCGTACAACGAAACCAAACCCCATCTTCAGTGCACATCATGACCCTGAAAATAAACACAAACGCATATCCTTCACCCTTCATAAATTGAACCAAAAAAACCCCGACACCACACCAACACTGCACTACACAGCAGAATTCCAAAGAGCAACTGCCCTGGGATAGAAGCTGTTTCTCAGCTATATGCTATAAAATGGCACTATAGAGCAGTGATGGTGAACCTTTTCGACACTGAGTGCCCAAACCGGAATGCGCATGGATGCACACATGCCACAGCACCAGAAAGCCGAAGACCAGCTGGCCGGTGCATGCATGCCTGTTTTTTGGCCATTTTGGAGGCCATTTTCAGGCCATTTGGGGGGGTGTTTTTGGCCTGAAAACGGCCCAAAAAACGGCCTTGTTTGGCTGGATTTTTGGTCATTTTTTGCCATTTTCAGGTTGTTTTTCTCACCAAAAGTGGCTCTGAAAACAGCCCCTAAAACAGATGGAAAATGGCCTGGAAACCAGGATGTTTGGGGGGCATTTTCTGAGCCATTTTCAGGGCATTTTTCGGGCCACTTTCAGACCATTTTTCATGTCCAAAACATCCTGGAAAACGTCCTGGTTTGGGGCTGTTTTTTCAGCCATTTTCCAGTGCTCCGTGTCCGCGAAGACCAGCTGCCTGGCATGCATTCCAGAAAGCAGAAGAGCAGCTGGCGATGCCCACTGAGAGGGCTCCGCATGCCACCTCTGGGACGTGTGCCATAAGTTCCCAATCACTTGCCTGCCCCGTTGAGTTGGCTCGTCAGAACGTTGCGAAAGGGAATCACGTGACCAGGGGACACTACGACCATCATAAGCATGTGCTGGTTGCCAAGACTCCAAATTTTGAGCGCGTGGCCAAGGGATGGCTACAACGGTTGTAAGTGTGAAAAAACGGTCCTAAGTGACTATGGAGATTCTCCGTCCTTCAGGTCACAGTTGTCCCAAGGGTTCTTTTTCCAAGAGGCAACCGGACTTTCTGGCTTTCTTTGAAGACGTTTTGCTTCTCATCCAAGAAGCTTCTTCAGCTCTGACTGGATGTTGGGGAAGGGAAGGATGTTCAGAGTTTTGCAGCGTTTTCAGCACCAGAAAACTAAGCAAAGCTGGCTGATGCTTCATTTAACATCTTTATAAACATAAGTAGATTTTACAAACCAGTTCTAGATTTCTCCAATATGGAGCCAACCCAGACAGAAACATGTTCAACAGCAACTCAGGAGCTCAGAAACAGACTTCAGTTTCACTTTAGTTCAGCAGGCAAGAAGAGGAGAGAAGCAGTTTCATCTTCAATAGACAGACTCAAAGCTCAACAGAGCTGCAGAGTTTAATATAGAGCCACACTTAGGCTACTTCTAGTGTCAGTTTCCAAACGGTCCTCATTGGTTGACTTAGTTGTTATGCCTATTCATTGGCTGACCTTGTTCCCATGCTCTATTCCAGCTCATGGATATACTTGGACAAACAATTTTTACTCCTTGCAGACAGCTGGTCATTTGCATCCTTTTAGAGAGTCGTTGAGGCCACCTGGAGGTTTGTCTGTGTCCTCAGGGTCACCTGAGTGGTACAAATGGATGTGTGGAGCTTTCTTGGAACTGCTAAAAGGACTGTGTTATAGACTGGAGATAGAGGATGTTGTATCCCTCCCCCTCTGTTGGGACTGTTCAATTTGGACCTAGATGGCCTCTTGGAGCCCTCTTCCAAACCAGCGGTCCTCTCTGTCCAAAATGTGGACTTTGCTGTCCTTAGAAGAGCAGCCTTTCCCTTTTAAAGGACTGCCGAATCTAGTCCTGATGGAATGCAAGTATAAACCCTTCCTTTCCCCGCCATCCAGTCAGAGCTGAAGAAGCTCCTTGGATGAGAAGCGAAACGTCTTCAAAGCAAAAAAAAAAAAATAAGAAAGTCAACTTCCCTCTTGGAAAAAGCACCTTTGGGACATCCTTGGTCCTAGGTTGGTCCTCATAAACCCCAGAACATAGAGGGATCTTGGAGGTCTTCTAGTCCAACTCCCAGCTTAAGCAGGAAATCCCAAGACATCTCAGAGTCGAAGAAGCTTCTCCGATGAGAAACGAAACGTCTTCAAAGGAAAAAAAAAAAACAAATAAGAAAGTCAACTTCCCTCTTGGAAAAAGCACCTTTGGGACATCCTTGGTCCTAGGTTGGTCCTCATAAACCCCAGAACATAGAGGGATCTTGGAGGTCTTCTAGTCCAACTCCCAGCTTAAGCAAGAAATCCCAAGACATCTCAGAGTCGAAGAAGCTTCTCCGATGAGAAGCGAAACGTCTTCAAAGAAAGAAAAAAAAATCAGGAAGTCCAGTTGTCCCTTGGGGGAAAAAAAACACCTTTGGGATGGTTGTAAGTGCCTTCTATTCTATACCATCGCAAAACGAAGTGTCATAAGCCACGCAACTACAAAATCATTGATCCCCCAAAGCCAGTAACTGACATCGATACAAGGACTCTTAGCCAGTGCTGATGGTGTTATTTTCCCCTGCTTTCCGTCTCCCCTTAGAAAAACGCCTGCAGTCTGCTGAAGGAGGGCACGGCGGGGTCGCATTTAATGGCATCGCCGCAGTGTGTGGGCTACGATCGCAACTCTGCTGCGCCCCTGACCATGGAGATGTGTTTGCCGGACCTGAAAGAGATCAAGCGGGCCCTGAAACTCTGGGTGAAGAAGATGGAGGCCAAAGCCGTGTACGTGGCCACTGACTCGGAGCCCTACACCAAAGAGATTCAACAGCTTTTCAGAGACAAGGTACCATATTTTTCAGAGTAGAAGATGCTCCGAAGTATAAGACGCACCTAGTGTCAGGATTCCAACAGTTGCCCCAATTAAATCATGAATCTTGAGCCAAACCTCCAAAACTTCAAAAGGATTTATTGGGAGTTAACATGTCCGGCACTGCCTGGGTGTAGCCAACTCTGAGGCACGTCATTCATTGTCACCCTTGACCCTGGTTCCCACACACACACACACACACACACCCTGGGTGTATCCTAATTCCTATTCTCCAATGGGACACCTCCATAGCCAAGAGGCATCAATCATGCTCTCCGGTTAGAATTTTGCACGGCAGAAACTTCAGTCACCTAGTTCCTATCTTTGAAAACATTTATGGAATGCACTTTCGGTTTGCAAGCTGCCGCACTGCTCCCCCTTCCCTCTCTTTCTCTTGACAACTCTCAAAAGACCACAGAAATATTTTATGAGTTGACACCTAAGCTTTTGGGGAGGAAAACAAGAAAAAAAAATGCCTCTGCCTCCCAGCAATTTGCCTCCTTACAGCAAACAGCCTCTTTCAGCTTCAGCACAGTCTGATTAGCACAAGCAGCTGATTGTCGGTTGGATCGGCCTCCCGACGATCGGCTGTTTCAGTCTGCAGGGATCGCCCTCGCCTATTGCCGCCTCGGTGCGTCCCATTTTTGGCCTCCGCATCCCCTTTTCAGCCTCCACACGCCTGGTTTTTCACCTCTGTGTACCCCATTTCCTGTCCATTCTGATCCCTGCCACCCAGAATGGGCAGAAAATGGGGTGCACAGAAGCCGAAAATGGGGCACGCAGAGGCAGCAATAGACGAGGCCGATCCCTGCAGCCTGAAGCAGCTGATCGTCGGGAGGCCGATCCAACCGACAATCAGCTGCTTGTGCTAATCAGACAGTGCCGAAACTTGAAAGAGGCTGTTTGCTGCTTGCTGCAAGGAGGCAAGTTGGTAGGAGGCAGAGGCCAGTGGGTGGGGGCCGGCAGGTGGGTGGGGCTTTGCCAACAGTCGCTGCATAAGATGCACAGACATTTCCACCCACTTTGGGGGTGTGTGGAAAAGCTGCATCTTATATTCCAAAAACTATGGTAATTTCCACCTCCGATCAAAACAAATTTTGCTTGTCAGGCTAGAAACGAGCACTGAGTTCTAGTTCCACCTTTGGTATGAAGGTTTGCTAGGTGACTTTGGGCCAATCATCAGGAGATGGCGAGTTCTAGTCTTGCCTTAGGCATCAAAGCTGGCAGGGTGACTTTAGGCCAATCCCTCACCCTCAGCCCAATCCACCTCACAAGTTTGTTTTTGTGGTGCAAGTGAGAGGAGGAAGATGTCTTAGATATATTGACCATTGAATTATTCATAAAAAATAACAAAGGAGGGATATAAATAATTTTTTTAAAAAAAACAATAACACGTTCTGGCTGTTTTCTCCTTGCAGGTCAAAGTGGTCCATTTGCAACCCGAAGTGGCCCAGGTAGATCTCTATATCCTCGGCCAGTCCGACCATTTTATCGGCAACTGCGTCTCCTCCTTCACCGCCTTTGTGAAACGGGAGAGGGACGTTCACCAGAGGCCCTCTTCCTTTTTTGGCATGGACCACCCCCCTAAGCTGCGGGATGAATTATAACCCACGGGGGACGATGGGCTTCGAGGTCTCGGGATGCACAACTCGGCTTTGCACAAAGCCCCCCTCGGAAGCAAAGTGGCAGATTTGTCCCGGTGCCATTTTCATTTTTATGTCGTACTCTGAGCTGGGAGAACAGCAGCTTCTTGGAAAATCCCACTATTTTTTTTCCCCCTGCTGTGGTTGAATCAAGGAATCCTCTGAACACATTTGACTTTCCTCCTTCCCTTTTCACAGCCGCCTTACCTCAGAATGAATGTCTGAACTGCCGCTGCTCCTTTACCTCACCGTATTTTAAGATGGCACAATCAGTATAAATCACAAAAAATGTTCTGGACCTCAACAGGGGGAAACAAGACGATTTAATTCACCATTGTAACCGATTAACATTTGGCAGGTTTTCCTTTTTTCCAGAACAGATTTAATCTCCATCTCCTCCGCTTGGACTAGGAAGACTCAACCTGAATTTGCCGGGATCTATAATGTGATTTGGTACCTTCAGAACCAATTAGAAGACTCTAATGAGGAGCGGGCTGCCAAGGACATTTTTTTGAAAAAAACATGATTCAGAATAAAAGTGAGGTATTTTTGAACCGTCTACTATTTTTACAGAAATCACAGTCTAAAAGCTGAAATAAAATCCTCTTATCTAAAATGAAACATTCTTGTTTTTTACTTCTCAACCCAGGTCTTCAGAGTTCTGAATACAGGTAGTCCTCGCAGTTGTGACCACAGTCGAGGCCAGAATTTCTGTTACTAAGGGAAACATTGCGTTCTGCTCCATTTTGCAACCTTTTTCTGGCACAGTTATTAAGTGAATTGTTGCCAGTGGTGGTATCCAGCCGGTTCGCACTGGTTCAAGCGAACCGGTAGCAAGGATTTGACGTGAGTCGCCAAACAGGAAGTCACTTCTGGCTGGCCACGCCCTTCCCTGCCCAGTCAGACCGAACATGCACAACATCACTGACTGTTCTCCGCCCAGTCACTCCTTAAGGTATTTCTTTTTTTTATTTCCCTCCCGACGATCAGCTGTTTTGACCATCAGTTGTGCCAGTGTCCCCCTCGCTGTCTTACTGCTTTACCTAGGAGGCCTCCCTGAGGCTCAGAAGGCCCAAAAAATGGGAGGGGGGGTTACTTCCCCCCCCCAAAGCCATGCCCACCCAATCACATGGCCACGCCCACAGAACTGGTAGTAAAAAAAAATGGAATCCCATCCCTGATCATTGCAATTCTTAAGGTTGTTAAGTGAATCTGGCTTCCTCCTTGATTTTGCTGCTCAGAAGGGTCACAAAAGGGGATCACGGGACCCTGCAACCATCATAAATACGAGTCAGTTGTCAAATGTCCGAATCTTGGTCACCTGACCATGGGGATGATGCAATGGTTGTAAGTGTGAGAAAGGGTCGTTCTTTTCAGTGACGTAACTTTGAACGGTCACTAAGAAACTTGTCAGCGGAGGACTACCTGTATCTTGTCTGGAGAAGATTCCTAAGAATATTGTGGACAGCTAAGAAAATAAATGGATCGTCAAAGAAACCAACTCGGAGTTCTCGCTCGAGGCAGAAATCAAATCTAATTATTCTGTTTGTAGTCTAATTCAAGTGCAAGATGTGAAGGCCCAGCTGTCTGGAGGAAGCTCTGATGCTAGGAAAGAAGGAAAGAATAACAGAGTTGGGAGGGACCTTGGAGGTCTTCTAGTCCAACCCCTTGCTCAAGCAGGAGACCCTTGACCAGTAGCGGCTAACCTTTTTCGGCTCCAGTGCTGCTAATGGCTTTGCTGGCTGGGGAATTCTGGACATTGAAGTCCACAAGTTTTAAAGTCACCAACTTTGAAGTCCCCTGATTTAACATGTTGTGTGAACCTGGCATTATGACTTATCAATTGACCGTCACCTTTGGTGGAAATTCATGGTAAATGTGCATATTCACTAACCTGGATTGGATTAAGCCAGGATGCAAGCTGGCTACAAAGAGTTCTTTTCTTGTGAAAAACAGTTTCCATCAGCTTCCTGATTTAATAGTGGTTTGATCATGCATCTGTTCACCTACCTTCGATTGTAGGGAAACATTCACATAATGGAAAAGAAGGGTTAGAAAAATCAGGAAGAATGCTTTTGGGGAGAGAAGTAAATCTTACAGAATAACAGGATTGGAAAGGACCTTGGAGGTCTTCTAGTCCAACCCCGCTGCTCAGGCAGGAAACCTTATGCCTGTCATGCCCTTGGTAGAGTTGGACTCTGAAGGAGAGGAGGAACAGCCGAAGGGGAGTGGAGGTATGGCTCCGGAGGCTGTGGAGGAAGCTGGGGAAGGGCAGAGGCCGGCTGGGCAGTGAGAGGAAGAACCAGGCCCATCACCTCTTCAACCTAGGGCACGCAGGGAGGAGAGGAGAAGGGAGCAACATGGCTTATGGGAGAGGAAGCGGCCATGATTCCCCTCACTGGCTGCAGCTAGGGAGACGAGTATACAAGAGAGCCGGTTAAAACATAGCATTGCCAGAAGCAAAGCTTGTTTTATTTTGGGCTGAAGTTATCTTGGTTGGCATCCTTCCAACAGACTCTGCCTTGTTATCTCCTAGAAGTTGATAATTACTTATCCTGGTCTGTTGTGGAAATTCCTTCATTGTAGTTTGTTTTGGGTTTTTTATTGCACCTTTATCTGCTCATTAAGTTCGCATTGTATTGCTTTCCTTTAAAGACTATTTTTGAGTACGTTTTATCTCCAACTGAGAATTATTGAACAGTGGGGCCAGGTTGGAGGCATTAAAGGACATTTATTTACGTTTTGGATTGCGTTACGTTAGTGTTACACTCTGGGTCATCACAGTACCATTTCAGACAAATAGCTGTCCAGCCTCTTCTTAAAAACCTCCAGTGATGGAGCACCCACGACTTCTGGTGAGAAGTTTCTCTTTTTGATGCCCTTGTCTACCAATCCATAATGTCCATTTTATGTCTCCATAATTTCCAGTTTATGTACCTTGGAGAGGAAGATGAAGCTGGAAGAAGCAGAAGAAACTCTGCAGCATAGGCAAGTAGAAGCAAGACCAACCCGTGAAGTTCCAACTAAGCTGATTTATTAGTCTGTTCCTACGTATTGCACTCGAGTCAACAAAGGGTTAGTACTAGAGGTCTCTAATCTTCGCAACTTTAAGCCTGAAGCAGGCTGGGGAATTCTGGGAGTTGAAGTCCTCCAGGCTTAAAACTGCCAAGGTTGGAGACCCCTGGTTTGTACAACTTTGGTGCTAGATCAAGGTTAACAGACTTCAGTTGAGGGTGTGGGGAGCTGACTTGGAGCGTTTCTGTTTACATAGCAACTCTATGATACGTCCTCTTTTCATTTGGGCTCCAGGCTTTGCCGGTCCTTCTACAACATCTCCCAAGGAGGGCACGTTGTAACTGCTGCTTTGATCTCGGATTTGCTGCTCCTTCCTCAGTTGTAGCAGGAGCAATTCCATCACCAAGGTCTTTGCTGCAAAGAGTTAACAAGTGTTACGATCAATAGGAGGGATGTCCACTTTGGGTTCAAAAGAAAACAGCAAGAATGATGGGCTCCTAATCCCATTCACCTGTGCCTTGTGTCTAACAACATGAAATTCAACTTAGAGAAAAGTAAAGTCCTACACTTAGGCAAGAAAAACCCAAAGGACACATATAATAGACTGAGCGAAAACAGGCTCAATAGCAGGAACTGGGAGAAGAATATCAGAGTCTTAGTGGACAGCCAGCTAAATAGGAGCCAGCCGTGTGCAGCAGCAGCCAAAAAAGCCAATGCAATCCTAAATTACATTAACAGAGGGATACAATTAAGATCAAGGGAGGTACTAATACCACTCTATAAAGCCTTAGTAAGACCACACCACATTATAAAAAAGATGCTGAGACTCTAGAAAAAGTACACATGAGAATGATGAGGGGACTGGAGGCTAAAACATATGAAGAATGGTTGCAGGAACTGGGCCTGGCTAGTCCAGGGAAGAGAAGGACCAGGGGAGATAGGAGAACAGCCTTCCAATATTTGAGGGGCTGCCCCAGAGAGGAGAAAGGGGGTCAAGCTATCTTCTAAGGTACCCTTGAAGGCCAGACAAGGAATAATGGATGGAAACTGAACAAGGAGAGATTCAACCTGGAAATAAGAATTTTATTGATAGAGCAATCAACCAGTGGAACAGAAGTTGCCCTCAGAAGTTGTGAGAGCTTCATCCCTGGAATCTTTCAAGAAGAGATTGGACTGCCATCTGTCAGGAATGGTGTAGGGTTTCCTGCTTGAGTGGGGGGTTGGACTAGATGACCTACATGGTCCCTTCCAACTCTGTTAATCTATTAATCTATATCCCCATTAGGTAGCTTTCTTCAACCCTTGATGCCCCGTATCACCATCAACCCTTCAACATTTGCGGCATCAACTCCCATAATCCCCTGCCAGCACTAAAGCCCAAGAAGGTCCATGCTGGGAAAGGCTGTTACACCCTAGTTCAAATTTCATGCGGTCTTCTGAACAAGTATCCTCAGAGGAGGAAGAAGGTCCAGTGATCCTAATGGTGTTTTTCAACCTTGGCCACTTTAAGATGCATGGACTTCAAAATGCTGGCTGGGGAATTCTGGGAGTTGAAGTCCATGTATCTTCAAATGGCTGAAGTTGAGAAATACTGTCCCATTGAGTTTCCACCACATGATCTGGCCACTACAAAGCACAATAAATCAGAATAGAGCTGGAAGGGATGTTGGAGGTCCTGTAGTTCAACCTTCTGCTCAAGCAAGAGACCCTATAATATTTCAGATGTAGCTGTCCAGCCCCTTCTTAACAACCTCCAGTGATGGAGCACCCACAACCTCTAGTGGCAAGCTGTTCCACTGGCTAATTGTCCTCAATGTTAGGAAATTTCTCCTTTACTCCAGGTTGCTTCTCTCCTGGATTAGTTTCCATCCATAGTTCCTTCTCCTGCCTTCAGGTGCTTTGGAGAACAATTTGACCCCCTCTTCTTCTTTGTGGCAGCCCTTCAAATATTGAAATACTGCTATCAAGTCATCCCTAATTCTCCTTTTCCCTAGACTTGCTAAACCCAAATCCTGCAGCTGTTCTTCCTACGTTTCAGTCTCCAGGCCTTAGTGGCTCTCCTCTGAACTTTTTCCAAAGTCCCAACATCTTTTTCTGTAATGTGGTGACCAAAATTGGATGCAGGATTCTAGGTGTGCTAGGGCTTTATAAAGTGGTACTAATGCTTCACAAGATCGTAACTGGAATCAGGATGTAAGGACCATCACGCCAATTTTGGAAGAGCTTTAGAGCTCCCCCTGCCTTAAGAAAGTTCAAAACATCCTCAAAGATCCATCTCATCCTGGGAACCCTTTTTTTTTTTGAACTATTACCATCTGGCAGACAGTACAGGATCATAAAAACAAGGACAAATAGGCTGAAAAACAGCTTCTATCCCAGGGCAGGAGCTCTGTTGAATTCTGCTGTATAGTGCAGTTTTGGTGCGGTGTTGGGGATTTTCGGTTCAATGTGTGGAGGGTGAAGGATGTGTGTTTGTGTTTATTTTCGTGGTCATGATGTGCACCGAAGATGGTGTTTGATTTCGTTGTATGAGGTGCAAGGACAGTAAAGGAAACTAAAACTAAATTTCACGAAGACATCACTGGCCGGTGATGCCATCATGCCTAGGATGGATTCCCATTCCTGGGATCCTTTTTGACTTAAGGCTAATAATGTTTAATGCTGGAGTCTCCATCTCTGAGGAACTCAAGGAGAGATAGTACCCACCATATTCCAGCTCTTTCTGGGTTATTTTGGGTTTCAGAGTTTCCTTGAGCTTCTTTCCTATGTTGAGAAAGACCAGATGAGAAGCAAAAATTGGCAGAAAAAGAACCCACATCAACATCTTCAGGTTCAAGTAAGGCGTGCCGGTCACCGAGATTCCCTACAGTAAGACGAGAATACAGAGTGCAGGGTGCAACAGATGAACAGAGTTAGAAGTGACCTTTTAGGTCATCTAGTCCAACCTCCCCTACCCCCTGCCCAAGAAGGAGACTCTACACCATTTCTTACAGATGGGGTTCAAGAAGTCATGACAAAAAGAATCACTGTTGGTGAAATGAATGGCTCTATGAAGTTGATAACAGCTGGTCCTCAACTTAGAAATCATTCATTTAGTGACCTTTGACATTGCAACACTGAAAAAGGTGACTTACAACTGTTTTTCACTAGAAGAGAATAGAATAGAATAGAATAGAATAGAATAGAATAGAATAGAATAGAATAGAATTCTTTATTGGCCAAGTGTGATTGGACACACAAGGAATTTGTCTTGGTGCAAATGCTCTTAGTGCACATAAAAGAAAAGATACATCCATCAAGAGTCAAGAACCATCAGGTACAACACTTAATGATAGTCATAGGGTATAATAAGAATAGAATAGAATAGAATAGAATAGAATAGAATAGAATAGAATAGAATAGAATAGAATAGAATTCTTTATTGGCCAAGTGTGATTGGACACACAGGGAAATTTGTCTTGGTGCAAATGCTCTCAGTGCACATAAAAGAAAAGATACATCCATCAAGAGTCAAGAACCATCAGGTACAACACTTAATAATAGTCATTGGGTACAATAAGAATAAAATAGAAAATGGAATAGAAAATAGAATAGAATAGAATAGAATAGAATAGAATAGAATAGAATAGAATAGAATAGAATAGAATAGAATAGAATAGAATTCTTTATTGGCCAAGTGTGATTGGACACACAAGGAATTTGTCTTGGTGCAAATGCTCTCAGTGCACATAAAAGAAAAGATACATCCATCAAGAGTCAAGAACCATCAGGTACAACACTTAATAATAGTCATTGGGTACAATAAGAATAAAATAGAAAATGGAATAGAAAATAGAATAGAATAGAATAGAATAGAATAGAATAGAATAGAATAGAATAGAATAGAATAGAATTCTTTATTGGCCAAGTGTGATTGGACACACAAGGAATTTGTCTTGGTGCAAATGCTCTCAGTGTCCATAAAAGAAAAGATAAATCCATCAAGAGTCAAGAATCATCACGTACAATACTTAATAATAGTCATTGGGTACAATAAGAATAAAATAGAAAATGGAATAGAAAATAGAATAGAATAGAATAGTTACATTTGTCAAGAGTCAAGAATTATCAGGTCCAACACTTAATGATAGTCATAGGGTATAATAAGCAATCAAATCATACGAGGAAACAGTCAATATAAATCGTACGGATACAAGCGACAAAGTTACAGTCATACAGTCACAAGTGGGAGGGGAGGGGATGATAAGGAGTGAGGAGAAGATTAATAGTGATAGTAATGTAGACTTTGTGAATAGCTGGACATTGTTGAGGGAAATATTTGTTTAGCAGAGTGATGGTGTTAGAGGAAAAACCGTCCTTGTGTCTAGTTGTTCTAGTGTGCTGTGCTCTATAGCATCGTTTTGAGGGTAGGAGTTGAAACAGTTTATGTCCGGGATGTGAGGGGTCTGTAGATATTTTCACAGCCCTCTGTTTGACTCCTGCAGGATGCAGGTCCTCGATGGAAGGCAGGTGGGTAGCCATTGTTTTTTCTGCAGTCCTAATTACCCTCTGGAGTCTGTGTCTCTCCTGTTGGATCGCAGAACCGAACCAGTCAGTTATAGAGGTGCAGATGATGGACTCCATCATTCCACTATAGAACTGGATCAGCAGCTCCTTGAGCAGTTTGAGCTTTCTGAGTTGGCGCAGAAAGAACATTGTTTATGGTGCTTTTTTGATGACGTTTTTGATGTTAGGTGTCCATTTTAGGTCTTCTGATATGACGGAACCTAGAAATTTGAAGTTCTCCACTGTTGATACTGTGTTGTCTAGTATTGTAAGAAGTGGTAGTATGGGAGGGTTTCTCCTAAAGTCAACCACCATTTTGAGTGTGTTCCGTTCCAGATTGTTCCAGTTACACCACAAGGCAAGTTGTATAACCTCCTGTCTTTATCCGGATTCGTCGTTGTCTCAAATGAGACCAATCACTGTTTATGACCATTGTAGTGGTCATAAACCCATGGTCACGTGATTTATATTTGGATGCTTGAAAACCAACTCACATTTACGACGGAGTGTCCCATGATTTCCTTTTGTGATCTTCTGACAAGCAAATTCCATGGGGAAGCCAGATTGGCTTAACAATTGGGTTACCTACTTAACATGCTGCAGTGATTCACTTAACAACAGGGTCAAGAAAGGGGACAAAGGTCACTTAAGAAACGTCTCACTTAGCAACATAAATTTTGGGCTGAATTGTGGTTGTAAGTTGAGACTACCTTTATAAACTCAAGCACAATTCTCGGTGATGACCCATCTCAACCATTATAGGTCTCAACCTTGATGCCCAGAAGTTTCAATTGGTTTAAAATGCAACAACCTCCAGGGTTTTGAGTGAGTCTAGATTTGCACAGGTGTCACTTCTCTTGCAGATGCTGCATTCACTGCTGTATTTCCTTCTGGGTCCAATTTAAAAGGGACACGGTGGCCCAGTAGCTAAGATGTTGAGCTTGTCAATCAGAAAGTTCAGCAGTCCAGCGGTTCGAATCCCTAGCGCCGTGTCACGGAGTGAGCTCCCGTTTCTTGTCCCAGCTTCTGCCAACGTAGCAGTTCGAGAATACATTAAAAAAATGCAAGTAGAAAAATAGGGACCCCTTTGGTGGGAAGGGAACAGCACTCCGTGAGCCTTCGGCATTTAACCGTGCCGGCCACCTGACCATGGAGAGGTCTTCCGACAGTGCTTTGGCTTTGTAATGGAGATGAGTACCGCCCCTAGAGCCGGAAATGACTAGCACAGATGTGTGAGGGGAACCTTTTACCTTTACCAATTGAAGGTGTCACCTTCAAAGACCTACCTGACTTCTGGCCTGATTATCTGAACCATCTTTTCCCAATTACATTTAATTCACTTATCAGAGGGGGAGGGGAGGTAGAGATGGGAGATGGAGATAGAGGTAGAGAGGGAGGGGAAGGAGAGGGAGAGGAAGAAGAGGAAGAAGGAGAGGAGGAGGAGGAGGAAGGAGGAAGAAGAAGAAGTAGTAGTAGTAGTAATAGTAGTACTAATAGTAATAAACTCACATTGTATAGATCTATCCCTATCACCAACACAGAGAAAGGAGGAAAACCACCATAAAACAACGTCCCTAATTTCCACCAGCCAGAAGACTATGGAAGGTGATGGTATTGGAGGCCACCAAAAGATGCAGGACACTCTACAGATTCTTACAATCAAAAGATTAAATAAACCATGATTCACTCAAAGAATTAAGAAAATAAGCCGGTGCTTAAACAGGATGAGTTATGGATTCTTCTGACCAATTTCAAGGCTAGAAGAGGGCATCTTAGTAGAGTTCAATTCTCGTAGTTCACCACCTGCAATACAGAATTATATCCAAAGAGATGGTTTTGGAGTCCTTGAATGGAAGGGGGAAAATTAAGCCATTACCTGTCTGGGCTTCTGCTTGGGCTCTGCAGTGTATTTAGCTGGGAAGGCTTTGTATTAACCCGGGAGGAGGAAGTGTGGGAGCTATCTCAACGGAGACAGGTACAACAGGTTGTAAGGTGGGAGAAAAAGTACAGTACGACCTCCTGTAGTGTTTATAGATGGACCTTTGGACCTTCTTCATCTTCCTCCAGAAAGGGTCACATCTGTTTTCTGCTGTTTTTACCGCAAACATTTGCACACGTTAGAACTTACTCTGGGACAAAGCGTTTGAATCCCACCACAGATGTAGATGTTGAGAGTGCAGAAAGAGTGCAGAAAAGAGCAACAAAGATGATTAGGGGACCGGAGGCTAACATGGATTAAGAACAGTTGCAGGAATTGAGTGTGTTTAGATCAAGGGTCTTAGTTCAACTTCACAGCTTGAAGACTTGTGGACTTCAACTCCCAGCATTCCTGAGCTAACATGGCTGGAGGAGGAATTCTGGGAGTTGTAGTCCACAAGTCTTCAAACTATCAAGTTTGAAGGCCCCTGATCTACAGTATCTATCTCCATCTCTATCTGTCTGTCTGTCTATCATCTCCATCTCTCTCTCTCTCTCTCTCCAAAGTGTCTTCAAACTTGGCAAGTTTAAGACTTGTGGACTTCAACTCCCAGCACTCCTGAGCTAACATGACTGGAGAGGAATTCTGGGAGTTGAAGTCCACAAGTCTTCAAGCTGTTTCAAGTTTGAAGACCCCTGATCTATCTATCTATCTATCTATCTATCTATCTATCTATCTATCTATCTATCTATCTATCTATCTATCTATCTATCTATCTATCTATCATATCTACCCACCCATTCACCCACCCATCCATCTATATAATCTCTCTCTCTCTCTCTCTTCAAAGTGTCTACAAACTTAACAGCTTTAAGACTTGTGGACTTCAACTCCCAGCACTCCTGAGCTAACATGACTGGAGGAGGAATTCTGGGAGTTGAAGTCCACAAGTCTTAAAGCTGTCAAGTTTGAAGACCCCTGGGTTAGATTAATGAAAAGAAGTGGGGGTGACATGATAGCAGTCTTCCAATATTTGAGGGGCTGCCCCAAAGAAGGGGCTCAAGCTATTCTCCAAAGCCCCTGAAGGCAAGACAAGAAGCAACCGATGGGAACTAATCAAGCAGTGGTGGTATTCGACTGGTTCTGCCTGGTTCTGGAGAGCCGGTAGGAGGGATGAGCAGCGGAGACTCAACCAGTTCTCTCCGCCGCTCCGCTGTTCGGCCCATCCGCTACTCCCCTTTATCTGCTGAATTGGAAGCACAGAAAAGTGCCATGCGGCAGCTGCTGAAGCGACTGGGATCATGCAGGCTCGCAGGAGGCGAGTTAGAACGCCTCTGCGGCTACGCAAAGTACGGGCTTGGCACACGCGTGCACCCAAAGTATGTGCCCACACGCAAAGTGCGCCCACCAAGCCACACCCATCGAACCGGCGGCAACAATATTTGAATCCCACCCCTGGAGAGAAGCAACCTGGAACTAAGGGGGAAACTTCCTAACAGCGAGGACACTGAAGCAGCAGAACGGCTTGTCACCAGAAGTTGTGGGGGCTCCATCACTGGAGGTTTTTAAGACGTAATTGGACAGCCATTGGTCTGCAATGGTGTAGGATCTCCTGCTTGAGCAGGGGGTTGGACTAGAAGACCTCTTAAGGTCCCTTCCAACTCTTGTTATTTTGTATTCTGATGGGGTTAGACTAGAACAGCGGTCGCCAACCAATGGGCCGCGAGGAAATTTTCGTGGGCCCAGAGAAATCTCACCCCCACAAAGCAATTAATCCAGGCTGCGCAGAAACACAAGGCTGCTTAGCCCACATGGACCGCAGGAACCCTCCCCGTCCACTCACTTCTTACCCGGTAAACCTGCCTGTTAAATTGCTATTTTTCCTTTTTTCCAACCATCATCTGTTCTGCTGTGCCGGGAGATTGAGATTAGCTAGGAAGCAGAAAATGGTTGGATTTCTTGCTTTCTAGCTAAGCACAGCCGAACCTCCCTTAGGACTGAAGGTTTGCTTGCAAGCAAATTCAGTGCAGACTCATGGCAAGCAAATTTGCGGGACTGAGCTAGCCGATGGCAGATAGATAGATCTCTGAGCGAATCTGTGATTCTGTGAGCAACTCAATCTGCCTGCCTGCTTTGCCTGATTTTGGGTAAAAGTTGCTCTTTTTTTTTTTTTTTTTCAAAAAAATCAATATTTATATAAATATTTATAATATTCACATGATCACCAAGCCACACCCACAAATGAGGCCATGCCCACAGAACCAGTTAGTGGTCCCTGGGATCTAAAATTATGAATTTGGTGGTCCCTGAGGTTCAAAAGGTTGGCGACCCCTGGGCTAGATGACCTACAAGGTCCCTTCCAACTCTGTTATTCTGTTATCCAGACTTTTTTGGGGCTTCCTAAACCCCGATAGTTAGACCTGGGGTCAGGGGTGGAATCTGACCGGTGTAACTACTGGTTCAGCGATTTACGATTTGCATGCCTGACGAACGCTGTGCGCATGTGTGAATCATCGTCAGCTTGCTGCCTGGACAGATGAGCAGTGCTATGCGCAGGTGTGCAGCAGTTGAAAAAGCCCTTTTTTCCTGCTTTTTCAACCACAGCTGTGCCACACAAATCAGCTGATGTTGAAAAAGCAGGAAATAAAGGTGAGGTCAGAGCCCAGGTGGGCCAAAACAGTAGCAGACACAGAACCGGTTCTGCGTCTGGTGCTTTTCAGAGCTACCGGTTCTAAAGAGCTGGACAGAACCGGTAGAATCCCACCCCTGCCTGGGGTATTCTGTGGCTTCTTCTTCTTCTTGTTGTTATTATTATTAGTATGGTTCATCAACTATCAGCCAGGCTGGATATGGCATCTCTATCAACTCATTTCATCCTTTATAAGAACCTGGGAAAGGCAGATATAGTTGCCCGATGATGTTAAACGTCTCATTGCTAGATGTCACAACTTCTGAGTCAAGCTGCGTTTTGCAATTGATTATTGGTGAATTTGTCAATGCCAATGGCACTCAAGCAATGCTCTGGAATGCTTTGGGATTGCACCCGAGGTGCATATTACTATTAGCACCGTAGTATCCTTACTATTATTATTGTTTGCAATAGCACAGTCAGACAGATTTTAAAGACTGGACATGGCATTTTTATTGTACCTATTGGGTCTTTCCCAAGGACCCAGGATAAGCAGGGATGGATGTCCGATGGTGTTAAGAGAGGCCTTGTCACGGGTTGTCAGGTTGTTCCGGATCAAGCTGTCTTTTGGAATTTTGCAACGGTTGGTGTATTTGTTCATGCTGATGGTGCTCAAGGAGTATGCCAGTTGTTTTGGGATTACACCCAAGACGCCTATTATTAGTGGCACTATCTTTGCTTTGAATTGTTATCTATCTATATATAAAAGCGAAAGGCCCCTCACGCATCATCACAAAATCTCCAGAACTGTCAAGCCTACAAACTTGAAATTTGACACATGTATGTTCCTCTTGGCTTCTAGGTGCTCACTAAGAAAGGATTTTTCAAAATGACCATCAGAGCATTAGTATTTCCTATATTATTATTATTATTATTATTATTATTATTATTATTATTATTATTATTATTATTATTAACATGCTCTGATGCTAAGGATTTCTACTCCCCCTCCCCACCTGAGTAAAAATCTCTTCCAAAGGCAAAACACAAGCAGAGGAGATGAGTTTCAGTTTTAGAGAACCAAGTAACTTTAGTACAGAACAGTTGAGCTAAGCCACACCAAGGCTCCTTGCTGTCTCCTTCTTGCTCACACATCAAATACTCTTTCAGTTTCCAAACAGCCCTCGACTCTCTCTTTTCTGCCTTCTGCATAGAGGTGGCTTTGAAGCTGTACAGATGCAGACAGGATAACTCAACAAGACGTCCATAACCAATTACATTTATTGGTTCATCAGATATCCTCATAACTCACATTTGTGTTGAAGTTCTTCTTTAATGACCAATCCTTTTTATATCTGCCTTGTAGCAAAAGATGGTTATCTCCTAACCCATCTTGTAGCGATAGAAAGAAGCTGCCATGAGTTAGAGAGTTCAGGCAAAAGTGAGGAAAAATTCCCCCAACCTCTCAACCGTCAAATTAGTGACCAATCGGGATTACAGATGTGGCCACGTGACCTGGACTACATTTCCCAGGTTACCTTTAACTACATTTACCATGATGCCTTCCCTTAAGGGGACAGCTCATAATTCCTAAGTAACTATCCAATTCCCAGAGCCTGGCTGGGACAGCACACTCTCACAAACTGACAGGATGCTAGCCAGATGAATACCATGGATGCTGGCAGGCAGAGGCAGAATTTTTTCCCCTTATTTTCCTCCCCAAAAACTAAGCCAGATCACATAGTTTCATAACAAAGCACGGGTATTGTCGTACAATCACCCAGATGTTTAAACGGGATCTGGCATTTTCAATCCCCCTATCCCGCCCTTCCCAAGGACTTGAGTTAGGCATTATTTATTATTATTATTATTATTATTATTATTATTATTATTATTATTATTATTATTATTATTATTATTATTATTATTATTATTATTATTATTCTGGTCAGCTGAAGATCTTGCTGTTACATTCATTTAACTGCTGCTTCATTTAATATTTATTTGGCCACCCCATGGGGTGAGCCACAGCTGGTACAAGTAGTCCTTGATTTATGACAATTGAGCCCAAAATTGACGTTGCAAAGCAATACAGTGGCTACTTGAATTTTGCTGCATTTTATGGCCTTTGGTATCCACCGTTAAGTGAATCCCTGTAGCTGTTTAGTAACGTGAGTGTAAAGTCAATCTGGATTCCGCATAGATTTTGCTTGTCTGAAGGTTGCAAAAAGGGATTAAGTGACTCTGGGATACTTCAACTGTCATAAATAGGAACCAGTTGCCAAGTATCCGAATTTTGTTCACATGGCCATGGAGATGTGTTAAGTTGGATGCTGGATAACCATTTGTCTTAAGTGGTGTAGGATTTCCTGCCTAGGCAGGGGGTTGGACTAGAAGACCTCCAAGGTCCCTTCCAACTCTGGTATTAGATAGATAGATAGATAGATAGATAGATAGATAGATAGATAGATAGATAGATAGATAGATAGATAGATAGATGCGATATAGATGAAATTGATTGATTGATTTGTCTGAAGTGGCATAGGATTTCCTGCCTAAGCAGGAGGTTGGACTACAAGACCTCCAAGGTTCCATCGAACTGTTATTCAATTCTATCCTAAGTGTGAAAAATGCTCATAAGTCATTTTTTTCCAGTGCCATTGTAAGTTCACTAAATGAATGGTTGTTAAGCTGATGAGATGGGCAACACATAAATTTAATAAATACATCTAGTCCTTGACTCACAACAGTTCATTTAGTGACTGTTTAAATTTACAATAGCACTGAGAAAAGGAACTTAGGACTGTTGTTCACACTTACATTGGTACCACCCCCATGGTCACGTGATCTAAATTGAGAACCTTGGCAACTGGTTCATATTTACGACCGTCACAGGGTCGGGGTATGTGTGTGTGTCACGTGCCACCCCCCCTTTTGTGACCTCCTGACAAGCGAAGTCAATGGGATAGATGGATTCACTTAACAACTGTGTGACTAAGTTATCAAATGCAGCGATTAACTTAACAACCATGGCTAGAAAGGTGGCCAAGTAGGGAAAAACTTCACCTGTCTCACTTAACAGCAGAAAGTTTGGGCTTCCTGGTGGTCGTAAATCGAGGACTACCTATAGTAATATATAATATATAATAATAATTCAGCTGGGTTTTTGCAAAGGCTGCAACAGCCCCCCAAAAGGGGTAACGCCAGTGTGGAAGGCCGGCTGAGGGCCCAGTCGGGATTCTGAACCGGCGTCGTGACAGGCCGCGCCAAACCCCGGCGTATCAGTTGCAACCCGATCCAGGCAACTGAGTCGAAAACTGCAGCGTCCTCTTAGGCGAGCCCGGCACATCTCATGCGGCCTCCTTCCGGTAGTGCCAAAGCACCCGGATGTTGCCCCTCCTCCCCGTCGCCTCGGAGAGCGGAGGGGCGCGTCCGGGCGTGGCGCACGTTGCTAGGCAAGGCCTCTGGTCGCTAGGGAAGTGAGGGCTTGTGGGCGGATGGCCGCGTTGCCAAGGAAGTGAGCGGCGGCCTCAGCGGCAACCGGGGCCGCCTCCCGCCGGATCCGAGGCGGCGGTAAGGCCCGTCTCCTCCGGACGGGGGGAGCAGGGAGAGGGGCGCGACGCATGCGAGGGCCCCTCACAGGCCCAGCACGGGAGGACTACAAGCCCCATCGGGCACCGCGGCAGCGCCAAGGGCCTACCTTCCAGACCGAGACTCCCCATCCAGCTGAGGGTGCGCCGGTCATGGCCGGAGGGGCAGCCGACCGCGAGGTAAGCCGGGGCCCGGGAGGGTTTGGCGTCGCCCGGCGGGCCCCGGAGAAGGGCTTGGTGGGGAAGGGTGGCCCGGCGCTGCGCCCTCCGTCCCTATCTTGATTTTTCCCCTCCTCTTTTTTCTTATCTGGTTTCTGGCTCTGGCTGAGCTTTGCTATATTTTTAGATTTATATCCCGCTGTGTATGTATGTATGTATGTATGTATATGTGTGTGTGTGTATGTATATATATATATATATGTGTGTGTGTGTGCGCATAGATAGATAGATAGATAGATAGATAGATAGATAGATAGATAGATGTATGTGTCTGTATACACACACACACACATCCATATATATATGTGTGTGTGTGTGTATATATATAAAAACAAATATATCTATATATCTATATCTCTCTATATATATCTATATCTATATGGATCTTTGATTATTTGGGTTTTCTCCCGCGTAAAATTGGAAGTAACCTGGGGAAGTTTCGAGGAAATCTCATTCTTACTTAATAATCACTCTTACTCCAAGCACCACAAAGCCGAAGACACAAGTCTGAAGATGACAAATGAGATTTCATCAAAACATTGCCAAGATACTTTCAATTTTACGTGGGAGAAAACCCGAATAACCAAAGATCCACATACAAATACCCGCGAAAACCTCAGAAAACATAAACACACACACATATACACACACACATATATATAGAAAGAGATTTGGAACATACTTAATACTCCTTCCTCCTCCTATTCCCCCCCAACAACAACCCTGTGAAGTAGGCCAGGCCAAGAGAAGGACTGGCCCAAAGTCAGCCAGCTGGCTTTTTTCATTCATTCATTCAAGTACATAAAAAGACCAAATCCAGTCTGGGCGTTTATAACTGGCTGTGTGAGGATCAATAATAACGATTGAAGCGCTTTGGGGGATTCTTAAGCCAGCCGGTCCCTTTCTGGGTGAGCCTACCTGTTAGGGTTGTTGTGGGGAAATAGAGAAGGCAGGGGCATTCGGGGTGCCCTCTGCCTGAAAATAGGTGGTAAAATAATTTGTCATATATGTGTGTGTGTGTGTAGATAGATAGATAGATATAGATATGTAGATATGGATATTTATATTGCAAACTATCCTTAAATTCAAGTTCCAGTTGTAGCTATAAAAGAAGAGACAGACGCTTAAACTAGGAACTTAAACTACGCTGCTCAAAAAAATAAAGGGAACACAAAAATAAGACATCCTAGATCTGAATGAATGAAATATTCTTATGAAATACTTTGTTCATTACATAGTTGAATGTGCTGACAACAAAATCACACAAAAATTATCAATGGAAATCAAATTTAGCAACCCATGGGAGTCTGAATTTGGAGTTACACTCAAAATTAAAGTGGAAAAAAACACTACAGGCTGATCCAACTTTGATGTAATGTCCTTAAAACAAGTCAAAATGAGGCTCAATAGTGTGTGTGGCCTCCACATGCCTGTATGACCTCCCTACAACACCTGGGCATGCTCCTGATGAGGTGGCGGATGGTCTCCTGAGAGATCTCCTCCCACACCTGGACTAAAGCATCCCCCAACTCCTGGACAGTCTGTGGTGCAACGTGGTGTTGGTGGATGGAGCGAGATGTGATGTCGCAGATGTGCTCCATTGGATTCAGGTCTGTGGAACGGGCGGGCCAGTCCATAGCATCAATGCCTTCGTCTTGCAGGAACTGCTGACACACTCCAGCCACATGATTTCTGGCATTGTCTTGCATTAGGAGGAACCCAGGGCCAACTGCACCAGCATATGGTCTCACAAGGGGTCTGAGGATCTCATCTCGGTACCTAATGACAGTCAGGCTACCTCTGGCGAGCACATGGAGGGCTGTGCGGCCCCCTAAAGAAATGCCACCCCACACCATGACTGACCCACTTCCAAACTGGTCATGCTGGAGGATGTTGCAGGCAGCAGAACGTTCTCCACGGCGTCTCCAGACCCTGTCATGTCTGTCACATGTGCTCAGTGTGAACCTGCTTTCATCTGGGAACAGCACAGGGCACCAGTGGCGAATTTGCCAATCTTGGTGTTCTCTGGCAAATGCCAAACATCCTGCACAGTGTTGGGCTGCAAGTACAACCCCCACCTGTGGACATCAGGCCCTCATACCACCTTCATGGAGTCTGTTTCTGACCGTTTGAGCAGCCACATACATATTTCTGGCCCGCTGGAGGTCATTTTTCAGGGCTCTGGCAGTGCTCCTCCTGTCCCTCCTTGCACAAAGGCAGAGGTAGCGGTCCTGATGCTGGGTTGTTGCCCTCCTACGGCCTCCTCCACATCTCCTGATGTACTGGCCTGTCTCCTGGTAGCACCTCCATGCTCTGGACACTACGCTGACAGACACAGCAAACCTTCTTGCCACAGCTTGCATTGATGTGCCATCCTGGATGAGCTGCACTATCTGAGCCACTTGCATGGGTTGTAGACTCCGTCTCATGCTACCACTCGAGTGAAAGCACTGCCAGCATTCAAAAGTGACCAAACCATCAGCCAGAAAGCATCAGAACTGAGAAGTGGTCTGTGGTCACCACCTGCAAAACCACTCCTTTATTGGGGATATCTTGCTAACTGCCTCTGCTTTCCACCTGTTGTCTATTCCATGTGCACAACAGCACGTGAAATTGATTGTCAATCAGTGTTGCTACCTAAGTGGACAGTTTGATTTCACAGAAGTGTGATTGACTTGGAGTTAGGTTGTGTTGTTTAAGTATTCCCTTTATTTTTTTGAGCAGTGTATATTATGCACTTAGCTTTCATTTGCCTAATATCATCAGAGTGTAAAAACTACCATTGATGTGGTAGATATTATAACGGATAAATGGTTATAAAACGGATTAACGGGTGTTATTCCTGGTATAAAAAGCCTTCTCTGGCTGTCTTGCATTTTGCCAGTTTACTTTTTAACTGAGATGAATTTAGCAATTTTCAGGTCCTTGACTATCTCTGTCTGTCTATCATTTATCATCTCTCTTTATCTTTTATCCATCCCTATCTACCATTTGTCTGTCTGTCTCCATCCATCCATCCATCCATCCATGTCTGTGTATATCTGTCTATTTGTCTCTATTTCTATCTCTCTTTCTGTCTGTCTTATCTATTTTATCTATCATCCACCCATCCATCTCCATCCATGCCTGTCTATATTTTCTATATCTAGCTATCTGTCTTTCTATCTTGTCTATCTGTCTGCGTCTGTCTGTCCATTCTATCTATCTCTCTATCTATCTCTTGTCTAATGTTGTGGATCTCCCGAGCTTGGGCACTATATTTGGCAGATCCTAGGTGCATGGCCTGTTCTGTTGTGGCACCTGCTTTGTGGAATATTTCCCCCCCAAATTTATTTAAAAAATGGCTTCATGTCTTTTATCCTTCTGAAGATCCTTCAATACTGGTTGTGCCATCAGGGGGCTGCTTGATCAGGGGGCTGGACTAGAAAACCTCCAAGGTCCCTTCTAGCTCACTCATTCTATTCTGTTCTTTTCTATTCTATGTTCTGTTCCATTCCATTCCATTCTATTCTATTCATTATTCTCTTCTATTCCATATTCCATTCCATTCCTTTCTATTCTATTCCACTCTATTCTACTCTCTTCCTACTCTACTCCTACTCTATTCCTACTCTACTCTAGACAGGAACATTGTTCTGAGGGTTCCCTATCTCCCCAGAGAAGTGGATTAAAAGTGGTTTAAAAATGGGAAATATGTTGAGAGCAGAAATACTACTTAATGAGATGGATTTATTGAAAGAAAAGCACAGGTGATGCTACACAGGGACTTTGTTTGAATTAGACACGTGGATCCCTGACATGTTTATATAGCAGGATACTCTTTCTTTGCACCCAGAGAGCAGCCAGCCATGGCCAGGCATCGGGAGCCCTTGTTGGGGTGCCTGAAATGACAGTAAAGTCAACCCTGCAATGTCAACCCGTTCCTTCCCCCTTTGCCAGGGAAGTGACCAATAAAAAGAATGAACTCGCCTTCATTTCCCCTGCAAGCAATTAGCTGATGGTTGAAACTCTGCCCACCACCTTTTCCCGTAGATACAACGTCATCCTGTTATTCCAAGAAACCACAATTCAAACGGGCTTCTGTATGTTTTCGACCGGCAACCTCGTTGAAAATGCAGCTGGGAGCTTCCAGTTAATGGATTAGAATCCGTTTGGGGATCTGGGCCAGATGGCGTCAGCTTTCCGAAGATTAACAGTGCTTTCTACAACACTTGTGGCAGGCTGGTAGAGAGTTTATGCGCAAGGGCTGTCTGGCATATTATCCTGGACAACAGTGCGACCGTTCACAGCAGAATATGTTTACAATGTTTATTGTCCGCATCTGTTTCTAGAAGGGCTGTCAGGGTAAATGAGTATCCTTGTCTTTAACTTGCTGACTTCTCAATGTTCGGTTATGGCAGCTCTCTAGTTTCATTGATTAAGAAAATGGATAACAGAGAACAGATCATCAGAGTTGGAAGGGACTTTATAGGTCATCCAGTCCACCCCACCCATCCAAAAAGGGGACCCTACACCATTTCTGACCAATGGCAGTCCAGTCTCTTCTTGAAAAACTCAAGTGATGGCGCTCCCACAACTTCTGAGGGCAACTTCTGTTCCATGGGTTGATTGTTCTCACTGTCAGAAAATTTATCCTTATTTCCAGGCTGAATCTCTCCTTGTTCAGTTTCCATCCATTATTCCTTGTCTGGCTTTCGGGTGCTTTGGAAAATAGCTTGACCCATTCCTCCTCCCTGTGGCAGCCCCTCAAACATTGGAAGACTGCTATCCTGTCTCCCCTGGTCCTTCTCTTCACTAGACTAGACATACCCAAATCCTGCAACCATTCATCGTATGTTTTAGCCTCCAGTCCCCTAACTATCCTGGTTGCTCTTCTCTGTACTTTTTCTAGAGTCTCAACATCTTTTTTATAGCGTGGTGACCAAAACAGGATTCAGTACTCTAGTGTGGCCTTACTAAGGCTTTACAGAATGGTATTAGTACCTCCCTTGATCTCGATTATATCCCTCTGTTTATGCAATTTAGGATTGCATTAGCTTTTTTGGCTGCTGCTGCACACGGCTGGCTCCTATTTAGCTGATTGTCCACTAAGATTCCCAAGATCCTTCTTCTAGTTCCTGCTATAAGATCCCTCTCACAGTTATCGTATATGGATGCCCAATTCACTCTCGGTGCTTGGGCAGTTTATAGAAGACATTCTCCAGTAAACCCTCCCAGTCCTGGGACATTAATCAAAGCAATCAGTTGATGGGCACCGTATGTTCCTGGAACCCCCAGACCCACTGGCAAAACCAAGTCTTCAGGGCCTTTTCAAAGTCTGTCAAGGTGGGGTTTGAGCTGCCTCTGCAGGGATGATGTTCCACAGGGTAGGAGCCACCACAGAGAAGGCCCTTCGTGGTTTCACCAGATGGATGTCCTGAGTAGATGGGAGACCTGGTAACATCCTCTTTCTTCCTCTCTGCTTTACTGAGTCGGGTAGATGTAACTGGGAAAAGGTCCTACAAGGCCCATAATGTTCCACAGAAAAGGAGCAACCAAGGAGAAGGCCCTTCTTCTTGGTCCCACCAGATGGACCTCCTTAAAGAGAGGGGACCCATAACATCTCCTTCCTCCTCACTCTGGTAGGCCTGGTCGATGTAACTGGGAAAAGAGGGTCCTTTAAGTCAATGGTCACCAACCAGTCAGCCAGGGACCACTGGTGGACTGCAAGAAAATTTTAGTGGTCCACAGAGACATGTCACCCACAAAGCAATTAATCCAGGCTAAGGGGGAACACAAGGCTGCGCCGCCCACATGGCCCTGGGAACACAAGGCTTGCGTCGCTTGCATTGCAAACAACCCGAGGTAGTAAGGGAGGGAGGAAAGGGTGGAGGAGGGGAACTCGCCCCATGCGCTTGGCCTGGCCACTGGGCTGCTTCTTTCTGCTTCTTTCTTCTTCCGCTTCTGGCTGCACGCAAGGAAAGCAGCCAAAGTCTTTCTTTCTCTCCCCCAAACTCTGCCAGAAATGAGCCTTTGGGACCCTGCAAGGCCTCCTGCTCCAAGAGGCTGCGACGGCAAAGGCTCATTTCTGGCGGAGTTTGGGGGAGAGAAAGAAAGACTTCTGCAGCTTCTGCTGCTTTCTTTGCATGAAGCCAAAAGTCTCTCCCTCTCTCTCTCTCTCCCCTGAGAACAGAGCTGGAGACGGTATCCTGTGACCCCAAATAAAGAACGATCGGTAGGAAAAGGCGGTGGGGGATTTTCCTGCAGACTTTTGGGGGGATTTTCCCAGGGTCTCTGGTCCGCGGGATTTAAAATGATGAGTTGGGTGGTCTGTGTGGTCCAAAAGGTTGGCGACCCCTGCTTTAAGTAACCTACCCCTTAGCCATGGAGGGCTTTGAAGCTAACAACCAGCCCCTTGAATTGAATCCCCAAACAAATCGGCAGCCAATGCAAGTCCCACGAGAGAGGCGACAGGAGTACAAATCTACACTTGGCACAGAATTGCATTTTTAAACCATTCAAGCCTTCAGATAGTTTTCAAGGGCAGCCCCATGCAGAGCGCATTGCGGTAGTCAAGACGAGGATGTGGCTGTCACTTCCATTCTGCCCCTTTTATGGGAATTACGAAGCTACAAAGCCATAAACACCCCCGGAGACACACGAGATTGCAGAGGGCTGAGGTGTAAAGATCTCTCCCTGTCCAAGGACGAAGCTGAGTCAAAAATTGGCCAGCTTCGCGGTTGTTGTGTCTGACTCACCTTCGCTGATTTAAGAAACCCAAAATAGCCTGGTTTGGGCCAGAAATGTGTCCAGGTGTTGTCTAGGAAATGGAAAGATCCTCCTGGGAGAACGCAATAATAGCATAGCATTTGGTTTTGCAGCCACGAAAACTACGGGTGGGGGGGGGGACATGACAAGGTCAGCTGGATGGAGTTCCGCTCCAAGGCAAGTTTCATCTTCAATTTAAAAAAAATGGTTCAATTCTGACACTTTCTCCTCGGAAGGATGAGAGGGGTCTCTAATAACTCGCAAACACCCTCTGATCTTTCCATTTCATCCCCACCGATTCCATTTTCACCAGAATAATAATAAGGTTTGCGGTGCCAAAGGGAAGCCAAGGTAAAATCCTGGTGGGACCTGCCCTTCATCGAGCTCTGTGGATGACCCAGTGGGTAAAACGATGGCTCGACAATTTATGTTTTCAGAGGAGGGTAAGGTGTGAGTCAGTGTGGTTCCTCTGGCAACAACAGCCTTTGCCAGGCTATGTATACAGATACAGATATAGATGAGCAAGAGTTGGAAGGGATCTTGTAGGTCATCTAGTCCAACCCCTCTCTGCCCAAGCAGGAGACCCAACATCATTTCTGACCGGTGGCAGTGCAATCTCTTCTTGAAAGCTTCCAGGGATGAAGCTCCCACAACTTCTGAGGGCAACTTTTATTCCATGGGTTGATGGTACTCTCTGTCAGAAAATTTATCCTTATTTCCAGGTTGAATCTCTCCTTGATCATTTTCCATTCATTATTCCTTGTTTTGCCTTCAGGTGCTTTGGAAAATAGCTTGACCCCCTTTCTCCTCTCTGGGGCAGGCCCTCAACTATTGGAAGGCTGCTCTCCTGTCTCCCCTGGTCCTTCTCTTCTTCCCTAGACTAGCCAGGCCCAGTTCCTGCAATCGTTCATCATATCTTTTAGCCTCCAGTCCCCTCATCATCCTGGTTGCTCTTCTCGGCCCTCTTTCTAGAGTCTCAACCTCTTTTCTTTAATGTGATGACAAAAACTGAATGCAGTACTCGAGGTGTGGTCTTACTCAGGCTTTTTAAAGTGGTATTAGCACCTCCCTTGATCTCAATTGTATCCCCTGTTAATGCACTTCAGGATTGCATTGGCTTTTTTGCCTGCCGCCTCTCACTGCTGGCTCATATTTAGCTGACTGTCCAGCTAATTTATAGGTTAAATCTCTCCTAGTTCAGTTTCCATCCATTGTTCCTTGTTTGGCTTTTAAAGGTGCCTTGGAAAATAGCCTGGCCCCATTCTCTCTGTGGCAGCCCCTCCCTCAAATACTGGTAGACTGCTCTCCTGTCTCCCCTGGTCCGTCTCTCCCCTAGACTAGCCAGTCCCAGTTCTTCGTATGTTTGAGTCTCCAATCCCCTCATCATCCTGGTTGCTCTTCTCGGCCCTCTTTCTAGGGTCTCAATGTCTTTTTTATAGTATTTTTTTAATAGCCTATTCTAAGCTGTTCTGCTGTGGCAGGGGTGAGTCTGGAGCCATGTTTAATAGCAATAGCACTTGAACTTTCTGCTCCATGGTGTTTTACAGGTAGTCCTCAAGTTACGACTGTAATTTGAGGCCAACATTTCTGTTGTTAAGTGAGGCATTGGTTAAGTGACTTTTGCCCCCATTTTATGTCTTGTCAGAGTTATTCAGTGCAGTTGTCAAGATAGTAACACAGCAGTTAAGTGAATCTGGCTTCCCCATTGACTTAAGAAGGGGAGTGGGAGTGTGGCTGTGGAAGAAACTGGGGAAGGGCACAGTCTGGCTAGGTAGAGCAGGGGAGAGGTAGAGCAAGGGAGAGGGAACTCAGAGGAAGTCCCAGGCCCACCCCCTCTGCATCCTAGGGCATGCAGGGAGGAAAAGAGAATGGAGCAACGTGAGTTGCGTGGCTTATGGGGGAGGAAAGGGCCCTGATTCCCTTCATTAGCTGCAGCTAGGAACACAATGTTTAAAAAGGGAAGCTGTGCATGGCAAACTGTTAGAAGCAAATCGTGAATTATCTATTCTTGTTGAGGCTTATCTGGGTTCCTGGCGTCTTCCCAACTGTGTGTGTTTTGCTGGACTTTTAAGTCTGCAATTCCTTCTCCTGCCCTGTCAAGTTAACATGGTTTCTTTGGATTTTTAGTTACAGTTTGTATGTACTTTGTTTTCGGACTGAATTTTCTCCACTTCAAGGCTGTTCCTGGGAGAGTTTTTCTCCAGACAAAGGTAACCTGGACATCGAAAGCAAAGTTGGAGACAATAAAGGGACTCTTCTTGCTTATCTGACTGTGTGGCCTTCGTGCCACGCCCCTTTGGGTCATCACAGTGACCATAAAGCAAACAAATTTAATTGTGCTTTACCTCTTACTCCCTTAAGTATATGCAGCTCCCCCACCCTCCTGGAGCTCCTCCCTCCCCCCTTTCTTTGCTTTGTGTGTGGGCCCTCCCCTCTCCCTCAATGTCCGGTTGCCGATGATCATCTATTCGGTATCACCGCTGATTGCCCTGGAGCATCCCCAGCTGTCTGCTGGCCCTCTGCAGCTCAGCTGATCGGTCCAGAATGATCCCAGCCATTTGTGGCTCTCCATGGCTTGACCAATTGCTCTGGACCCTTTCTAGCAGCAGACACAGTGGCAGTACAGCGTTCACCAGGTGCTCTGCGCTATGGGGAATTTGGATGATTCCTTCTTCCATGGCCCGCTTTTTCGGCACCGGTGAGTCCACCCGCCCACCCCCCAAATGGCAGCCCGGAGATGGCCTGCCAGCGTTTGGCCACCTTGGGGTTGACACGTAGCAAGTTAGCTATAGTAAGTTGGCCATAGAGAGGTGGCTGTGGTGGGTTGGGCTGTAGCAAGTTGGCCACAAAAGTTGGCCATGGCAAGTTGGTCATGGCAACTTTGCTACAGAGAGTTAGCTGTAGCTAGTTGGCCATAGTGAATTGGCTATAGCAAGTTGGCCATGGTGAATTGGCCATGTCAAGTTGTCCCATTCTGCCTGGCAGTGGACAGAGAGTTAGCCTGCAATACTACATTCTAACCACTGTGCCCCCACTTCACCTGGAATCATCTGGCAGGTGAACCAGGTACAGAAGAGCAGGTGTCAAAGCAGGTTGGGCTCAGCGGGAATTAGGAGAGCTGTGATCTCTACTCCCAGAAGGAATAGTTGGTTGATTGATTATATTTGTATGCCCCCACCCCCAATTCATTATCAAGTGACTCTAGGTGACTTACGATGTCATCAATAGCAGAATACAAGTACTCCTCGACTTACAACAATTCATTTAGTGACCATAATGCAGGACTAGAATTCACTGTCTCCTGGAGATTGGCCCAAGGTTTCCCAGCCAGCTTTCCTCCCTAATCCAGAACTCGCTGTCACCTGCTTCCTAGGCCAATACCTTAGCAACTAGACCAGTTGTGGAGGTAATTCCCCGTTAGGAGAATGAGCGCATACAGGGAGACGTATTTGAGAGGAGTGTTTGAATAATACACATACAGAACACAGAGACACTGTAGAGTAAATGTAGGTTTTTACTTCCAGAAAGGTTTAAGCAAAATTCAAAAAAAGCAGTCCAAAGTCATTCACAAGTAAATCAGTCAGTTTTCAATCCAGGGATAATCCAAATATCAAATTCCAGTGTCAAAAACAGTTCAGTATCAGAGTTACACTAAATCCAGGAATATCAGTCAATTGGAAGAAATGGAGCAACGGCAATACTTTCCAACAGAAGGAAACAGAGATATACTTACATTCTCTTCTGAGACTCAGACTAAGACAAACCAGGTTTCTGGCTCCATCTTATGGCCATTTGAGAAACCACACCTCATTACAGTTTTGCATTTTCTTAAAGAGACAGGTTTAAAATGTTTATCCTGGTTTATATATTTCTAACCCAAATAACCTGTTAGGTGACTTATATTCCTAACACCAGTGATGGTTAATGTTTTTGGCACCAAGTGCCCAAAGTGCACACACAGGCACACATCCCCAAAATGCAATATATGCGCATCCCCTGTGCATGCAACCTTCCCCTCCCGCATGTGGGGTAGAGACCTGAAGACCAGCTGGCCGGCGGGAGACACGTGCACACATGCACAACAGAGCTGAGCTCGGGCAACAGCTCGCATGCCCACAGAGAGGGTTCTGAGTGCCACCTCTGGCACATGTGGCATAGGTTCGTCATCACGGAACTAGGCCAAATTTAAAATATCTTTGAGAGCGGACCAGAATATGCATATGACTAAAGGCAAAATTTATTTAATTGCAATAATTATCAGAGCGTAAAGAAACTAAAGCCCTCCCATTTAACAAAGCTATTTATTCCATTTCTTGTAAGTCTGAAAAAGGAGACATTGATTTTCATATTTTTGAAATTCGTTTGTCATCCATCTCGCTGCAAGATTATTTTACTGTAATGTTTTAACCTGGTTTTTGTCTTTTTTTCAAATCTTTTATTCTCCATGTTTATTCCTTTTTGTATATGTGCGGTTTACCTGTAAGCCACCCAGAGTTTGTTTATTATTTATTTACGAAATTTATATGCCGCCTATTTTGCTGTCCAAAGTGACTCTGGGCGGCTTATAACCTAATACATATATAAAAACAGTAATAAATGCCAGAGCAATTAAACGTTGCAGGGAACAAATTACAACTAAAAAACTGGGCAAAAAGACACAGGACCAGCAGAGCTGTTGGGAACCATTCACATTTAATAATGCATGAATAAATTAATAAAATTTGCGAAAGTTCAGCTAGGCAAGAGTGTCCAATCTTGGCAACTTTGAGACCTGTGGACTTCAGCTCCCAGAATTCCCCAGCCAGCATGGCTGCCTAGGGTATTCTGGGAGTTGAAGTCCACAAGTTTTAAAAGTTGCCCAGGTTGGACACTCCTGATGTAGGACGTTAAGTGTTAATACTGTAGGATAGAATCTTCTGCTTGCTGTGCCAACTAGGGTGTTGTCTTAATCTTTACATTCTGTTCTTGTACTACATTCTTTCTAGGATTAGAAGAATCCTTGTGGTCTTCCTGATTTCGTCATCCATTCATTTAGTCCCCGTGTTAATCCTTTGCCATGTTGAAGTTAAAGTGCTCAGAGTCGGTCAGAGTCGTCGTACGATGCCGGCCAATGAACAGCAAAGAGAAGGCGGCATCCTATGAACAAGTGGTGGAAGTGGACGTGAAATTGGGGCAGGTCTCCGTGAAGAACCCAAAGGGAACATCTCATGAACTTCCAAAGACGTTCACCTTTGATGCCGTTTATGACTGGAGCTCCAAACAGTTTGAGCTTTACGACGAGACTTTCCGGCCGTTGGTGGACTCGGTTCTCCAAGGGTTCAACGGGACCATTTTTGCTTACGGGCAAACCGGGACGGGGAAAACGTACACCATGGAAGGTGTGCGTGGAGATGCTGAGAAAAGAGGGGTCATCCCCAACTCCTTTGACCACATCTTTACCCACATTTCCCGGTCTCAGAACCAGCAGTACCTGGTCAGGGCCTCCTACTTGGAGATCTACCAAGAAGAAATCAGAGACTTGCTCTCCAAGGACCAATCCAAGAGGCTGGAGCTGAAGGAGAGGCCCGACACGGGGATCTACGTCAAAGATCTCTCGTCCTTTGTCACCAAGAGCGTGAAAGAAATCGAACACGTCATGAATGTGGGGAACCAGAATCGTTCGGTGGGCGCGACCAACATGAATGAGCACAGTTCCCGCTCTCATGCCATTTTCGTCATCACCATTGAATGCAGTGAGGTTGGACTCGATGGGGAGAACCACATACGGGTCGGGAAGTTGAACCTGGTGGATCTCGCGGGCAGCGAGCGCCAGTCCAAGACCGGAGCCCAGGGGGAGAGGTTGAAAGAAGCCACCAAGATCAACCTCTCCCTCTCTGCCTTGGGCAACGTCATCTCTGCGCTTGTGGATGGCAAAAGCACTCACATTCCCTATAGGGACTCCAAGCTGACCCGGCTTCTCCAGGATTCCTTGGGGGGAAACGCAAAGACCGTGATGGTCGCCAACATCGGCCCCGCCTCCTACAACGTGGAGGAGACCTTGACCACGCTGAGATACGCCAACCGTGCCAAGAACATCAAGAACAAGCCAAGGGTCAACGAAGATCCCAAAGACGCTCTTCTGCGGGAATTCCAAGAGGAAATTGCTCGCCTGAAGGCACAGCTGGAGAAAAGATCCATCGTCAAGAGGAAGAAGAAGGAGAGGAGGAGAGATGGCGGCATCGGCGAGGAAGAGGAAGAGGAGGAAGAGGAGGAGGAAGAGGATGGGGAAGAAGAGGAAGGGGCGGACAAAGATGACTACTGGAAAGAGCAACAAGAGAAGCTGGAGATCGAGAAAAAGGCCATCCTGGAGGACCACAGCTTGGTGGCCGAGGACAAGATGAGGCTGCTGAAGGAGAAGGAGAAGAAGATGGAAGACCTGAAACGGGAGAAAGAAGCCGCTGAAAAGCTGGGAGCTAAAATCAAGGTAAGACACCTTTTCTACTGAATGACGTATTTATATTGATCGTTAATCAGCAGAACATGTATAGGTAATCCTCAGAGTGGTGTGGTGGAACTCTCACCTCACAATCAAGAGGTTGTGAGTTTGATCCTAGGTAGCGGCAGATGTTTCTCTCTCTCTGGACACGATGAGAATATATCTGTTGCGAACTCCATATTGGCAACAGGCAAGGGCATCCGGCCAGTAAAATACTCAGCTCCATTCAGTTGCCCCACCTCCACCCCGATGTAAGGGATTATGGGGTCATTAAATGACAAAAAACTAAAAATAAAAATATACAAGTAATCCTCAATGTACGACCACAATTGAGCCCCCAAAATTTGTTGAGTGAGTTTTGCCCCATTTTATGACTTTCTTTGCCACATTTTATTAAGCGATTCATTGAAGTTGTTAAGTGAATCTGGCTTCCCCCATCGACTTGGCTTGTCGGAGGGTCACCAAAGAGGATCGCGTGACCCCGGGACCCTGCAATGGTCATAAATGCGAGTCAGTTGCTACACATCTGAATTCAGATCATGTGATCTTGGGGATACTGCAGCGGCAGTAAGTGTGAAAAATGGGCCTAGCTCACTTTTTTCAGTGATGTCACTAAGTGAACTGTTATAAGAAAATTCAGACTGGTATATGCCTGCAGAGTTAAGAGCAAACCCTTGAAATACACAGAAACAAAGGTGTAAAAAATATTCTTACTATATTGAGGGGATGTTTATGACCCGTCCATTATCAAAACATTGTGGCCTCCATAAAATGATAATAATAACAACAACAACTGGCTTATTTGTCCATGTGTTGTCGTCGTGGGGTGGGTAGCTGGGCCTTTCTGATTATTTCTGTTTTTATTTTATTTTATTTTTTCTTATTCTGTGCTGCTTATTGTTTGTAAGCCACCTAGAGTCGCTGTGAGTGAGCAAGGAAGCGGCTGTATAAACTTTCAAAATTAATAAATAAATAAAGCAGCCTGAAGGGCAGGTTATGCATTTCTAGCAAACATATGTAATTTATTGCTAATCGGTAATGGAACTGTATGTGTCTGGCTTAGCGTTATCGGTTGTTGAAATCTGATTCCTCATTTTGGTCAACTTCAGCCAGGTGTACGCTGCATGAAGAACATATATATTTTTTCCTTTAAACTTTTAAAGTTAACTGGAATGACAATTGTGAGATCAGGGTGGTATCCGCAATGTTCTAATTTTGTGGAATTTCTCCCCTGGCACCCCTTAAATTTTTGCTTTTAAGGCAATGGAGAGCAAGCTCCTTGTCGGTGGGAAGAACATCGTGGATCACACAAATGAGCAGCAGAAAATCCTGGAACAGAAACGGCAGGAGATCGCTGAGCAGGTGAGATAAGGACAGAAATGGCTCCTTTTCCCATATCTTTATTTGGATGTTCACCTGCAAATACAACATAACCTCTTTCCTACCTGGCCAAAGGCCCCTGAGAACATTTCCCAAGCAAAGGTCTTCCCCAAGTGTGAAAAATACAGTGGTTCTCAGCTTACAACCATAATTGAGCCAGAAATTACAGTCGTAAGCTATTGTGGCTGTTCAGCAGATCACCATGTGTATTGGTATTGCCTGATTGTATTGCCTTTTTTGTGGCTAAATGAACACCGTGGTCATTCAATGAAGATGGCGGTCGTTTTAAGGGAACCCCATTATACCCAGGAGGTGTTTTTGTTTGGAAACTGGAAATAAACACCGGTTTCTAGCAAAAAGCGTCATAAATCAGTTCTTTGCTTCCTTCCAGTTTTTTTCATCTGATTAAAATTTCTCTACTATATCATCAGTCACTGTCTTTGGAGAATCCATTGTATGTTTTTTGAAGTTAGGACCTGAGAGCCAATTATATTAAATGGGTTTCTGAAGTTTTTGTGGACTTCATAACTGTAATTTTTATATATAATATATCATCTTTTTTATATATAAAAGCGAAAGACCACTCACGCATCATTGTAAAATCTCCAGAACAGTAAAGCCTACAAACTTGAAATTTGGCATGTATGTTCCTCTTGGCTTCTAGGTGCTCACTAAGAAAGGATTTTTTGAAATGACTATCAGAGCATTTAGAGTATTTCCTGTATTATTATTATTATTATTATTATTATTATTATTATTATTATTATTATTATTATTATTATTATTATTTATTTTTTTTATTATTATTATTATTATTATTATTATTATTATTATTATTATTATTATTATTATTATTATTATTAACATGCTCTGATGCTGAGGAGTTCTACTCCCGCTCCCCACCTGGAAAGAAATCTGTTCCAAATGCAAAGCACAAGCAGAGGAGAGGAGTTTCAAGGAGTTTTAGTTTCACAGCAGCAACCAGCTTTAGTACAGAACAGCTGAGCTAAGCCATGCCCAGGCTCCTTGCTGTCTCCTTCTTGCTCACACAGCAAATACTGTTTCAGTTTCCAAACAGCCCTCCACTCTCTCTCACACTGACAGGACACTAGCCAGGTGAATACCGATGGGTGCTGGTAGGCAGAGCCAGAATTTTCTGTTCCTTCTTTTCCTCCCCCCAGCACATAGTTTCATGGCGAAGAACAGGTATGGAGCTAGTTCACTGATATTTACTTTGGAATAAAGAGCTCCCTCTTAGGAAATGAGTTAATTCTTCAACCAAGTTGAGTGTCCCCTCTGAATGGTTCACGAACAAAGAACAGAAGTGTAGAGGTTGCTGAATTGGAAAGCTTGAAACGAATGTCTTGTCGTGTCCTACAGAAACGACGGGAACGAGAAATCCAACAGCAAATGGAAAGTCGAGATGAAGAAACCTTGGAGCTGAAGGAGACCTATAGCTCCTTACAGCAGGAAGTGGACATCAAAACTAAGAAACTGAAAAAGGTGACACAAATAAAGGAGAATATTTGTATGGGAGATGGAGAAGAGGGAGGAGGAAGAGGAGAAAGACTGCTTTGGGGCCCTTGATGCTCTCTGAGCTTGTTTTGTTGTTAGACTTATATACCGCTTCACAGGGCTTTTCCAGCCCTCGCTAAGCAGTTTACACAGCCAGCCTCTTGGCCCCAACAATCTGGGTCCTCATTTCACTCACCTCGGAAGGAGGGAAGGCTGAGTCAACCTTTAGAAAGAAGGAAGGAGGGAAAGAGGAAGGAAGGAAGGGAGGGAGGGAAGGAGGAAGGAAGGAAATGTGAAAGGCAGGAAGGTAGCAATAGCGCTTAGATTTATATACCGCTTCACAGGGCTTTTACAGCCCTCTCTTAAGTGGTTTACAGAGTCAGCCTCTTGCCCCCAACAATCTGGGTCCTCATTTTGCCCACCTCGGAAGGAGGGAAGGCTGAGTCAACCTTTAGAAAGAAGGAAGGAGGGAAAGAGGAAGGAAGGAAGGGAGGGAGGGAAGGAGGAAGGAAGGAAATGTGAAAGGCAGGAAGGTAGCAATAGCGCTTAGATTTATATACCGCTTCACAGGGCTTTTACAGCCCTCTCTTAAGCGGTTTACAGAGTCAGCCTCTTGCCCCCAACAATCTGGGTCCTCATTTTGCCCACCTCGGAAGGAGGGAAGGCTGAATCAATCCTGAGCCAGTCAGGATCGAACTGCTGCCAGCTGTCAGAGTCAGCCTGCAATACGGCATTCTAACCACTGCACAGACAGAGTCTTTTGTGCAAAGGTAGCCTTGCCCATGTCATGCTGTACAACTGTATTCCTCTCTTCCAGCTGTTTTCTAAGCTGCAAGCTGTGAAGGCCGAAATCCACGACCTGCAGGAGGAGCACATCAAAGAGAGACAAGAACTGGAACAAACCCAGAACGAACTGACCCGGGAGCTCAAGCTGAAGTAGGTTCCAACGAATCATGTATTACTGTTTTAAGGTCTAGAGCAGAGATGGGGAACTATGGCCCCTCTGTGACTTGTGGACTTCCAACTCCCAGAATTCCTGAGCCAACCATGCTAAATCATAAAGGGGCCATAGCCAGGATGGCTGGCTCAGGAATTCTGGGAGTTGAAGTCCACAAGTCATAAAAAAACGCAGCGGCCACAGTGCTTAAGAGTGCGGTACTGCAGGGCTACGTCTGCTGCCTGCCGACTGCCTGTAATTTGGCAGTTACAATCTCAGCAGGCTGAAGGTTGACTCAGCCTTCCGTCCTTCCGAGGTCGGTAAAATGAGGACCCAGATTATTTGGGGACAATAGGCTGACACTGTAAACTGCTTAGAGCAGTGGTCGCCAACCAGTGGGCCAGGGACCATGGTGGTCCACGAGAAAATTTTGGAGGTCCGCAGAAAAATGTCACCCGCCCCAAAGCAATTAATCCAGGCTGTGCAGGAACACAAGGCTGTGCCGCCCACATGGCCTGCGGGAACACAAAGCTTGCTTCGCTTGCATTGCATATAACACAAGGTAGTGAGGGGAGGGGGGAAAGGGCAGAGGGGAGAACTTTTCCCCCATGCCCCATACGCTTGGCCTGGCCACCAGGCTGCTTCTTTCCACTTCTTCTGCTTTTGGATGCACGCAAGGAAAGCAGCCAAAGTCTTTCTTTCTCTCCCCCAAACTCTGCCAGAAATGAGCCTTTGGGACCCCGCAAGGCCTCCTGCTCCAAGAGGTTGCATTGGCAAAGACTCATTTCTGGCGGAGTTTGGGGGAGAGAAAGAAAGACTTCTGCGGCTCCTGCTGCTTTCCTTGCATGCAGCCAAAAGTCTCTCCCTCCCTCTCTCTCTCTCTCTCTCTCTTCCCCTGAGAATGGAGCTGGAGATGGTATCCTGCGATCCCAAATAAAGAATGATGGATCGGTAGGAAAAGAGGGTGGGGAATTTTCCTGCAGACTTTTGGGGGGATTTTCCCAGGGTCTCTGGTCCGCGGGATTTAAAAGTATGAGTTTGGTGGTCCCTGAGGTCCAAAAGGTTGGCGACCCCTCGCTTAAGAGAGGGCTGTGAAGCGGTATATAAGTGCTATTGCTATCAAGGGGCCATAGCCAGCATGGCTGCCTCAGGAATTCTGGGAATTGAAGTCCCCAAGCCATAGTTTCCCACCCTGGTCTAGAAGACGGGATGGAAGGAACTTCGTGGTCAGCTGCCCCAGAGACAAGAACGAACTTATATGCCGGCTGCCAGATCTCACTTTGCCCTTTGCCAATCTCCCCACAGGCACCTGATCATCGAGAACTTCATTCCTTTGGAAGAGAAGAATAAGATCATGAATAGATCCTTCTTTGATGAGGAGGAGGACCAGTGGAAACTTCACCCCATCACCCGACTGGAGTGAGTCATCTTCCTCTTTGAGGGTTGAGGGACACGCCTGGTTTTTAGGTACAGGTAGTCCTCAACTTACAACAGTCCATTTAGCGACCGTTCAAAATTATACAATGGCCCTGAAAAAAGTGACTGATGGCCGTTTTTCACACTTAACGGCCATTGCAATGTCCCTGTGGTCCCTGATCAAAATCCCGGTGCTTGCCAACTGACTCCTATTTACAACGGTCTCAGTGTCCCAGGGTCATGGGATTCTCTTTTGCGACTTTCTAACAAGTCTGTGGGGAAGCCAGATCACTTTAACAACCACCGCACTAACTTTACAACCGCAGTGTTTCACTTAACAACTGTGGAAAGAAAGGTCGCAAAATGGGTGGAAGGGAGGGGAAAACTTACTTGCTTTGCTTAGCAATGGAAATTTTGGGCTCAATTGTTATAAGTTGAGGACTACCTGTTATTGTAGCTTACAGTTCTGATCTCCACGTTTTGAGGCATCATGTTCCTTCGCTGATTTTCTGCTTTTGAGAGCCAGCAAGGTGATTGCTCCACTCTTTGATTTTAAATAATAGAGCCTGCCCATCATGATCATAATTTGCATGTAAATTGGATTACCCAGGGGCCAGCCTGATTTTACAATCTGTTTTGTGGCAATTATTAAGCAAAAAGCCTTAGGTTTAAACTTTTATTCATAGAATAGAGTAGAATAAGGAATAGAATAGCATTAGGAATAAGAATAGAATAGAAAATAGAATAGAATAGAATATAGAATAAAAGAATAGAATAGAATAAAAGAATAGAATAGAATAAAAGAATAGAATAGAATAGAATAAAAGAATAGAATAGAATAGAATAAGGAATAGAATAGCATTAGGAATAAGAATAGAATAGAAAATAGAATAGAATAGAATATAGAATAAAAGAATAGAATAAAAGAATAGAATAGAATAAGGAATAGAATAGCATTAGGAATAAGAATAGAATAGAAAATAGAATAGAATAGAATATAGAATAATAGAATAGAATAAAAGAATAGAATAGAATAAAAGAATAGAATAGCATTAGGAATAAGAATAGAATAGAAAATAGAATAGAATATAGAATAAAAGAATAGAATAGAATAAAAGAATAGAATAAGGAATAGAATAGCATTAGGAATAAGAATAGAATAGAAAATAGAATAGAATAGAATATAGAATAAAAGAATAGAATAAAAGAATAGAATAGAATAGAATAGAATAAAAGAATAGAATAGAATAAGGAATAGAATAGCATTAGGAATAAGAATAGAATAGAATATAGAATAATAGAATAGAATAAAAGAATAGAATAGAATAAGGAATAGAATAGCATTAGGAATAAGAATAGAATAGAAGAATAGAATAGAATATAGAATAGAATAAAAGAATAGAATAGAGTAGAATATAATAGAATAAGGAATAGAATAGCATTAGGAATAAGAATAGAATTAGAATAGAATAGAAATAGAATAGAATATGGAATAGAATAGAAATAGAATCATAGAATAGAACATGGAATAGAATAGAATAGAACATGGAATAGAATAGAATAGAATAGAATGAAATATAAATAAAATTACAGAATAGAATAGAATACTAGAGTTGGAAAGGGACCTTGAAGGTCCTCTAGTTCAACCCCCTGCTAAGGCAGGAAACCCTAGACCACTTCAGACAAATGATTGTCTTCATTGTGGTCAGAGAGGCTCCCTGAATCTTATGGTGTGTATGTGTGTCTTACAAACAGAAAGGGTGTTGTGTATTTGACCTGCTGTTCCCTTCCTCGTTCCAGGAACCAACAGATGATGAGAAGGCCAGTGTCCGCTGTGGGGTACAAGAGACCCCTCAGTCAGCATGCGAGGATGTCCATGATGGTCCGTCCAGAAGCTCGGTACAGGGTGAGCTTGGTCTGTATTTTGGGGGGTTATGGGTGGGGGAGATCTGGAAGCAATGCATAAAAGAAGTACCAGACAGCCCTTATCTCACCTGCGGAAGGTGTGCACTCAGTGGAAAGACAGGCCCTCACGTCCTGTAAAAAAAAAGGAAAGAAAAAGTGATTTCTCTTTGGAGATCACTGGTCTCCAGCACCCTTCATGGTCTGGAACTGTGTGAAGAGCACAGGTGGTCCTCGACTTAGGAAAGTTCATTTCGTGAATGTTCAAAGTTACAAGGTCACCGAAAAAAAAGTGACTTGGGACCATTTTTTCCGCACTTATGAGTGTCCCCATGGTCACCTGATCAAAACTCAAGATAGTTGGCAACTTGACTCCCATTGATGACCGTCGCACTGTCCCCTTTTGCGACGACCCGACGAGCCAAGTCAAATGGGGGAATTCACTTAACATCCGGGTTACTAATTTAAGAACGGCAGTGATTCCCTTCAAAATTTGCGGCAAGAAATGCCGTAAAATGGGGACAAAACTCGCTTCCCAAATGTCTCACCTGGCCATATAAATTGGGGGGTCCATTGTGGTCATGACTGTTCAATGGGGTGGGCCCCCTTGGTTGGCTAAGGGAATCGTTGCAGTTCTTAGATTCGTCAAAACAGCCGTTAAGGGGTTCTTGGTTTCCCCCATTGGTTTTGCTTGTCCAGAGGTCGCAAAAGGGGATCAATGGGATTCCGGGACGCAGCGGCTGTCATAATGTGAACCAACTGTCAAACATCTGGATGTGACTATGGGATTGCTGGAATGGTCATAAGTGTGAAAAATGGTCATAGGTCACTTGTTTTTATTGCCGCTGTAACTTCAAATGGTCACTAAAACAAACTGTTGTAACTCGAGGACTACTGTACAGCAGACTACTTCTGCTGAGTGGCGGCTGCCAGCAGTTTGGCAGCTCAAATCTCACCAGGCTCATGGTTGACTCAGCCTTCCGTCCTTCCAAGATGGGTAAAATGAGGACCCAGATTGTTGGGAGTCATAGGCTGACTCTTTAAACCGCTTAGAGAGGGCTGTAAAGCGCTATAAAGTGGTATATAAGTCTAAGTGCTATTTCTATTGCTATTCCTTCCTTCCTTCCTTCCTTCCTTCCTCCCTCCCTCCCTCCCTCCCTCCCTCCCTCCCTCCCTCCCTCCCTCCCTCCCTTCCTTCCTTCCTTCCTTCCTTCCTTCTTTCTAAAGGTTGACTCAGCTTGCCATCCTTCCGAGGTGGGTAAATGAGGACCCAGATTGTTGGAGGCAATAGGCTGACTCTATAAAACTGCTTAGAGAGGGCTGTAAAAGCACTATAAAGCGGTATATAAGTGCTATTGCTACCATCCTGCCTTTCCCATTTCCTTCCTTCCTTCCTTCCTTCCTTCCTTCCTTCCTTCCTTCCTTCTCTCCCTCCCCTCCTTCCTTCCTGTTTATCTGCCCTCCATTCTCCTTCCTTCCTTCCTCCTTCCATCCCCCCTTTCTTCCTCCCTCCTTCCTTCTTTAACCTCCCTGAGCCCTGGTGGTGTAGTGGTTGGAGTACAATCCTGCAAGCTACTTCTGCTGCCTGCCAGCTGCCTGCAATTTGGCAGTTCAAATCCCCCCAGGTTCCAGGTTAACTCGACCTTTCTTCTTTTTGAGGTGGGTAAAATGAGGACCCAGATGGGGGTAAGAGGCTGATTCTGTAAACTGCTTAGAGAAGGCACTAAAGCATTGTGAAGCGGCATATAAGTCTAAGTGCTATTGCTATCCTTAAATTCCTGGGATCCTTATCTAATTCCTATTGAGTTGAGAAGATCCCTGTGGAACTCTGATCTAAGGCCTTTATTAATTGTCTCACACTTCATTATGAGAATTACAAGCCCTTCCTTACATGTTAGTGTGGCTTACAAAAGACAACAATCAACCCAAAATAAAGAGAATATTTTTAAAAACTCACCTAGGGAAAAAAAAACCCAACAACCAATTTAAAAAAAAGCAAGACATTGCACTATTGAAATAATCCAGTATTGAGCTCTTCTGAATTTGGACTCTTTAGGCAGAAAACATTGTTCTTCTGGAACTGGATATGCCCAGTCGTACCACGCGGGATTATGAGGGCCCGGCCATCGCCCCCAAAGTCCAGGCCGCTCTAGAAGCCGCTTTGCAAGATGAAGATGAGATCCAAGTGGACGCATCTACTTTTGAGAGTACGTCGAACAAGAAATCTAAATCTCGGTGAGCTGGTATTTTAATCCATTATTCTTTTGTAGGTCTGAGAAGTTGGGTGGCTGAATTGGTTGGCTTCCAGGCCCCTTAATTGGGGGAGAGATTTCTGTAAAAAAAAAACAAACCCAAAACAACCCATGATCTGCTGGAGATGCAGGAATTTCTGAAATAGAAGGTCTAGAGAACAGCACACATTCCCTCTGGTCTCTGTAAATACGTTCGATAAAGGAAGACTTGTGCGTACATAACTCAGCGTTACTCAATCTTGGCAGGTGGAAGATTCTGGGAGTTGAAGTCCGTGAGGAATTCTGGGAGTGAAATCCACACATCTTTTTGCTGCTAAGGTTGAGAAACACTGCTTTGAATTTTGGTTTTGTTTTTTTTTAAAAAGACCCAGTTTGGTCTAGTAGTTCTTATGCTGGCCTAGAAACTGAGAGACAGAGTTTTAGTTCCACCTTCGGTAGGAAAGCTGGATAGGTGACTTTGGGCCAATCACCAGGAGACATTGAATTATAGTTCCACCTTAGATTATCAAAGCCAGCTAGGTGACTTTGGGCCAATAACCAGGATAGTGTGAGTTCTAGTCCCACCTTAGGTAGGAAAGCTGGATGGGTGGCTTTGGGCCAATCACCAGGAGACTGTGAGTTCAAGTCCTGTGTTAGGCATGAAAGCCAGTGTCAGCTTTGGAATCCTTATTAAAAGCTGCCACCCAGCTGCGGAGGAGGAAAGGGGGCTGCCATTGTTTGAGAAGCTTTCAGTAGACAAAATAGATATATAACACCTTCAAGGTCATTCTCTATGGTGCAGCAAGAATTGTAGCTGAAGGATGATTGGTTCACGTAATTTATGATGTGAAAGAAAAGGGGTGGGTGTAGGTTGAGTCTTGTGGGAAGTCTGGGAGGAAAGTTTAGTCTCAGAATTCCACAGACGTGCCAAATTTCTGTTTTAATAAAGCACTTTTAAGATTATGGTTGTTTTGGAGTTAGTGATTGGAACGGATAATTTCTGGAATCCTGACAGCCAGCTGAGTTTGTGCCAGTGACTCACTCTCAGCCCAACTCACCTTGTTGTGGGGGAAAAAATAGGAGGAAGGAAGATTTAGATCATATTCTCCACCTTGTTATGTATAAAAATAATAAAATCAGGGCACAAAAGACTTAAAACCTAAGGATCCAGGCAAGATCTTTGCCAAGGCACAAACCCAGGGACTCTTTGTTAGCCGCACGTACACAACCAATGAAATTCTTTCTAAGAATACGATGTGAGATTTGTCGCCTTTTGTTTCGTTTTCTGCCCGTGAACGCACAGGGATTTTTGTTCAGAAAGTTGCTTCTCCTTCACGCTCCTCCATTTTGTATCCCGCAGGCCTAAAACTGGAAGGAAGTCTGGCAGCTCGCCCTCCAGGTCTCAGCTGTACCCCCAGTCTCGCGGGCTGGTCCCCAAGTAAGCCCGGTCGCTCCCGCTTGAGGGCACAGCTCCCATTCGGCCGTCAATGCAGAGGCATGTGAACAACCTGCAAAAGCGGGAGGGGGGACACTTGAAAAGAGGCCGAAGTCCAGAAGGAGGGCCCCTTTTTTTGGACAAGGAAACAGCAACCCCCTTTCTGCACCTGGTAGGACAGGTTTACGAGGGCCGCTCTCTCGCCCGCGCAAAAGGAACGATTTGCTCCTCGGGCAGTGGGGGGCTGAGAAGGCGAAGGAGCCTTTCATTAGGAAATCAGAAATGCATGAGTTACATTAGTGTGTGTTAGAAGCCAAGAGAAGCACGGGGTAGGGTGGGTGTGTCCCCCTTGCCTGCTCCCCCCCAACCCCCGTGGTCCTCTCGCTTGTCTCTCGCCCTGGCGCGCTCTCGTCCCCGGAGCCGAGAGCAAATCTCGCTGCAGTCACCTCGATGACGCCTGGGAACAAGGTTGAGAAGTGTATGATTTTTTTGCTAGCAATGGCTTGGTTGTTTTTTTCGCCCCCTCCCCTTTCCATAAAAGACTGAATAGGTGAGGGTTGGGTTGGAAAAAACACCTCCTAATTGGGCGGGGCGGGAAAGAGGGCGAGATCAAAAGACACTGCAAGAGCTTTCGGTTCATACGCAAAGGGAAAAGGTTTCAAAATCTGCCTTCCCCCCCCCCCCCTTTTTTTTTGTTTTGTTTTGGCTTTAGAAGGTAGGAAATTCACCAATCCTTGGCTTGTTTACAAGGAGGGATTTTTAAAAAGGTTCCAGGTGGGTCGGTTTCCTGGAGACCTCGACCATGAAGACCAGCAGAGGCTACCTGGTCTAACGATCGCCCACACACCTCAGCTCTTCCTCTCCTCACCACCCCATTCTCTGCAACCTGGGAGCATTCAGGGACCGATGCGTCCTTGTCTTCCGCTGTAGCTCACCTGACCTCGCTACTTGCCTCCAGGTTCCCTCCCTGGGAGAAATTAAAACTTCTGAAGGGAGGAGAACAACTACTCTCCTCTCAATGGCGGAGGTTAAATCAGAGCCAAGTTTGAGAGGGTCTCCCAGGGGGCAGGGCTTCGCAGGATCTTTGGTTGAGAGATTCCAACTCCTCTTTCCGCTCCTAATTTCTTATTTAATAGTAAGTTACCAAGCAGCCTGTGTGGAAAGTGAGGTGCTACTAAAAGGAGGGAGGGGGATATTTCCAACTACTGAAGACTTTGCCTTCACCCCCTTCGCATTGTTTTATAGTTCGGTTTGTATATTTAACATGGTTGCACATTGCAAGTTCAGCTGTCTTTTTTTTTTGTTTTTACACCGACGGTGGTAACTGTGAATATATTCTCATCAGCTCCCTTCTCACATCCATGTTCTTCAGCTGTCCGTCTTGTGAGAACTGATCTCAAGGCATACTCTTAAGTGTTAAGGGGTGTTTTCGTCCTTGTTACGCCTTCTCGTCACTGTTCAGAGGGGGAGAGGCGTACAAATTCCATGGTCTCATTTCCTCCCCCCCCCCCCAAATAAGGACACCCTGAGAGGCATTCTGCTGGCATGGTCCCTCAGGAGGCCCAGCACTGCTCCCCAGACCTTCTGCTGTTGAACTTGCCAAATACGTTTCTTGTTAATGGTGAGAAGTTGATCAGCCACAGGGTCAGTGGGGTGTTTTAATTTGGCGAGCTGGTTGGTCTTTAAAGAATCGTATGAAACAGATCCTGTTGCTCTGCCAAGTGCATTTCCTATTTGGTGGGGCTGATTCCCTTTGTAATTAAAAGAATTGACTGGCTCAAGAGGGTGGGGGGAGTTCCGCGACGAATCCAAAGATGATAAAGAAGTGGGGAGCATTTAACTGTTTCCCTAATGGCTGCATTTCTGACTTTGAGACCATTGGTAGTCCCCTGCTTTTCCCACGCCTAAATTTTTTCTCCATCTTAAATCTTTCATGTACTGTCTTAAGTGTTTTCTGAAGCTGGCACCCTCTCTTTGGAAATATTTTAATAAGCCACAGTGTCAGCTACTGCCTTGTTATTTAAGGCAGCCCTTCCTCACTTGGTATCCCTAAGTATGTTGAATTGTATCCCATACCATGCTGTGAATATTAAACATTGGTACCAGGCTAAACCAATAGAGCAGGGTTCTCCAACCTTGGCAACTTTTAAGGCTTGTGGGCTTCGACTCCCAGATGATGCCAGCTGGGGAATTCTGGGAGTCGAAGCCCACAAGTCTTAAAAGTTGCTACAGTTTGAGGCACCTGCAATAGAGGATCTATTAAGGCCTGTGGAAAATTCATTCACTGGGTTGAATAAGCTTCCCTTGGTTCCAGCTGGAATTGCAACGGGGATATGAGAGATGCTACTGTTTTCTGAAAGCAATGTTTCCTTCCTGGGATTGTACCTAACTGACTACTGTTTTATCTGTACATAAAAGAACACTTGTCAATAGTTCTTTTCCTGTCCATGGATTTAAAGCTTGTCTCTCTGTAATAGCCTCTCTTGTCTAGGAATGTAAAAGTGCTCCTGCAAAAATAATAAAAATCCTCTGGATTTATTGTATGTAAAAGAACACATTTCCTTGGAGTTTTGCATTGTTTTATTTCACACCATACATTTATGCCAGCTTTATAATTTGTAATAGTATGATGCAAAAAAGATTTTTAGAATAGAGTAAGTAATAGAATGAACAGAATTGGAAGGGACCTTGGAGGTCTTCTAGTCCAGCCCCCTGCTCAAGCATTTCAGATTAAATAGCTGTCCAGCCTCTTCTTAAAAACCTCCAGTGTTTGGAGCACCCACAATTTCTGGAGGCAAGTTGTTCCACTGGTTTACTGTCCTCACTGTTAGGTAGTTTATCACAGTTGCTTCTCTCCGATTAGTTTCCACCCATTGCTTCCTGTCCTGCCTTCTGGGGCTTTGGAGAATAGGTGGACCCCCTCTTCTTTGGGGCAGCCCCTCAAATAATGAAACCCTGCTATCACATCACCCCTAGTCCTTCGAGTCATCAAACTAGCCAAGCCCAGTTCCAGCAACCGTTCTCCATAAGTTTGAGCCTCGTCCCCTAATCCTCTTTGTTGCTCTTCTCTGCCCTTTACTTTTCTTGTAGCCATTTCCCTTATTTCGCTTCCGCGCCCCATCTGGAAAGCAGCACTCCCCCAACCCCAGCTCCTCCTTCCAGACTCCCATCGTCCACAGCCGCCAGCAAGGCCAGGGGCGTCACAACTACGCTCCCATCTCCGTCCATCCTCGGCTTCCCTGCAGCCTACAACCGGGGTGGGCCTGGGCCCTGTCGCCTTTTTACCCGTCATGCCCCGCGGCGAGGGCGCATGGCCAGCACCACCCCACAGAGACCCGCCTTCCGCTCTCGTCTTCCCTTCCCCTTTTCGTTTCCGGGACTGCAACTCCCGTCTTGCCCCGCGCGCGCGGCTGCCAGGCTCGCCTTCGAACGCTCCCTCCCCTCCCTACCCCGTCTTCCTCGCCCCGCTCTCGCTCCAAACGCAACGCAAGCGCGCGCGCCTCGCAGATCGGGGCGGGCTGACCCTCCGCGGCCACCGTTCGGGCCTAGCGCGCCTCCGTCACCCAGCCTCCTTTTCTCTCTCTCTCTCTCTCCTCAGGCGAGCGAGCGCGCCATCCGCCCCCTCCTCCTCCTGTTCTTCATCCTCGGGCTTTTTTTTAATTATTATTATTTTTTCCCCCTCCTCTTCCTCCTTTTTCCCGCCCGCCTTTGCGGGAGAGACCTTTGACCTCCCTCTCCGGTTGTTATGTCGGGCCTTGGCCGCCGCCGCATTCCTTGACGCGCGTGCCCGTCGCCTCAGCCGCCGTCTGGTTTTTTTTTGTTTTTTTTTTTTAATCCCCTCGCCTCATAGCCGCCCGGGGGTGGGTGGGCTGCGCGCGCGCCCACACCCTCCTCCTCCTCGAAGCCCGCGCTCGCCCGCAGCCCCGCCCGAGTAACGGTCGCCTCCTCGCGCCAGGCGCGCTCCCGCCGCCGCCGCCGCCAGCCCGCCCGCCCGCGGCCTGCTCTACCCCCACCCCCATTACACACACTTCGCGTGCGCGCGCGTCCGCCCGGTCAGTTCGCTCTCCCGCCCGCCCGGAGGAGGAGGAGGAGGAGGAAGAAGATGAAGGAGATGAAGCAGCGGAGGAAGAAGGAGCGCACGTGGGCCGAGGCCGCCCGCCTGGTGAGCGGGGCCGGGTCTGGGGTTGGGGGGCTCAGCCGGAGCCACGCGGGAGAGCTGCGGGGTCCCGTCCCCTCAGGAGGCTTGGGGGGGGGCTTGTTTTCGCGCCTGGGGTGGGGAGTCCTCTGTGTGTGTTTGTATGTGTGTATATAAGGCATATATATATAAATATATATCCACACACAGGTATGTACGTGTGTGTTTGTGTGTTGTGGTCAAAGTAAGAGGAGACAGGAGCGTTCAGTATGCTCACAGCTTTGAGTTATTTGTAAAAACAATCAAGGCGGGATATATATGTGTGTGTGTTCCTATGTATGTATGTATGCATCTTTTAGTATTGTCTTTCTCTTCTTTTTCTATCATCTATTTTTCTTCTCTTATCATCCATATATCAATTTATCATCTATCTTATCTGTATCAATCATCTCTTTGAATTGAATTGAATTCTTTACTGTCATTGTACCTACTACAAATTCGGCCCTTTGATGCTATGGTCTCCTGTCCCCCCTTCCCTCCCCAACAACCCCTTGAGGTGGGCTTGGCTGAGAAAGAGTGATGGACTAAGATAAGATGGAAAAGAAGAACAGCTGCAGGAATTGGGGATGTCTTCTTTAAGGAAGAAAAGGACCAGGGGGGACAGGATAACAGTCTTCCAATATTGGAGGGGCTGCCACAGAGAGGAGTGTGGAGGGGTCAACTTATTCTGTAAAGCACCAGAAGGCAGGACAAGAAGCAAAGGATGAAAACTAAGCAAGCAGAGAAGCAACCTGGAACTATTGAATTGAATTTTTTATTGTCATTGTACGTATATGCACAGTATACACGTGCAACAAAATTCACATAACATCCAGAGACCAGACTCAACACACACACACACAGACACACACATGACAATCCCCAAACACACACACACATCCGCCAAAATTCCCCACCTCCTAAAAAACACACAAGCCTCCACACCACAGACCAAGTAATCCTGTCCAACACCTCACTGATGGTGGTCCTTAAGTTCATTGTTAAGTGCAATTATAGCTCTGGGATAAAAACTGCTCAGAAAAACATGCGGTCCGAATTTTAATGGTTCTGTATCTTCTGTCAGAAGGCAACAGCTTCATAGAGATTGTGAGCAGGATGGGAAGAGTCGCTGAGAATGTTGGGCGACTTTCTCAAACAGCGAGAGGCGAAGGCGTTGTCCAGGGCTGGTAGCTGGAGCCCGATGATATTCTGGGCAATGATATTTATCATCTATCTTATCTATATCAATCCTCTATCTGTCTATCATCTATCTTATCTATATCATCATCTATTTATTATCTATATCAGGGGTGTCAAATTCGCAGCCTGCGGGCCAGATGTGACACATGCTGGTCCTGCCCCCACCCCGTTTAACAAGGGGGGGGGAGTCCTGATACTTCATGTGATGCCGTCGTGACGATGTGAGTTTGACAGCCCTGATCTCTATATATATCATCTATCTATATTATCTATGTATCATCTGTCTGTCTATCTATCTATCTATCTATCTATCTATCTATCTATCTATCTATCTATCCTCCCGCCTTGGTTGTTTTTACATATAAGACTTTGGGCATATTGAATGCTCCTTTTTCTTCTTACTTTCCCCACAACAATAACCCAGTGAGGTGGATTGGGCTGAGAGGGACTGGCCCAAAGTCACTGACCCAATCTCATGCCTAAGACATGACTAGAACTCACAATCTCCTGGTGATTGGCCCAAAGTCACCTAGCTGGCTTTCATGCCTAAGGTGGAACTAGAACTCGCCATGTCCCAGTGATTGGACCAAAATCACTCAACTGGCTTTGATGCTTAACGCAAGACTCGAACTCAGACTCTCCTGTTTTCTAGCCTGGTGCCTTAACTACCCGACCAAACTCTCTTTATTTATACATAGGTGGGGCAGGGTCTCCTGAGCCAGGGCTGCAGGATGGGTTGTGGGAGCAGCATTTGTCCTTGAAAAACATTCCAAAGTTATCATCCCTTGGCTTTGGAGGCTTCTTAGAACATGATTTGGGTATTGCGTGAACCTGGAAACCTTGCTATCTCATCCTCTTCTGTATTATACACAATGGAGAGTAAGGATGGTTTACCTGTGGATTTCTCAACTTTTCTGGTTTATAGCTTAGCTTCATTTTGCGGAAAAAGCTTGGAGAAACGAAAACCATGAGATGTTCTGAATTTCAGTTTGTGTCTTGATTAGGGAGTGTGGTGAATAATTCCATGTTAGCATGAAAGCAAGACTCATTTGTATTTACTTCATAAGGATTTGCAGAATCCTTGTGATAGGTAATATGGTTTCATGGATATATTTAGCATAGAGATCAAGCACCATATATAAACACAACAAGGGATGTGTGGAAAACTGCAAAAAATACATTTTTGGATCAACACTCATGAATTAACTTTGAACTTGGAAGGCAGCCCACTTTCCTGTTGAAAAGGAAACTTTTCCAGTCTGACCTGAGCCAGCTACTCCGATAGCGGCATTATGGAGTTGGGAATTGTGGGGACTAATCCAATGTTCCTTAACCTTGGCAGCTTTAAAATGTGTGGACTTCAATTCCCAGAATTCCCCAGTCAGCTTAGAGAAACTGGACTAATCTATTTCTCTATCTGGTTTTATGGGAATGAGGAAGGATGAGACAGAATGTAAAGAAAACATTTTTCCAGTTGATAAAGTGTTTTTTAAGTTCCTCAGTGTGTCACGCCAGCTGCTTTGGGGCAGATTGGAAGACAAAGCAAATGTAGAAGGATGGATATCTTGAGAAATGGTTATGTATTCTGTTATCAGGCAGTGAAAACTGCAATTTTGCTTTGTGTGTGTGTGTACACAAAGGAGAATGTCAGAGAACTGTGAAATTTGCTTCTTTTTAAAGTGTAAAAGTAGCTTCTTTTTAAAGCTGGTTAATCCCTAAAGCAGGTCATTGTTTTTTATTATAACGATCTTTATACTTAATTCTTAAAGCTGTCATTGTTTTCTAATTAGGGAAGAAATGAATGGTGATAGAATGTATACAGGTAGTCCTTGACTTACAATGCTACATTTAGTGACCGTTCAAAGGTTATAATGGCACTGAAAAAAATGACTGATGACTGTTTTTCACATTTATGACATTGCAGCATCCCCATGGTCACATGTCCAAAATTTGAATGTTTGGCAACTGGCATGTACTTATGACGGTTGCAGTGGCCTGGGGTCACGTGATCCCCTTTTGCGACCTTTTGCCAAGCAAAATCAATGGGGAAACCAGATTCACTTAACAAATGTGTTACTAATTTAACAACTGCAGTGATTCACTTAATAAATGGGACAAGAAAAGTTGTAAAATGGGGCAAAACCCGGTTAGCATCAGAAATTTTGGCCTCAATTGTGGTCATAAGTCAAGGACTACCTGTATCCATCTTCAAACTGACTAGGTGACACTTTGCAGATACTTCTGAGTGGTTTTAAGAAGCTGTATAGTACACCAAAGTTACCAATTAAAAAAAATTAATCCCAGCTTTATTATTTCTACAAATAAGTCAAGCAAATGGTCCTCATAATGCCTTCCTCCTCCTCCTTTCCCCACAACAACAACAACCCTGTGAGGTGAGTTGGGCTGAGAGACCGAATCACTGGCCCAAAAACACCCAGCTGGTTTTTATGCCTAAAATGGGATTTGAACTCATGGACTCCTGCTTTTTAGCTTGGTACCTTAACCATTAGGCCACTCTCTCCCTCTCTTTCTGTCTCTCCCCCCCCCCCCCCAAACTGTTCCTTAACTGCTGGTTTTTGCAAGGAAAATAATAAAAAATAAGCATCAATAGGCTTCTCTATGCCTTATTGCTTAACTATCCTGCATCTAAATATGCCAGAATAAGGGCACAAAATAAGTCCCCAATGTCATGTAGGATACAAGCAGCATGTGTACATAAGATCATTTAAAAGCTAATGAAAAGGTTTTGCTTATCTTGGCTCTGGAGCAAGCACCAAAAGCCACTTCCTGTTTTAGAGGACTGACTTGGTGAAAAATCCACAGACCACCAGGAGTAAAATGGAATGTTCTTATGTGTGCCTCTTGCATACCTTTTTCATGTACTAACTGACTGATTTTCAAAGGCATCAGCATACAGGGGTTTATTGCAGTCCTAGGAAAAAGTTTGCAAAGCGCTCTCTCTCCCTCCCTCTCTCTCTCTCTCTCTCTCTCTCACACACACACACACACACACACACAATCAGATTGTGTTTATCAGGCAAAGGTTGAATAGCTAACGAGGGAGAATATATATATATTCTCCAAGGTAGTTGTGTGACAATTGTAGGAACTATTTGCAAAAAAAAAAAAATTAAAAATCCTACATTTTATATTTTCACTTCCTAGGGCAAAATGTATGTTAATTCAACAGTGGTAAAAGTAAGCTGCACTCCTACAGGTGTAATCCCTTGATTTACGACCACAATTGAGCCCCAGATACTTTTGTGGCTGAGCGAGACAATTGTTAAGGGAGTTTTGCCCCATTTTACAACCTTTCTTGCAACAGTTGTTAAGAGAATCACTGCAATTGTTAAGTCAGTCACACGGTTGTTAAGTGAATCCTGCTTCCCCATTGACTTTGCTTGTCAAAAGGTCGCAAAAGGGGACCATATGACCATAGGACACTGCGACTGTCATAAATACAAGTCAGTTTCCAAGCGTCAGAATTTTGATCCCATGATCTTGGGGGTGCTGCAATGGCCATAAGTGTGAAAGCAGCAGCACTTGATAAAATATTATTATTAGGGACAGATTAAATGTAATCTATTTTTACGAAAAGACGTTTCTCTTCCTGGGTTAGAATTGGCATACAAAATACATTGAAGATTTTTTTTAAAAAAAAACCACTTAGAATTGAACTTGTGCAAGTTCTTTTGCCCTGTGTTTCACCAGCTATACAGATAAGTCCTCAACTTACAATCATTTGTTTAATGACTGTGCAGTTACAAAAGCACTGAAAAAAATGACTTGCGACCATTTTTGACACAACGGTTGCAGCATTCCCCTGAGTCATGTGATCAGAATTCAGCCACTTAACCAATGGGTTCGTATTTATGGCGGTTGCCATGTCCCAAAGTCACGTGAGCCCCTATTGCAACCTTTTGACAAGGAAAGGGATAATAAACAAGATTCACTTAACAACCACTTTACTAACTGAACAACTGCAAGGATTTGCTTAGCAAGGGTGGCAAGAAAGGTAAAAAATGTGGAAAAACTCACTTAACAATTAATTGCCTTCCTTAGCAATTGAAGTTTTGGGCTCAGTTGTCATGAGTTGAGAATTGCCTATAACAGGGAATTTTAATTTTGTATTCAAGCTCAGGGGGTTACTTTTATGTTTTAGATAGGATTTCTGTAATGAAGGAATATCCAGTGAATAGAGGTGATTTATTTTCTCTCTTTGGGTAAGGTACCGATTAAAATAGACTTACGTATTATGGATGGTGCTGGATGCTGCACCATCTTTTTTTTAAAAAAAAAACCAGGCCTTCTTTTAGATATGAAAGAAACCTATCTTTTAAGTGTTTTCACAGAGCTTTTGGTTCTGGGAAAGGAAGGCACTTTTAGAAGAAAGTCACTCATCAAAACTATATAATTTTGTTGTACTATTCGGCAAATGTGAGAAAAAAAAGAAAACATGGATTACAGTATTGGTGGATGTTTAAGGTTATGGGTTTTTTTTACATTTGAGGAGAAAATAATTTTCCCGAAGAAGCTGTCAGTAAAGGAAGCTGTCAGTAAATAGTTTAAATTTCTTAATATCTGTTTGAAAAGGTCTTTTACATATCAAATATGTGTCAAGTATTTGTAAAGAATGTGATGTTATTTACTCTGAAATAGAAACATTTATTTTTATATACATGAGTTGCCATTTTATGAACATTTACTTGAATGGAAAACATACATATATAAATATTGTGTTAAGTAACTCTGAGCTGTCTTTATTAATCACATTCCAAGGTTACTTGTGAAGGATTTTTTTCCTAGGAATATGCTTAGTGGCTGTGGTGGGGAAAGAACTAAATTTTAAATTGTGAAGTCTTGAATGGAGAAATAAATATCTTTGGTTTGAGTTTTTGGCATTTGGGGTGGGGAGATTGCATTTCTTTTTTAAAAAGCAAAAATGTTTTCCCTAGTTGTAGAAATCCGAAGAAGATGTGAGGTTCATATAGAGAATTGGAATGTGATAGCTATTTAAGGAATAAATTCCTCATCTATTAATACATTTCTTTAAATAACATTTTTCCCACTTGCAAAGTGAAGTGAACTACTGCAGTCTTGCAAATGGCACACTCAGCTTTTTGTAGGCTCTGCATTATTCAGTTGCCTAATCGCACTGCAACTTTCAGGAAGTAGCCTTTCTTTTCACAGACTAAGAAAAAAAAAATCTGTGAAAATGCACAATTCGTTTATGGCCACCCTTTGCAAGATTCCTCTTTCTGGTTGAAACTTTTATTCTTATTCTTAGCTGATTTCCCTGCCTGTCTCTTTGAGTACTGACCAATGCACATTTAGTTCAAAGTTGTTCATAGTGTGACAGGAGGTTTTAAAGAATGATGAATGTAGCCACCGCTGAAAATTGGGCATTTGTAAAATACAGATAGTCCTGGACTGATGACCATTTTTTTTACACTTGCAGCATCTCTGTGGATAGGTGATGAAAATTCAGATACTTAGCACTGATTCCTATTTAAGAGAGTTACAGTGTCCATGGATTTCCTTCCTTCCTTATCAATTGTAGCAAAAAAGGTCATAAAGAGGGGGAAAGCTCACTTAACAACTGTCTTGCTTAGCAACATAAATTTTGGGCCCAGTTATGGTCACAAGTCAAGGACTACCTGTAATCTTGGGAGTCTTGATTCTTCCATAAATGTCCAACTATAATAAATGCCTTTTATGGGTTGGAAAGCAAAATATCCTCTTTGGTTTTATGGGAAATGTGGAGAGGGGGCATCTCCTTTTCAAAAATTATCCTGCAGGCAGAAGCTTCAAGAGCCGAAAAATCTCATCATCCAGGAGGGACTCTCAGGAATGTTGAAAGCAGAAGTTAATCTTTACTCTGGTGGAACAGAGAGAGAGAGAGAGAGAAAAGCCTCTTCCCAAATTATCTACATGTGCTCAAATGACTTCAAGGAATGCAAGAAGGAATGGAGGAAAAACCTTTAATCTTAGGATGGTTCTGGCTTCCTTTATACCTGAAGAGTGTAAGGATACATTTGGAGACCCCGCAGCAGAGGCAATACTCTAGAAGTGGTATACAGGGCTGGTCGTCAACCTACAACCACCCTGAGCTCAAGATTTTGGTTGCACCTTCAGACAAGCCAAGTCAATGGGGGAAGTCAGATTCACTTTAACAACCGGGTTACTCACTTAACAACTGCAGCGATTCCCTTAACCACTCTGGCAAGGAAGGACGTAAAATGGAGCAATGTTGACTCACATCTGTCCCATTTAGCAGTAGAACATTTGGGCTCCATTGTGGTTGCAAGTTGACTTACAGAAATGGCTGGTTCATATTATTGTGAGAAAGCAAAAAGTTGTGATTGGATGTTAATGCCTTTATTTTATTGCAACAGAGAGTGGGAAGTCAATGTTTCTTTTTTTCTTCTTCTCCTTCCTCACTTCTCTTCCTCCTTTTCCTCCCCTCTGCTTTCCTATTGACTTTTGCATTTTGGAATATTTTATAACTTAATAAAATATTAGACTGGCGTTGTGGTTCAACTTGAGGACTCTCTGTAATAGCAGGAATTATCTCCAGTGGGTGATTGTTTTCAAAGAAAAGTTTGAATTGTGGGGCATAAGTCACCATGGCTGTTGAGTGTGAGTTCAGAAAAACATCTGCAAAAGCCAATGGGTGCTTTTTATCACACACTGTTCAGCACACACACACACCCGGATGTGGCTTTACACCTTCGTGGCCATGGTGCATTTGGTGTCATTTTGCTGAAAGTTAAAGAGTCATATTTCCACGACCCATTTCCTATCGATTTATGTCTCTTAGGAACACGCTTCCTGCTCTTCAGTGTTTATGTGTGCATCTCCTGGAACAGCCTAGAGAGAGCATTGCTTGTAATTGAATTTCACAGGCTTCCAATTAATTTTATGCCTCTCTGTATTTTCACTAAAGCACAACTGGTCAGAAAGCAGCCAGTATTTACCCTTCAGGTGATTTGGTGGTGTCACTGAAGAATATGCCTTTATCTCTGCCCTGAGTTGGAGTGGCTATTTCAGAGGCCTGAGGTTCAACACCTTTTTAGATCACTTGGTTGGATTCCAGGAGCCTGTCTTTTGTGCGGGCCTGATGCATTGCGACTCCTCCCAGGCTAAATTCACTCACAGGAGGCATTATGGTTTTTTTTTTGTTTTTGCTTTCTTTGGGAACCCACTTCTTTTCCCCCTTACAGCTGCTATACAATCTAATAGCAAAATACAGAATTCAGATCAAACTTTTTCTCTTTTCAGAGGCTATGAGCTTCCCTTTCCTCAGTACTGTCTGGCCTTTCCATTCCTCTCCTTTCCCTTCCCTTCTTTCCTCCCTTTCTTCCTTCCCTTCTTCATTTCCTTCCCTTCCACTCCCCTTCCTTCTCTTCTTCCTTTCCTTTTTCCCTATTTCCTTCACTTCACTTTCCTTCTTCCCTCCCTCCCTTTTCTTTCCTCCCTTTCCTATATCCCTCTCCCTTTCTTCCTCCCTCTCTCTCTCCCTTTCTCCCTTCCTCCCTTTCTTCCCAGTATTTTCCTTCTTTCTACATTAAATCTTTCCTTCCTTCCTTCCTGAGCATGTAGACCTATCCAACACAACTTCCTCTTCTTTTCCCCACAATCAACAACCCTGTGAGGTGGGTAGGGTTGCAAGGGAGTGGCTCAAAACCACCCAGACAGCTTTCATGCCAACAGAAAAACTTGGCCTCTTGGTCTCCAGCTTTCTACTCCTGTGCTTTAACTACTACACTAAACTGCCTCTCTTTGGGGTGTTTTCTATCAATCAGTCTACTCTCAGTGTTTGCATCAACTTAACTTTTTAACTTGGCATTCTTGGCATTCTTTTTGGTAAGGCTAGAAGTTGTTGACACTTATTTTAATGGCTGTAAATCAGAAATTCTGAAACAGTATGTGTTTATGATAGGTTACTGTTACGAGGTCTGGCAAACTGGGGCATTAAGAAATTGTGCAACCACTCTGATCCTTTAAAAATGTGCCGCTGAAAATTAACCATTTCGCTGCACAGAATTTTGGCAGCCAATCCACGATTGGAAGGGCATTAAAATGAAGTTTCACATTAAAGATAGTTTGCATGAATTTTAGCTGTAGGGTAGACACTGTGTAAAACAGAGTATCTTCTGATATGTTTGGATGGCTTTAAAAGGAGAATGAGACATTGCTTTTTTCACAGTTGTGTTTTACGTTGACTTTATTTTCACCTTTCTTTCTACAAAAGAGGTTCACAGATTTCTATACTGGCCCCTCTTAACATGTGCTTGGCTTTGTTCCATTCAGCTATGTGGGTCTGAACAGTAAATGGGAAATTGAGTAATGTGTAAGGAAGGAGGAACGGATAACATATTCCAGCCAAAGGAAGTGGACCTGTTCCTTATCTCAGAGCTTTGGTTATTTTGGGAAACTGGGCTGGGGAAAGTTGAAAGAAACTCCTAGAAAAAACAAACAAATAATTACTGTAACTGATAAAATCAGCAGAAAGAAAACTGGCTATTTTGACCCAGGTGGGCTGCTACCATGAGGGTTTATTATGATAAGTTTATTATCAATATGATTTAGTATTAATATTATGTTGAGAAAATACTATTATTATATGATAATTACTAATGAACATTATTATTGCTTTAACTGTAACCAGACAACACACTGTTTATAAAGATATTGAAATTGTTGCTCTTTCTTTATATAGTAAAAATAAAAAAAAATATTTTGGAAAAAAAAAAAGAAAAATACTTCACAGAAGCACCATATTCAGGTTTGTCTGTCTAAAATTTACAACAGGCCTTGTCAGTACAGGTAGTCCTCAAGTTACACCCATTCATTTAGTGACCATTTGAAATTACAACAGCACTGAAAAAAAAGTGGCTTATGGCCATTCACACTTAACTGCTGTTATAGCGGCTCCATGGATATGTGATCAAAATTCAGGTACTTGGCAACTGACTTGTATTTATGACGGTTGCAGTGTCCCGGGGTCATGTCATCACTCTTTGTGAGCTTTTGACCAACAAAGTCAGTGGGGATACCAAATTCATTTAATGACCAAATGATCCACTTAACAACTGCGGTGACTTGCTTAACAGCTGTGGCAAGAAAGGTCATAAACTGGAGGCAAAATTCACTTACCTGTCTTGCTTAAGAATAGAAATATTGGGCTCCATTGTGGTTGTAACTCGAGGACGACAGACCACAATGGAGCCCAACATTTCTACTGCAAAGTGAAACATTTTTTAAGTGAGTTTTGCTACCATTTTATGACCTTTTTGTCACAGTTGTTAAGCGAATCTCTGCAGTTATTAAATGAGTAATGTTGTTAAGCGAATTTGGCTCCCCCATTGACTTTGCTTGTCAGAAGGTCGGCAAAAGGGGATTCCTATGACACCCCCAGGACACCACGACCGTCATAAGTATGAATCACTTGGCAAGCATCCGAATTGTGATCGTGGAGATGCTACAGCGGTCATAAGTGTGAAAAACCATCCTAAGTCCCTTTTTTCCCAGTGCCACTGTAACTTTGAATGGTCACTAAGTGAACTATTATACATCAAGGACCGCCTGTATTTCTCTACCTGCTGCTAGTTGCTTGAAGCCTTTTCTGGCTGCACTTCCTTGAAGCCAGGAATCGCTTTCATCCTGACCCCTTCTCTAAATCAGGGGTCTCCAACCTTGGCCACTTTAAGACTTGTGGACTTAACACCTGAGGAACTCTGGGAGTTGAAGTCCACAAGTCTTAAAGTGACCAAGGCTGGAGACCCCTGCTCTAAATCATTCTCCCTTCTGGGTGAACTTTGTCCTTCTAAACCCTTTGCCCATCCCTAGGCACAGGGAGTATTTTGTTGAGTGGGGCAGATGACATCTTGGAGGGAGATAATTTGGACATGAAAAACAAGCGGGGGGGGGGGGGGGGAGGCTAAAGAAAGCCCTCAAGGGACACTGACTCATTCGACTTGCATTGCACCCGTCCTCGTGATTGCATTTAAAGAAGGAAAGAAAGCCAGAGAGATCCAAGACCACAAGTCTCTTGGGTCTGCTCTAGCTCAGCCCCGAGGCAGCGGCTGAAAGAGTCTGGCCAGTCCCTCTTTATCATTTGAAATATATCTTGGCCTGTGCTGAAACCGTTAAGGAGCTAAAGTTCATCCCAGGTTAGCTTTGCAGGAAGGTTAAGCCATTCTTGCCTTTCAATTGTGGTTGAATATCCTCGGGTTAGTTTATTATCTACATTAAACCTGGGATTCTCTCTCTCTCTCTCTTTCTCTCTCTCTCTTTTTCCCCCCAGGTGCTGGAAAACTATTCTGATGGACCGATGACCCCGAAACAGATTCTTCAGGTTATAGAAACCGAGGGCCTAAAGGAAATGAGGTTAGTCCTGTTCTTCCTCCTAAGTCGAAGGATGAGGAACTAAAATTGGCTTACTTCTTTTTCCCTAACTTTCTTCTCTTCAGCCTATCTGCTTTGGAATGCTTTAGGTCAGGGGTCTCCAACAGAGGGGTGGGATTCAGATTTTTAACAACCAGTTCTGTGGGCATGGCTTAGTTGGTGGGCGTGGCTTGGTGGTCATGTTATTGGCTGGGCATGGCCAACTCAACATCACTCACATCGAGGCACACATCTCCTCGCCTGGCCTCTCGTGACTGTGGGGATGCTGCAATAGTCGTAAGTGTGAAAAATGGTCCTAAGTCACTTTTTTCAGTGCCATTGTAACTTTGAATGGTCCCTCCACACAAGCAAAGTACCAGCAAAGGAGGAGGAAAAAAACTCCAGAGAAGTTCCAGAGACAGGAAGTCTAGTCCTGCCAAGAATGTAAATAAGAGTTAACGAAGAGGCAGTTTCTGTAAGCAACACCAGAATGTTTCCTTCCTGCCTTCCTTACAGGATTAGCCCAGTAATTTCTTCTAACAACTGTTCTCTGAACTGCTTAGAATGTTAACAACCGGTTGTAGCGAATAGGTGCAAACTGGTAGAATCCCACCCCTGATCTCCAACCTTGGCCACTTTAAGTTGGTGGACTTCAACTCCCAGAATTTTGGGAGTTTGAAGTCCTCCAGGCTTAAAGTGGCCAAGGTTGGAGACCCCTGCCTTAGATGCCTTTTAGCTTGGGTTGGAGGATTCCTTAACTTTCTTCTCTTCAGCCTTTCTACTTCTGACTTGTCTCTCATGATGCCCTTTGTTCAAACTAGTACACTTTGTTGGGTCTGCCACCGCCAGGAGCAGGCGTGTAGGGAGTAACGCCATGGAATGGCATCGAAGAGAATATCTGTAGTTGAGAGTTGAATTGTGAGCTCCTTGGTGCCTTCTGAGCTTGGTGGTTTTTTTAGCAAGGTTTCATTGCCCAATTAAGGAACATCAGCAGTGCTATCCCAAAGGTGTTTTTTTCAAGAGGCAGCTGGATTTTGGGGTTTTTCTGTGAAGATGTTTTGCTTCTCATCCAAGAAATTTCTTCAGCTTTGACTGGAACATCCAGTTAGAGCTGAAGAAGCTTCTTGGATGAGAAACAAAACGTCTTCAAAGAAACACCCCAAAAGTCCAGTTGCCTCTTGAAAAAGCATCTCTGGGTGACCTGGATGACTGAGAATCTCCATAGACCTCAGCAGTGCTGGAAGGAGGGAGGGGGATTTGCAGAGAGGAGGGAAAGACGAGGAAGATTGTGGGGTCCTTGGTGCTCTCTGAGGTTGGTTGTTTTCTTGCAGATTCAACCAGGGAACTACATCATGTGCTTTCAGCACTGATGATGTTGCCTATTCAGTTAAACTCAGAGAGCACGAAGGATCCCATACTCCTCATCCTCTTCCACTCTGCAAACGGTATACCCACCCTTGTAGCATTGATGATGTTGTCTAGTTGGGTCATGAAACATCTGCAAGAAACAACCAAGTTCAGAGAAGTGGAGGAGGACCAAGGACCCTGCAGTAATTGTCGTTGTCATCTACTAGAACTAGTACTGCTAGTACTACTACTTTCTACAACCCCCCTTCCCTTTTAGCACTGAAGATGTTACCAACTGGAGTAATGAAGCAACTGCAAGAAAACAGCCAAGCTCAGAGAGCAGTCAGGACCCCACATGGCATGGTTTATTTCTGTGAGCTTGGAGTGACAGTCCTATCTATTTAGCAGCTAAACTTTGTTTTATTTTTCTAAGATAAAAAGCTGTTCCAGTTAAGTGTCCTTTTCTGGCTAAACATGAACATTTACAAAGAGTCTCTCCAGAAAGTTATGTGAGTCTTTCTTTCAGCTTTGGGATGTTTGTTTCTTGCTAGCCAGATCAAAGGCTAACGGTTTTAATCATGCTGCCACTTAATGGCCCGCTCAGAGTTTTTTCTTTTTTAAAGCATAGGCCATATTTTGAAAACAATAAGCCTTTGTTTCTTGTGGGGGGTGGGAAGTTAAACAATCTTTTGAGTACCTTTTCTGATCATCGGAAGGAACAGATGCAAATAAAATTGGCCTCAATCTGTTGCAGCATTAAGTGCAGAAGGGCTGCTTTGTTGATTTTTTTCCCCCCTTGTGAATCTTTTTTCTGTCCTTCTTTGCTCTGGACCCTGGGCCCATGAAAGCAGAGAGAATACTGGGGATGAGGCAGTCCCACGTGTGAGGGTTGAGGCTCTGGAAAGAACACAGAGAACAGCAACACAGATAATGAGGGGACTGGAGGCTCAAACGTATGATGAACGGTTGCAGGAACTGGGCATGGCTGGTCTGGTGAAGAGAAGGACCAGGGGAGACAGGAGAGCAGTTGTGAAGACCCAAAGGAGCGTGGCACAAAAGCAACAAAGTCACAAAAATAAAGTCCCTTTAATTCCTTCAACTTGGCCTCCAATATCCAATTATCATCGGCTGGAGAAAAAACTCTCCCAAGAACAGTTTTTTAAAAAAATTCCATCCCAACTCAAAGTACATATAAATTATAAAGAAAAACCAACACAAACTACGCTGCAGCAATTAATGAGACAGGGTAGGATAAGGGATTGAAGATGTCAAAAGAACGAAATACGCACACTTGGGAGGATGCCAGAACTCAGATAAGACTTGATAAACCAGAATAATTTCATGCTTTGCTTCCAGCAACTTTGCCATGCGCAGTTTGCCCTTTGAAACAGTCTTCCCAGCTGCAGCCCAGGAAGGGGATCAGGGCCCTTTCCTCCCCCGTAAACCACGTTGCTCCCTTATCCATTCCTCCCTGCGTGCCCTAGGATGAAGAGAGGGTGGTCCTGGGTCTTCCTCTGAATGCCCAGCCAGACTGTGCCCTTCCCCAGTTTCCTCCACAGCCACCGGATGACAGCAGTGTTCCCATATTTCAGGGGCTGCCCCAAAGAAGAGGGAGTCCAGCTATTCTCCAAGGCATCTGAGGGCAGGACAAGAAGCAATGGGTGGAAACTAACCAAGGAGACAAGCAACCTTAGAACTAAGAAGAAATTTCCTGACAGTGAGAATAATTAATCAGTGGGACAACTTGTCTCCAGAAGTTGTAAATGCTCCCGGAAGTTTTTAAGAAAAGATTAGAACAAACAAAAAGATTGAACAATCTTTTTGAAATGGTGTAAGGTTTCCTGCCTGGTTGGACTAGAAGACCTCAAAGGTCCCTTCCAACTCTGTTATTCTGGTTGATTGGAAGCAGCAAGTAGCTTCATTTTGAATACGGTTTACATTTTAGGTCTTTTGGCAGGCAGCTGTCTAATATCTCCTTGGTTTACAAGCTTAGCTCTTTTTCTGTATTATTATTTACATTAATTATACGGTAACTATTTACATTACTGTAGGAGGCTACAGTGCACTTCCTCTGTAGTTACAGGTAATCCTTGAGTTAAAATTGACCCCAAAATTTTATCCTACTAAGTGAAACATTCGTTAAGTGATTCCATCCCATTTTACAAACTGTCTTGCAGTTGTTTAGTGAATCACTGCAGTTGTGTTAAGTTAGTAACACAATTGTTAAGTGAACTAGCCTTCCCGTTGACTTTGCTTGTCAGAAAGGACCCCATGACACCGAAACTGTCATAAGTACATGCCAGTTGCCAAGCATCTGAATTTTGATCGGGTGACCACAGGGATATTGCAACGGCAGCAAGTGTGAAAAACAGTCCCGAGTCTCTTTTTTCAATGCTGTTGTAACTTTGAACGGTTGCTAAATGAATGGTTAAAACTCGAGGACTTCCTGAGTTCTCTTAGTGGTTCTGGCTAATGTTGTCTGAATGAAGAAGGGGCTTGGGGGGGGGGGGGAGTCTTACGAATGCAGATCAGCGACTGTCCTATTGCCGTGTCTTAATGCCATTTCTCTTAAGCATCTGTAGAAGTAGAAACTTCTGTTGTTGATATCCTCTCTTCAGCTTGTATCGATGTTTTAATCTGGGGAGAATTGTTCATAACTGCCAAAAACGCAGTTGAGATTTCCTCCCAAAAAAGACACACACACACAGGCACACACACACACACGCACACGAAAAATCTTTTGGAGGAGGGAGAAAAGCAACAAAGTTTGATTTGGGAACAGTTTTGTTAGGGCAGTGTGTAATTTTTCAATGTATAAGCCTACTTCCTTTTTTCAAAAAATACATTGAAACCAAAGCTCTCTTGAGGTGTTGAAGATTGAAAATCATATTTTAGAACCAGTTTCAGTTCTGTTTTTCTTTAGCCTTTTCTCTTTAGAGAACTTTCCTATCCAGATGCTATAGATTGTTTTCCTCCCAACTATATTTTTACCAACGTTAACAAGTTTTGGAGTATAAACATCCAAAACTTACAATGAAGGAAATATTAGAGACAAATTAAAAAACTAAACAAGCAAAACATAGAAGAGGAAATACTCCAAATATGTTAAAACCCAGATTTTTTTAAAAAAAAAATACTAGTGCAAATATTTATGGTCGTTGTGTGTACAACTATACACCAACTATATAAAAATCATTGCTTTACAAAAGAAGACATTGCCTAATAATTCTAATTTGTTATTGTAAAAATACCATGAATTCTATGCAGGTAGTTCTTGACTTACAACCATTTATTTAGTGACTGTTCAAAGTTACTAATGGCCCTGAAAAAAGTGACTTACGACTGTTTTTTTCACACTCACCACCACTGCAAGGTCCCCCTGGTGTCACATGATCAAAATTCAGACGCCTGGCAACTGACTCATGTTTATGATCTTTGCAGTGTCCTGGGGTCTCCTTTTATGACCTTTGGACAAGCAAAAGTCCACGAGGAAGCCAGATTCACTTAACAACCGTGTGACTAACTTAACAACAGCAGTGATTTATGTGACAGCGGTGGCGAGGCAGGTCATAAAATGCAGCACGCAACAGAAACATTGGGCTCAATTGTGGTCATAATGCCGAGGACTCCCTGTGACATTGCCTTTTCCAAGAGGGGTGTGGCTCGTATCAGAGAGCGAAACCATAATACCAGGACTGATCATCGCTTTCCCAATTCTCAAACAAGCCCAGATGCTGTTTTTTGACAGCACTATTCAGACGATACCTGGGCGGCTTGAATTTTGTCTACCCAGCCAAAGTGGTGGCTTCCTTGCCCAGGGGAGACTGCCTGGGAGAATCGTTACCCAGAGGGGAGCTGGAGGTAGGGGGTCCACGGTGTTGGGGCCAAACGTATTTCTCCTTGAAATAAACATACAGAAATTCAAAACACACATAACTAGCTCCTTGGCCAGCTCCATATTTTGGAGATTAACCAGGAACAAGACAAATTATCTGCCTGCTTATCAGCACAGACTCTGGAAACTATCTGTATCCATTTGGGACCTGAGGTACACCATTCTTAGTCAGTCCTTCCTTCCTTTCTTCCTTCCTTCCACTGTGTCTCTTTCCTTCCTTCCCTCTCCTTTCTCTTCTGCCATCCCTCCCTCCCTTTCCTTTCCTTTCCTTTCCTTTCTCTCTCTCTTTTCTTTTTTATTTGTCTCCTTTCTTCCTTTCTTTTATGTCTCTCTTCCCTCCCTTCCTCCGTTTTCTCTCTCTCTCTCTCTCTTTCCCTCTTTTTCTTTTTTTCTTTCTTTTGCCAGAAGATTACTCTGGGCAGCTTATAATATGCTGGGTTGTCAGAATTTGCCACAGTTGTTCCAAAGCAACTTATATCTTGACCAACTGATTGAATTTTGCCTGTCTTCCCCCTGCAGTGGCACCTCCCCACTGGCCTGCCTGAATGCAATGCTTCACTCCAATTCAAGAAGCTGCGATGGGCTTTTTTATAAACTTCCTGGGCGGATCAGCCTATTTACTCTCAAGGTAAGGCCAGGTCTCTGTTCCTTTAATCCAGAGACTGGGTGAAGGCGTAACCGACGGATGAATTTTGTATGAATTTAGCACCTGACAGGTGATAAGGTCTCGGATCTAGAACTTGTCATTAGCCAGTTTTGGGTGCAGATCAGTAAATTTGACTTTAAACAGGAATATTGTGTCATGCTGCACTTATGACAACTCCCTTGCCTTGCCCTCCTTCTGTCCGACATGGTGGCTGTTACAGTCCTGGCAAATACAGCATAAAGGACTCATTCTTCAGCATGATTCCAAAAGCTTGGAAGACTAAACCGCTGATCCCGGTGACTGATCTAGATTGGATCCTGAAGAATAGGGACTGTACATAGAGCGTATGACTGTATGTACAACATACAGGATAAGGACTACAACTACCACCATGTAGAACAGGCAGGCAGAAGAGTAGAAGAGCGTAGCCATGAACATAAGCTAACAGAAGAATAAATGAAACTCCTGAATCTCACAACACATGGACAGAGTCAACTGCAGTTCTAACTCGGAAAAACTGAGCATCCTAGACTAAGCCAAATCCTAAAATGCTAGGGAATTCTTGAAAGTTTTGACATTCAAGACAAATCAGCTATCAATAAATACATAGTGATAACCCATATTTACACACCATTCAAAAGAGACCACAAAAAGCTGAGAAGCAAACAAAATAAGACTAGAATTCAGCAGCCAAGATCCAGATAAGCGGGGATTAACACCAGACAGACAGTCCACCAGAAAACAATACCCTAATCAAGAAATTATCAAGGAGAAAAACTTCCCCACCCCCACTGGCAGGATAAGTCACCGTACTTGTATAAACAGGAAGCAAACCCCACATTCACCAAGCGCTGCTGCCTAGTTGGGTAATGAAAAGTCTACAAACAAACCAACAAGCTCAGAGAGCACCGAGGACTCCACAATCATGTTTTATTTATGTTGGCTAACCCCCTGCAACTGGCTCAAAATGAAATGCACTTGCCACCCGGTAGTAGCTGGATAGTGGGGAATGGAAGGCCCTTAAGGTCACCTATAGCCATAGGGTCCTGCCCTCTGGCTCCCCAGACCCCATTTCTCCAAGCTCTGATTGGTCCTTCCAGAAAGCGGCTGCCCAGTGGTCTCGGACCCTTGCTGGCCCTGAAGGGGAAGAGTTGGATGATGCAGAGAGCAGCGGTTCCAATGAAGCTGCCAGCACTGTGAGCGGAGACAACGATGGTAAGTGTGCGCCTACTCCGGGCCCACCACCTCCTCCGGCTGCTTTCTCCGTTGTAGCTATTTTAATTTAATTTTAATGTTTTTTGTTTTTATTTAATTTTTATTTTATTTAATTTTCATTTGGTTTGTTTTAAATTTTTATTTTTATTTAATTTAAATTAATTTTAATTTCATTAATTTGAATGTAATTTTATGAATTTTTATTTCGTTCTTAATTTTTCTTTATTTTAATTTTAATTTATATTTTATTAATTTGAATGTAATTTTATTAATTTTTATTTTATTTTATCATTCAACTCATATGCCACCCACCTCTCTTGGGGATAATTCTAGGTGGCTTACAGTAATTAAAAACATTAAAACAATAAATAGCAGTAGCACTTAAGACTTCTATATTGCCCCACAGTACTTAAGAGCCTCGGTGGTGCAATGGTTAGCGTGCAGTACTGCAAGCTACTCCTGCTGCCTGCCGGCTGCCTGCAATTTGGCAGTTCAAATCCCACCAGGCTCAAGGTTGACTCAGCCTTCTGTCCTTCTGAGGTGGGTAAAATGAGGACCCAGATTGTTAGGGGCAAGAGGCTGACTTTGTAAACCGCTTAGAGAGGGCTCCTTCCTTCCTTCCTTCCTTCCTTCCTCCCTTCCTCCTTCTCTCCTTCCCTCCTTCCTCCCTCCCTCTCTCCTTCCTTCCTCCCTTCCTTCCTCCCTCCCTCTCTCCTTCCTTCCTTCCTCCTTCCCTCTTCCTCTCTTTCCTTCCTTCCTTCCTTCTAAAGGTTGACTCAGCCTTCTGTCCTTCTGAGGTGGGTAAAATGAGGACCCAGATTGTTAGGGGCAAGAGGCTGACTTTGTAAACCGCTTAGAGAGGGGGCTGGAAAGCACTAGGAAGCAGGATATAAGTCTTAAGTGCTACTGCTATCACTATTTATAGCCCTCTCTGGGCAATTTACAATGTAGAAGTGTTATTTGCATCTCGGCCCCAACAATCTGGGTCCTCAGAAGGCTGAGTCAACCTTGATCCCAGTCAGGATCAAACTCCAGGCGGTGGGCAGAGTCAGCCTGCAGTACTGCACTCTTAACCACAGCGCCATCATGAAATTAATTGAAAATGGACAGAGATGGGGAGGAAGGGAGCAAGAGGCATTGGGGGCAGGGAGTGGGGTCTCAGTTCATTAACTGCCTTTAGAACGATGCTGCCCCATTGGGGGTCCAGTTGGCAGAGCCGACTGCTCTGGCTCTTTCAGAAGGGGGAATCTCACCTTGGGGGGGGGGGGGGCAGGAGCCACAGCAGAAAATGACCTCCTCCTTGATGGACAGGCCCTCCACCACCATCATGGATGGGACTGGGCATTCCCATCAGGGTGAGGCGGCTCCTCGGATAGCCTGGTCCCAGGACTTTGTAAAAGTGATAACCAGCACTTTGGATTGGACCCTGAAGCAAATAGGCCATCGGTGGAGCTCACGAGAACAAGTTTGTCAGGGTTCCAAGTTATAGACCCATAGCAAGCAAAAGCTCTGAGACAGGTAGATTCCTCAAAGAATGAGCTTTATTGGATATATCACCTTGGCACAGATCTGGTGAAAACTGACTCTGGAGGTTCGTTCCCACAGTTTTCCCAGAATTGAAAATTCAAGTTTTCCCACTTTCTCAAAACAATCAGTCCCATGGTCCAATCACGGCTCACTCTGGTTGCCTGGTGACACCACTGCTCCTTCCCCCGACCAGGGGTGGGAATGTCCTTGGTTCCCAAGAGAAAATATTTTGTTTTGGCTACAAAGTCCCAACTATCTCTATTCCCCCCCCCCTCCCTGTCCCTCAGCTTCAGGGTTGATAACGGCATTATGTGGGTCACCCTAGGAGCCCCCGAACCACCCAGGCAGAGGGCTGCACTCTGATGCTGGGATCCTTCCTTTCTAGTTTCTCTAGATGAAACCTCTTCCAATGCTTCCTGTTCCACGGAGTCCCAGAGCAAGAGCTCGCTTGCTCTCCGAGAGAGCACCAGAACAGCGTCACAGGTAGGAAGGCCGGAGAGGATCTCCACGGTTGGTGGGTGAGCGCAACCCTGGAGTTGCAAACAGGAAGCTACCTTTATTCCACCTGAACTCCCCCCCTCCTCCTCCTCCTGCTCCCCCCAGCATTGCTTCTAGTTAACCCTGCTAAGGAGTCAGTGGCCAGCTTCCTCTCTGTTTATAAACAGCTGCAGAGCCCCCCCACGGCAAGAGTGTGACCCATTTTAGACAGAATGAAATGTGGGAAGACTTCAAAGAGCCCCATGAATTAGAAAAAGGAAGCCGAAGCTGCAGAAATGGTCTCAGCTGTAAAAGTTGTAATCTTGTAATCTGTGGGGCAGAGGTTGAATTTAGAAATGAGCAGAAGCAGCTGCACAGACCTGGGAGACTGCCTCTGACTGCTAAGGAGGAGTTTGGCCAAAGCTTGTCCAGATTTTTATTAAAATCTCCCCCACAGACAGGCCTGGATGAGTCATCTAAGAACCTTTTGTTGACCTAGATAGAATAATTGGTGCAAAAGCACCCCCAGATTATCTGGAGTTGGCATGCTTTTTACGAGAATTATACCCTATATTTCAGCGTTAATTTAATTTCCGGTGACTGACTGTAAATAGAAACGGGAGCAAAGCAACAGAATCTATGTTAAAAGGAAGAGAGTCTTCAGAGGCCTCTTACTAACCCAGGGGTCTGAGATGGGGATGGGGAATGCTGGGAGTTGAAGTCCAGAGGTCTTAATGTTGCCAAGTTAGAGACCCCTGTTCTAACCCCCTGCATGGTGCAGGAAATTAAGTGCAATGAACATTCACAGGTGGTTGTCCTGCCCAAAGGCCTCAATACAGACATTTTTTCTCCCCATCTGGGCAACACAGTGGCTCAGTCATTAGGACACAGGGCTTATCAGCTGGAGAGCTGGCAGCCCAGGTTCGAGACCCAAGCGCCACGCGACAGGGTGATCTTCCGCTACTTGCTCCAACTCCTGCCAGCCTAGCAGTTCGAAAGCAAGCGAATGCGAGTAGATAAATAGGTACCACTTCAGTGGGAAGGTAACAGTGCTCCATGATTCTATGCTGACCACATGACTGCGGAAATTTCTTTGGACAGTGCCGGCTCAACAGCCTTGAAACAGAGATGCCACCTAAGGTCGGCGACGGCTCGTGGAGTAAAAATCCGCAGGGACTCTTTTTCTTCTACTTTTATCTCTTCCTCTTAAGCAGTTCCTTTGACAATCCCCAATTACTGTTAAAAATTGTTATCCTAATACTCAGCTGAAATTTAGCATCCTGTAACTCAACCCCTTTTTAATTTAGTTACAGCTTTTTGAAGTGGCAGCGAATGAGTTTTTACCATGTGTGGGTGACAGCTCTTAATCCGTGTAAACAATTTCTGTAGAGATTCTCTGTCCTCCAGATCATGGTTGCCCCAAAGGTGCTTTTTTCAGGAGGCAACTGGACTTTGGGGGTTTTGGGGGGAAGATGTTTCACTTCTCATCCAAGAAGCTTCTTCAGCTGTATCCTATCAGAGCTGAAGAAGCTTCTTGGACTACCTGTATTGAGGCTGTGTAGAGCAGTACCACACACCTGCTCCATTGGCAGGATCAAAGAGGAGAACCCATAAAGGTCTTTGGAAGAGCTGGCTTTGTTTGACTTCTGAGGTTATGACCACTAGGCTGAGCTGTCCTGCAGTGCAGGGTGCCAGGGCCTCTGATCCTTTCTGCTGAGAAGGGCAAGTCCTGAACCTTCGGGCTTCCTCTCTATTCCCCTGGCAACGCTCTCTTGATTTCCTGCCAAACAGGTGAGCAAACAAAAGAAAAAGACGGGCATGATGCTTCCACGCGTGGTCCTGACACCGCTGAAAGTAAATGGGGCCCACATGGAACCCTCCTCTGGTAAGCGGAACTTCCTCTTCCCCCTTGAACTACACACCCATGTGGCCCCTCCAGCCCCAGCCTCCGCTAACTCACCAGAGTTCCCAGTTGCTGCTATTACTGACTTGATTTTAGCCCAAAAGCAACCTTAGGAGTGTTAAGATGGGTGGACTTCAATTCCCAGAATTCCCTAGTCAGCACAGCTATTCTGGCTGGGGAATTCTGGGAACTGAAGTCCCCCAATCTTTACATTCCTGAAGTTAAAAATGATCTGGAAGGTATAAATTGCGTCCCATCTATCTATGTTTATCATCTCTCTATGTCTGTCTATCTGTCTATCTCTATCCATCCATCATATATCATCTGTCCATCCTTCATCCATCTATCTATCTATCTATCTATCTATCTATCTATCTATCTATCATCTTTCTATCATCTTTCTGTCCATCATATCCATCCATCCATCCATCTCTAGCATCTTTCTGTCTGTCTATCTGTCTATCATCTATATTTTTCTATTCATCCATCCATTATATCATATCATCCACCCACCTATCTATCTATCTATCTATCTATCTATCTATCTATCTATCTGTCTGTCTATCTCTTTCTGTCTATCCATCCATCTATCTCTAGCGTCTGTCTGTCTTTCTGTCTATATCTATCTATCTATCTATCTATCTATCTATCTATCTATCTATCTATCTATCTATCTATCTATCTATCATCTTTCTGTCCATCCATTATATATCATATCCATCCATCCATCCATCCATCTCTAACATCTGTCTATCTGTCTGTCTATCTATCTATCTATCTATCTATATCTATCCATCCATCCATCATCTATATTTTTCTATTCATCCACCCATTATATCATATCTGCCGTCTGTCTGTCTGTCTGTCTGTCTGTCTGTCTCTCTCTCTCTCTACCCATCCAATATATCACATCTGCCATTCATCCATTTTGGCTACTCCTTTTAATCCAATGCCTTTTAATGGAGCACATCGTCCCCTACCTAACAATCGACACAATGGCCATTCATTCCAGGCTACCCCGTGTTGCCACCCCGATTCATTCCCTTCCCTCCCTTCCGTAACAGATAACGTAGGCAGAGTCGAGGGGGGGCCCAAACCTCCTGCTGAAGTTTACCCTCTCCTGCTGTGACTGCGTTATCAGGATGCTCCACTCGGATGAGGCCCGGGTGGCCGTGGGGACAGTCGGAGGCTGCAGCTGATGCGCTCGCTTTTTTTCAGGGTTTGCAGGGAAACCGGTTGGGGACGAGAGCAGCAGCAGCAGCAGCAGCAGGTCTTCCGTGTTGCCCGGCGCGCTCTGCAACAGGACAGACATGGCGAGGGAAGCCCCCCATCTGCTCCGGGGAGTCCGCAAACCCTCAGGCGGTAGGTGGACTCCGGGGTCTCCTCTCCACAGGAGGAACTTTAGCAGTTTTGGACCTGGCCGACTTTAAGAGGCCTGTTCTGACCCAGCTCCTCAAACACGACAAACCCTCTTGACACGAACTCAAAAGATTCCTTTATTAGGAATGCCGGGAGCGCTGGCCAAAAGTGCCTCTCTCCCCGCCATCTGGCCAGGAGATGAATAGTTGTCTGCCACTCTTGAATTTCGGCTGTGTAAACATTTCTGGTTGTCTGTTGCTTTCTGGGAACTGCAGGACAAATGAAGAGGAACAGGGGGGACGACATAGACTTTGAGACGCCGGGCTCCATCCTGGTGAACACAAACCTACGGGCACTGATCAATTCCAGGACCTTCAACGCTCTCCCCCTGCACTTCCAGCAGCAGCTTCTCCTCCTCCTCCCTGAAGTGGACAGGCAGGTAGGGTCTCTATCTCTCCCTCACGCTGTCCCCCCTCTCCCTTTTGCTCCCTCTGTTTCTCTCTGTCTCTCTGTGTCTGTGTTTCTCTCATCTCTCTTCCTCTCTCTGTTTCTCTCGTCTCGCTCCTCCCTTTCGCGTTCTCCCTGCCTCTCTGTTTCTCTCCCCCTTTTGCTCCCTGTTTCTCTCTCTGTTTCTCTTTCTGTCTCCCTCTGTGTACCTCTTGTCTCTCTGTCTCTCTCTGCCTTTTGGTCTCCCTATTTCTGTCCCTATTTCTCTCTCTCTCTGTCTGTCTGTTTCTTTCTCAGTGTGTCTCTATGTTTCTCTCTCTCTCCTTTGCTCTCTGTGTTTCTCTCTCTCTGTCTCCCCACTTTTGGAACGGAGTCGGTAGAAGCACCTTCTCTTTCTCCCGTCTAGCCTGGGACAGACGGACTGCTGCGCCTGAGTGGAAGCGCCCTAAATAACGAGTTTTTTGCTCATGCCGCCCAGAGCTGGCGGGAGAGGCTGGCAGACGGTAAGTACTGGTTCTGGGATGTGGAGGAAGGGGAGGGGGCAAGCCCACCCTTGGAGTAAGCGTTGGCCTAGAACAGGGGGGGGGGGGAAACTACGGCCCCGTTATGGCGGACTTCAGCTCCCAGAATTGCTGAGTCAGCATAGCCGGGACACTACAACTGAGTCAGTTGCCAAGCGTCCGAATTTGGGGATGCTGTCATGGTCGCAAGTTTGGAAAACAGTCTTTAGTCACTTTTATCCAGTGCCGTTGTAACTTTGAACGGTCACTAAATGAACTGTTGTAAGTCCAGGGACTACCTCTAATGTTTGAAAGTGGCTTCCCAGAAAAAGTAGTGGAAGCTTGAGACCAACTTCCAGCAGAATAAGTGAATCTCTAACTGAGTTTAAACACGGTTGGGATATGTCTGACATCTGGGAGACAAACAAACAAATTAAAAAAAGAAAAGAAAACAGAAACAAACAGAAACTCAAAGGGCAGACAGGATGGACCCCTGGGTCTCTTTCTGCTGTCATTTTTCAATCAATCAGTCAGTCAATAGAGCTGGAAGGGACCTTGAAGGTCTTCTAGTCCAACCCCCTGCTCAAGCAGGAGACCTATGCCATTTCAGACAAATGGCTGTCCAATCTCTTCTTAAAGACCTCCAGTGTTGTAGCACCCACAACTGTTCCACTGGTTAATTGTCCTCCCTGCTAAGAAGTTTCTCCTGAATTCCAGGTTGCTTCTCTCCTTGATCAATTTCCACCCATTGCTCCTTGTCCTGCCTTCAAGTTCTTTTAAAATGACCCCTTCCTCTTCTTCTTTGTGGCGGCCCCTCAAATACTGGAACACTGCTGTGATCTCATCCCTAATCCTCCTTTCCTCCAGACAGGCCATACCCAGTTCTTGCCACCGTTCTTCATCTGTCTTATCCTCCAGGCCTTAAATCAGGGGTCTCCAACCTTGGCTCCTGGAAGCCTGGCGGACTTCAACTCCCAGAATTCCTGAACTAACATGACAGGAGGAGGAATTCTGGGAGTTGAAGTCCACAAGTCTTAAAGACATCGAGTTTGAAAACCCCTGAAGTAATGGAACAGCTTGACTTCAGAAATTGCAGGTGCTCCATTACTGGAGGCCTTCAAGAAGAGACTGGAAAGCCATTTGTCTGATATGGTATAGGGCAGGGGTCTCCAACCTTGGCCCCTGGAAGCCTGGTGGACTTCAACTCCCAGAATTCCACAGCCGGCTGTGGAACTCTGGGAGTTGAAGTCCGCCAGGCTTCCAGGAGCCAAGGTTGGAGACCCCTGCCTTAAATCATCCCTAGTTGCTCTTTTCTGTGTTTCTGTGTGTTTCTTTTCTGGTGTTTTTACGAAGTCAAATAAACTCTGATTCTTTTTTTTTCCCCTTCCAGGGGAGTTTACTCACGAGATGCAGGTCCGCATCAGGCAGGAAATGGAGAAGGAAAAGAAAACAGAAATCTGGAAAGAGCGGTTTTTTGAGGACTATTACGGGCAGAAGTAAGTGTCCAGCTGGAAACATGGCTGAGCCAGTCTATAAATGGAATGAAGGCAACACAGGTCTTTGTGGCAGCAGGTTCTGTTTCCCCATAGCTGTTGCCAGGATAAAGCCCCACAGATTTTTCCTTCCCTAGACCCACAAAGAGGTCCTTGACACCTTCCCTGCTTGTCATGAGGAGAGGAGGTGCTAGGAAGGAAGGCCCACTGAGCCTCTGCGACTTTCCTCCCAGGAAAGCTTAGCGTGTTCTGACCTGGGCTTCCCAAAATCACAAAGCCGATTCCTCGTCTCAACAAAACCCCTTTTATTTAGGCTAATGTGAATTCCCCTCATTCACATCCATCAAAGTCACGGTAAGCAAGCCTTCAAGAGTGATTTACAACTACAGACCTTGGAGAGTTGCCAGGCTGATAGCTTCCAAACACAAGGCTGTGGCAGCAAATACTTGGCTAGGAGTCAGGAACAAATCTTCACCCTGCAAACCCCACTCCCCTTTCGCTCCTCTTTGATTCCCCCCAGGAGGGGCCATTCACCATTTATTCACCTGTAGCTTTACTCCCCAGTCGGCCCTTGTTCTTCAGCTGTTCCCTTCATCTGGCAGCTCTGTGCGTGCGCACACTGGGAACAGGCTCCAGCTGCTCTTCTTCCCCACTGATCTCTGACTCCGAAGGCAGCTGATCACTGTCAGGCGGCCCTGGCCCCATCTCTGCCTCCGACAACTCATCAGAGCCTTCCCCAGACTCCAGGACTGGCTCAGGTTCCTCCCCAACCTCCTCACTATCTGAGTCTGCCACCAGCTCCAACTGGCTGCTGGAGGGCCACAACATAATGAGGGTCCCTGCCAGACTTCTTCTGTTTAGCCCAGGGATCTCCAAACGTGGCCCCTTTAAGACTTGTGGACTTCAACTCCCAGCATCACTGTCTGGTGAATTCTGGGAGCTGAAGTTCCACAAGTCTTAAAAGCTACCACGGTTGGACACTCTTGGCTAAAGCAAAGGGCAGTCAAGGTTTTTCTGGCAGACAGTCCTCAGAAATAACTTGAGGGCAGCAGCAATGCAGTGGTGTGATTTTCAAAAACAGACTCGATGCAAGAACACCAAAAATTGTGTCCTTTATTTTTTTTGTCTTGAATGATTTAATGCACTTTTTTAAAATTTAAATCGGGGCATCATGATCTACCCCCTTATGGGAGGGGGCATCTTGCTCCATTCCCAAGTAGCCCAGGTTTGAATCCCAGAAAAATGGCATGGCTAGCTGACGAGAGCTAAATACCTTGGAATAGATCTATAATAGCCTACCCTTTATGTCTTTGTCGGTAAAACATAAATTCAGTTGAATGCACTCTTTCTCAAACCTGGCCACTTTTAAGATGGGTGGATTTCAACTCCCAGAATTCCCTAGCCAGCATCGCTTCAATTCTGAGAGCTGAAGTCTGCAAGTCTTAAAGCTACCATAGTTGGACACCCTTGGTTAAAGAGGTCAAGTGGACTGCCTCCCTTAGGAGCGAGTAGCTCACGGGCCCTGACAGTGTGCCAGTTGTAAATATGGAGAGAAGACGGTGTGCAAGACCGTTGGTGGGAAATTGTGGGGGTTGAAGTCCTCAAGTTGTCAGGGTTCCAACTCACCAACTCCAAACCAATAAACTTTACCCCCTTCCCCTTGCAGGCTGGGCTTGACCACAGAAGAGAAGAATTTGGCCCCCAGTGAGGCAGAGAAGAGGACTACAGCCTCCTCCCCAGAAGGCCCAGCCAGGGCGCCCTGCACTCCCACACCCCACCAGCCGGACGGCCATTTCAAGAGGCGCTCCCTCCGCTGCCGGAACCGCCGGAACCGGCATAAGTTGCATGAAGCAGAGCCTTCCTCCCTTGCCAAAGAGGCATCCTCCTCCTCCTCCTCCTCCTCATCTGCGGAGGCCACACCTGTCGGGGAGAGAGAGGCCAATCCTGCCACGGAGTGCCAAGCCAGCCGGGCATCTCCCTCAGCCGAGATGTCCCTGGAGGTGACGAAGGTCTTGAGCAAGGTGGATGAGGCTGTGGCAGCGGCGGCAACCCCGGACCGAATTCCCAGCCTGCCTATAGGGCCGCAGGAGCAGCCGAAGAGGAAATGCTTTGAGCAGCCGGCCTCTCCCTCTTTCCCCGAAAAGAAGCCCCGGCTTGAGGATCGTCAGTCCTTTCGTAACACAATTGAAAGTGTTCACCCAGAAAAGCCACAGCCCACCAAAGAGGAGCCTAAAGTCCCTCCCATCCGGGTAGGAGAGGGTCCGGGGAGCTGCTTTCCGGGTGGACGGGCGGGTGGGAGGCGTTTCTCGGCTTCCCTGCCTTCTCCTTCGCCTGAGGCCTCGGGCTCAAGCAGCAACGGGCTGACTTGGCGGCCGCTCCCCAAACATGCCTTCAGCCTCGGGGCCCCACTGTGGGTTTCCCCCTGGCTCAGAAGGAAGAGGGAGGAAGGGCAGGTGGGCACTCTTGGGGGCGCCTGGCTCCTCTTGTGTGAACGATCTCAGGTGGAGTCAAGGAACGGGGGTGGGATCTTAACAGGAATGCCAGGGGGGGAAATCCAGTTTGATCTAGTGGTGAAAGCACCGCTTTCTAGGAACCAGGAGGCTGGTGAGTTCTAGTCCTGCCTTAGGTGCAAAAGGCAGCTGGGTGACTTTGGGCCAATCCCCACAAGACGGTGAGTTCTAGTTCTGCCTCAGCTGGGTGACTTTGAACCAGTTACCAGGAGATGGCAAATTCTAGTCCCGCCTTAGGCATGAATGCCAGGTGGGTGGGCCAATCTCCAAGAGACGGCGAGTTCTAGTCCCGTCTTAGCCCTGAAAGCCGGCTCACCTGACTTTGAACCAATCGCTAGGAGACTGGGAATTCTACCCTTGCCTTAGGCATAAGAGCCAGCTGGGTGACTTTGAGTCAATCATTGTCTCTCAGTCCAACCCGTCTCTCAGCGTTCTTGTAGGGAAACTAGCAGGAAGGCATCTCAGGTATGTTCCCCCACTTTGACTTATTTATAAAAATAATAAAGGTGGGATGCAAAATAAATAAATGAACTGGGTTAATTCTCCATCTTTTTTCCTCCTTCTGGGAATGGACCCCCCCCCCCCCCCAATACTGTTGCACGAACCATAACGTAGCGGGAGGGTACTGTCCGTCTGGCTTTGCCCTTCAGCACTAAACCTAGGAAGGAAGATCCCTGTCTCTGAGCCTTTTTCCCCCAGGGGACTCTGGGAGTTGTAGTTCTGCCAAGGGAGGCCTTTCCCAGCCTGCACTCCCCAGTGTTCCTTGAGAAGGGAGCCTCGGTCATGATGTTTCTGCTTCTCAACAGTCCTAGGGAGGGTTGCTTCTAAAAATTAAATATTTACAAATGATTTTAGTTTACTTTAGTTTATTGTCATTGGACCTTGTACCACAAAATTAAACACCTTCATTGAACATTATAACTATAAAAATAGAACAGAAACACACATCCTTCGCATTCTATACAATTGAATTGAAAACCCCTGATACTGCATTAATGTTGCACAATACAGTGGACTTCAATAGAGCTCCTGCCCTGGGATAGAAGCTGTTTCTCAGCCTGTTTGTCCTTGTTTTTATTATTATCCTGTATCGCCTGCCAGATGGTAATAGTTCAAATAAAAATCTTTCAGGTTATATAGCCTATCTATCCTATCTATATCTATCTTATCTAATTGCCCTGTTTTCCTAAAAATACGACCTCCCCTGAAAGTAAGTCCTAGCTTGGTTTTTACATGTGCCCAATATAAGCCCTACCCCCAAAATAAGCCCAAATTAAGATCCTGCCCACTCCAGAGGGAACAGGTAAAAATTAAGCTAGGGAGGGGGGTGGAGCTGCCTGATGATTTACCTTTGGATCGTTGTAGTCAGGCGTCGCACACCCTGACACCTGCCTTGCTGGCCCATTTCTGCAGCCGGCAAGACTGGCAAGACTTGCCTGAAGGCCTCTGGAACTGATGATAAAGCTCTGGATCGATCCAGAATTTTGTTATTGCCTGCAGAGGCCTTCAGGAAAGCCTTGCCAGCCGCAGGAAAAGCTGAAGGCCTCTGACAGTGAAAAGGAGGCCGGGGGCTATGCACGCAAGAGAAGTTAGTGGATGACACTCCCCGAAAATAAGACCTGATGCCTCTTTTTTGGTGGCAAAAAAAAAAAAAAGGACGGTCTTATTTTCGGGGAAACACGGTGTGTGTGTGTGTTATATAATTGTGTGTGTGTGGTGTGTGTATGGTATAAATTAACATGGAGGCCTCAAGGACGTCCTCTTAATGACCTTGTTCTTCGTTCTCTCCAGATTCAACTTTCCCGAATCAAACCCCCCTGGGTGGTTAAAGGTCAGCCAGCCTACCAGATATGTCCTCGGATTATCCCCAATCCAGAGCCCATCAGGCCGGACAGAAGGGGGAGCCCAACCTCTGCTGACTCTGAGGCCTGTCCTTTGCAAGACCGAGTCCAGCGAGCGGCTTCTGCTCCTGCCTCCACCATTGGAGGTGGTGGCGGGCCGGGAGGAGGCGGCGGAAGGAGCCCAGACGAAGGCGGTGGTGGTGGTCGCGGCAGCAGCAGCAGCGGCAACATCAACAACAGCCGGGTCCGGCAATCCAGGGGCCACCGTGCCAAGCACTGGCGTCGCAAGAGAACTCGTGGGAAGCGCTGGTCAGATTTACAGCGAGCACAGCTATTGCCGCCTTCCCACCTAGCTGGGAAGAGTGCTGGCTTGCAGGAGCCTGAAGCGAGCTTGCCTTCTCAGGCCAGAGAGCCTGCCGGCAAAGCAGAGCTCGAGCAGGGTGGACAGGCCATGAGTCTTCCTTCCCAGGAAGCTGCTGCCCAGCTGGAGGAGTCCTCGGAAGGCGGCAGCGTCCCAGATCGCAGAGCGGCGGAAGGGCCAGTCGGTTGCCCTGGTCACCTTTTGGATAATCCCAGGCCTCCACCTTCTCCAGATGCTCCTCTGGAGGGCCGTAATCGGAAGGAGAGAAGGGAATCTCCTGTGGGGAGCCAGCAGAGCAATGGCTGGCTAGGAGGAGACTCCGAAAGCAGCCTCTTCGGAGCCACAAGCGGGAAGGAGGGCCGTGACTTGCCTTCTGAGAGCAACCCAGGAGTTGGCTCACAGGCATTGGCTTCTCCTGCTTGGGATGGCCTTCCAGAGGACCCCAGTCTTATTGGGATGGACCTTCCACCATACCAAACTCAGAGGGCCACAACGGGCCCTGGAAGAGGGGCCCTAAGTAGCCCAGAGGAAGCTTCCCAGTCGACAACAGGCCTGCTCCCTCCTTGCTGCGATATGACCATCCGCGAGAGCCCAGCAGCGGCATCCTCAGGCATGGAAGTAGAGACCGACCGAGAATGGGCAATGGCAGGGCCGAGCGCCAGCCCTGGCCGTGACGAGGAAGCTCAGAGTCCACTGAGTGAGACCACAGAGACGGCCTCCGATTTGGACGCTGAGCTCACCGATGAGAACTTGGAGATAAATGGGGATTGTAGCCAGGCTGAAGAGAGGGAAGATGGGTCGGACCAGAGGCGCCCGGCGGGACGCAGAGAGGTCATCTCAGAAAGCAGAAGGGAAGGTTTGCCTTCGGATGTCAGGGTTGTCGACTTACACTGCAGGACAAGGTTGCTGGCGCCTATCCTCGCCGCGGGCAAGTCAGTTGTCCCCGTTGATATCGCAATCCAGGAAAGGTCCTGCTCGGGTGTCCCCCAGCCTGTGTCCACTGAAGCAAGCGAGCCCCACGAGGGACGAGTAATCACCCAGGGCCTGCCTCCCAAAAGCATTTTGTCAGCCCCTTCTGAGGCGGCCGCAGCCTCTTCTCGGGACAAACATCCGGCAGAGATTCGCCCTTTCCCCGAAGCGGTTAAGGGTGGTGACCACCTCGTGCAGGATGTCTCTTACAGGGAGGGGACAGGCCTGAATGACCTGGCCAGGAAGGCCATGCGTGCCCTCCAACCTTTGTGGGACTCTGCCGAAAGGGCCTGCCTGCCTCTGGAGAAGAGTCCCAATTTAGGATCCCTGGATCAAGCCGTCAGTCAATCCCTGAAAACAGAGCTCTCAAATCTGGGAAAGAATCCGATCTCTCCCTGTTCGCATCCAGATAAATTGGATCCTTCCCGGGCAATTTCTACTGCCAACATCGGGAAGCTGGACGAGAAGCTCAAGATGGCCCCGGGGCCCAAGCTCCCTCTGCGCATGATTTCTCTGGGGCCGGAGCAGTCGAGCAACGGCCCTGCAGAGAAACCCCCCGCAGCTCTGGGCAGGAAGGTCTTCGGCTCGGGCGTCTCTGGCGGGGCTTCAGCCAAGGCCCAGAAGCCCCACGGCTCGGAGCCCTTCCCCATGTGGGCCATGCTGTCTCACAGCAAAGTGGTCTCTCCCCTGCCCAAGGCTGTTGCCCTCGGAGCCTGCTTGCCTCCTGCGCGGGAGGCCTGGCCATCCAAGAGGAACGGTGGGTCAGCAGAGAACAAGAAGGTCCTGGCCTCCATCCAGAGAAAGAGGGAGCAGCAGAAAGAGGCCCCTCCCCAGTTGATGGAGCCTTGGCAGAGCCTCCCCCTGGTGAGGGACCTGGCTTTTTTCAAGCTGCCGAAGGAGCCGGGGAAGGGGGCCACGCAGCCCCTGGAGCCTTCCTCCCTCCCTTCCCAGCTCAACATCAAGCAGGCGATTTACGGGAAGCTCTCCAAGCTGCAGCTGAATTCCTCCCATCTGAATTACGCCTCTTCAGCGGGCAGCCCCTTTTTCCCCAGCCACCTGGAAAGCAACACCGGCCCCTTTGGCCCCAAAGCCAACTTGACGGCCTCTTCCCGGGGCAGGCTGTCTTTCTCGGCCCAGGTGTTCGCCGAGACGGGCAAAGGCATGGAAGAGCTCTCCCTCAAGTGTTCCTGCAGCCTTAAAGCCATGATCATGTGCCAGGGCTGCGGGGCCTTTTGCCACGACGACTGTATCGGGCCCTCCAAGCTTTGTGTGCTGTGCCTTGTGGTCAGATGACACTCACGGCCCCAAGAAGGAAAAGCTGTATATTGACAGGTTCAGAGGAGGTAGAGGAGGAGGAGGAAGAGGAGGAGGACGCCGACCAGGAACGACCGTATATGCAAAAGATTCTGGTCCTAACGAAGCCAATATGAACGCTGTTATGTCTTGGGTTTCCCTGCTGGGGGTGGCAAGTCAGTCATGGAGACAGGCTGGTTTCAGAGGGTGGATTTCTCCCCTCCTGTCAAGGAACTTTGGTTTGGAGATCCGGCCCGTTGGCGCTCGGACTGTTCTTGTGCCGTGAGCCCCATTCCAGTGGGGTGGGTACGAGGGAAGAGCTGACCTCTCCCTCCCCCCCTCCTGTTCAAAGGCCAAGTGAAAGGGGCCCGAGCTGAATCTGTCTTCCATTTTGTCTCCCTGCCACCTCCCTCCCCTCCCCCCAAGCGCTGGGCTCGGGTCGAACCGGAGACGCAAGGCGGTGGGTTTCGGAGAAGAGGAGGCCGAAACGCGTCTCCCTCCCTGTATCTGGGAAGACTGTTCACTTTTGAAGCAGTGCCATCTTTTTTGGTTTCATTTTTTTAAAAAAAAAAACAAAAAAACAAACCCATACGTATATAAATATAAATCTATAATATAATTTCTTTTCCAATTTTTTTGTTCTTGGGTGTATAAAAAGAAAAAAAACAGTGGAAATGTTTGGCTCCTCTCTGTACCTTCCATGCATCATGTCGTCTTCTTCATCATTGTCCGTTGTACGCAGTACTCGGCCAGACTTTTGTAAAATGGATGTTCTGTACATAAAAAGCTCTTCTTTTTTTTTTTTTAAAAAAAAAAATCCTTTTGGGGGATTTTTTTTTGGGGGGGGGGTTTGTTCTTTTTCTCCTCCCTCCTCATCCCAGGCTTATCCACAGTATTGCATTGTAGAGTAGTGTCGGTGACGAATCGCGCTCCACCGGAGAGCGGTGGCCGTTGCTGTGTCCTGCCTGGCTGAGCAGAAGTGAAGCGGGGAACCCAACGGCCGGCCTGGGCCAGCCCTCCCTGTTGAAACACGCCCCCCCCCAAAGTGAGCCCATCTCCCAGAGGCAGGGCCCCACTCTTCCCCCCCTGGGGAAGGGCCCAACAGTCTCCGCCAAAGGCTCCCCGTCATTTCCCTCCTTTCACCTACCTACCTACCTCTTCCACTCTGGACCACTGCCTCTTCTTGGCTTTCACCGAAGACTTCCTGCTCAAGAGTGATAGCAGCCTCAAATTCTGGGTTTTAGGGGGCCCCCTCCTAGCGGTGGGGTGTCCGGGCAGGTGGGTTCACTCCCCAAATCAGAGAGAACCCTTAGCAGGGAAGGCGAGTTAAGGGTGGGAGCCCAAAAGGCGAATCCACAGATGGTCTGAACCTGCTTACCAAAGAAGGGGCTTCCCAAAGGCTGCCCCCTCTACTGACCCCCCCCTACTCCCCTCCCTCCCCTCCCCCCACCTCCATCCTCCCAAGAAAGTCATGGCTGTGTACAGATGGAGCCTGGGCTGATGGGGGAGGGGCAGGTCTCGGTCCACCCCGATGTTATATGTCCCTTGTGGTATGGAGAAAATTAAAAATGAAAATGAAAAAATAAAAAACGTTTGGAACAGCTCAAACCTTGCAAGGCTCCTTTGCCAGTGGCATCTCTTTGTGTGTGTGTGTGTGTGTGTGTTGTGGACAAAAGGGGGACAAACAATGCAACCAAACAGTGGAGAGAGACACCCTTACAAGCCCACCAATGGGTGTGATTCAGCCGGTGTAACAATGTTCTGACTCAACCCTGTTACCAGCAAGAAAATATCAAACAAACGCAGAGACTCAAACCATCACAGCTTTAATCTACAAATAAACTTCCTTGCAGATAAAAGATGGCTTGCAGCCAATTAGTCCAACCAGAAAAGCCTTGACAGAATTCTTCGGATAAGCTGGAGTCTCTACACACAATGCTAAGTCCTTAAGAGCGTTTTTGCTTTCTGCAAAGGCAAAAACCTTTTGAAACCAGGCTTATATTCCCTGGAGGGAGGGGCCATTACGTTGCATCCTTACTCCCGAGTCGCCTGTGCTGCTCCAGCTGTTCTCTTCTACGAATCATCCTATGCTTACGTGCACTTGGCCCAGGCTCCTCGGGAACCTCCTCATCGCTGCTGCCAACCCCCACAGTCCCTGAAGGCAGCAATCCACTCCCTGATGGCCCTGGCCCCTCATCCGAGTCGTTGCTCTCAGTCGTCTGCACCTGCTGCTGCTGTCTGACCACAACAAACAACCGGTTTGGCAGTGGTGAGTTTCAAAAGTTTTACCACCAGTTCGGTGGGCGTGGTTTGGCCGCGCTTTGCGCATGTGCAGAGGCTTTCCAACTCACCTGCAATCCTGCCTTCTCACTTCAGCAGCTGCCGCGCTGCACTCCGCCATGCTGCGCTTCAAAAGCAGGGAATGGGAGACCCGGTGGACAGGTGGGGGCCCAACAGCAGCTCCTCAGAGTTGGTTTGCTCTCCGCTGATCTCCGGTATGTTGGAACCGGTAGAAGAGCACCACTGCGGTTCGGTGTATGCGCAAGCCTGGAGGGTTTGCTACTGACCTGCAATCCGGGGCTCTCCCTGTGTGTTAGAAACAGCTGCCGTGCCCCACAAAGCAGCTGAGTTTGAAAACCGGGAATAGAACCCGTGAGGGAGGAGGGCCGGGCCCAGCAGCTGATCACTGGAGCAAACTGGTTCGCTCGTAGATGATCCTTGGAGCTACTCATTTGGCCGAACCGTAGAAATACCACCTCTGCAACCCACCCACTTCAACAATTTCGTGTCCTCCGATTGTGGGTCTGCTTTTTGTTTTCTTTACCCTACACCAGGGGTGTCAAACTCAATTTCATTGAGGTCCAAATCAGGGTTATGTTTTGACCTCGGAGGGGCCTGACCAGCTCAACAATTGAGTCTGGGGGCGCCCGTGATGGTCTGAGCACTCTGCCAGTGAAGACGGGCTCCTGAGCGCCATTTTTCGGCAGCGACAGCAGTTGGAGGATTCCCCCCCCCAAAAAAAACACTACCAGTTCTGTGAAGCGTGGCTTGGTGGGCGTGGCAGGGGAAGGATCCTGCAAAATCCCGCTTCCCTTCCCACCACCCTGACCTGCTTTCCAGCTCCGTTCTCCTGTGCAGGGCAACCAAAGGAGACCCAGCCAATCAGCTGGGACTCGATGGGAGGTGGAGAAGAGATGGGGTTGGCGGGGCCCAGTCAGAGGTGGGGTTGGCCGGTTCTCCCAACCACTCAAAATCTCCACTACCGGTTCTCCAGAACCGGTCCAAACTGGCTGAATTCTCCACCTCTCAGCGATCGCCTTCTGCAACTCTCTGCCAGTGAAAACGGAGGTTTGGGTTTTTTTGCTGGCCGAGGCGCCGTGGGCCAGTCCTTGGCAGATTCCAGGTTGGCCCTGCAGGCCAGATCGAAGCACCCTGCGGATCGGATCCGGCCCATGGGCCTCAAGTTTGATATCCCTGCCCTACATGCAAACATCTTTGACAGACTCTTCTTCGCTTTGCGTCGAGCTGACTGGCTTGTCGGAGTTCGCCGCCATCTTTTCCGGCAGCCGCTGACGGTGCAGAATGTCCCCATCCTATGGTTAAGGGTAAAGGCTCCCATTTGCCACTTAATTGTACTCCAGGACTTTGGTGAGAAGATAACAGAGTTTCCACTTAACGACCGCAATGGAGCCTCAAAATTCCTTTTGCCAAGCAAAACAATTGCTTAAGTGAATTGTATCCCATTTTATGACCTTCCCGTGCCACCGTTAAGTGAATCCCTAGGGTCATTAAGCGAATCCCACTTCCCCGTTCACTCTGCTTGTCAGGTCACAAAAGAGGAGGTCGATCTCATGGCTCCAGGACACTGCGGCCGTCATAAATGTGAGCCAGTTGCCACTCATCCAGATTGTGATCCCATGGCCCTGGGGATGCTAGAGCGGTCGTTAAGCATGAAAAATGGGTCATAACTCCCCTATTTCACTGGCATTATAACTTCAAATGGTGTGTAGTGCGGTGGCCTAGAGGCGACTTCAATCCAAGGTAGAGGCAAATATTTCTCTGGGCACACTGAGAAAATATACCTGCTGGAAAAAAAACCTCCACCCTGGCAACAGGAAGGGCACCCGGCCAGTTAAACACTCAACGCTGCTCAGTTGCCCAAACTCCACCCCACGAGGGATTATGGGGTCATTGATGATGATTATTATAAATAACTTCAAATGGTCACTAAATGAACTGTTTTAAGTCAAGGACTGCCTATAGACCAGAGTTGGCATTTTTGTCATGAAAACTATTCTCTAGCTTTGCAGGACTGAGGACGTGAGGCAGATGTCTCGGGGATCGCTTGGGGTCATTTTGGGGCCCATAAGTGACCCTAAACGATGGTGTGTGTGTGTGTTTGTGTGTGTGGAATGTTTGCATTATTTAGAATAAATATGATCGCACCTGCAGCGCGAGCAGAATCACAAATAAAAAATGAATGCACCTATTGCCATTTTCAGCTTTAAAGTGACTGGAAGGGATTAAGACTCCGAAGTAGATAGGGGAGAATGGGTTGAGAAATAAACCCCTGCTGTGGTTTGAGGCAGCTGTAGCCAGGATTCACCCAGCAGATTGTGGCTGTAACAGATTAACAGAGTTGGAAGGGGCCTTGTAGGTCATCTAGTCCAACCCTGCTTTCTGAGCTTGGTTGTTTTCTGGCAGACAGGTTCGTTCATTGCCCAGCCGGGTAACCTGATTTTAGTTTGGATCATGGTTTGCAGAGAGGAGGAGGAGGACTATGGAGGGGGGTGTGGGTGGTCCTTGGGGCTCTCCGAGCTGGCTTGTTTGGTGGCAAGATAATTTCACGACCCAACTAGGCAACATTATCAGCAGAAGGTTTTACACAGAAAAGGGCGAGGAAGGACGTTTCATGACCCAGCTAGGTAACTGCTAGAAGGTGGGTTTGTGTCTCTGTGGTTACATACAAGTGGCCTGCCCTTGTTGGTGGAAATGTTCTGTGGGGTAAGGGTGTTCCACCAAGCAATGAGTACCGTGAGGGCGAACCTATGACACAAGCCATTTGTGCGGGCATACGAGGCCCAGCCAAACTTAACTCCCCTGTGCATGAGTGCACCCCCCCAGCTGATTTTTGGCCCATTTGAGGCCTTTTTCGCCCTCCGAGAGGCTTGGGGGAAGCCTCTGCAGCCTCGGGAGGCCGAAAAACAGGCCTTCCGGAAATACCAGAAGTGACGAAACGGGCCTGTTTTTCAGCCTCCAAAGGCTGCAGAGGCTTCCCTCGAGCCTCTGGGAGGGAGAAAACCACCTCAAACAGGCCGAAAATCAGCTGGGAAGTATGCGCAGTGCAGGTGAGGGAGCGGGGCAAGGGTGTTGCACACGCATGTACAGAGGGGGGCAAGGCGCATTGCATTGGGGTGCAACACTGGAGTGTTGCATGCAGACGCTTTCGGCACACCACAACAAAACGTTTCGCCATCACTGAATGACTCTCGAGTACTCACTATACATAACATAACTTAAAGCAATAATTATATAAAGCATATATAGACAGGCAATCCCATTCCCTTCTAGCACTGACAACGTTATCTAGCTGGGTCGTGAAAACGTCTGCAAGATCAACAGCTAACCTCAGGAAGCCCCAGGGACCTCCTCCCCAACCCCACTGACCAACCCTGAGCTACCCATACAGGTAGTCCTCAACTTTACGACCCCAAGCGAGCCCAAAATGTATGCTGCCAAGCGAGACCTTGGTTAGGTTTCCCTCCATTTTACGACCAGCCTTGCCACATTTGGTCAAGTGAATCACTGCGGTTGTTAAATTAGTAACCCTGTCCTTAAGTGAACCTGGTTTTCCCCCCCCCCCTTGACTGCTTGCTGGGAGGTCACAAAAGTCGATCAGGCGTTCCCCGGCTCCCTGTGTCACAACTACGAGTCCGAATGCAAAATGTAAAACCACGGGGACCCTGCAACGGTCATTAGCGGTGAAAAAGGGTCCCAAGCCCTTTAGTTTTGTCACTAAGTGAAGTGTCGTAAGTTGAGGACCACCTGTGTTCCCTTCTATCGATTCAGAGATTCCGATTTTGACCCGTGGCCCCCGGTCCATGTTGGGAAAAGGGGTGAGAGATGCGTTCCGGTTGTTTTTTTGTTTTGTTTTTTTTGTTATACAGTGTTTATTAAGTAGATTCAGTCTTATATGATATACAGACTCCAAAAAAAAAAAAAAATACCTAAAAAAAAAGTATTCCACATACTTATGAAATCAGTGCATTTAGCAAGTAATAATACCATGAAATGGAAAGGAACCGCTTTGATTTAAACAGCTCGTTGGTCTTTTTTTTTCTTTTTTCCTTTTCTCTTGTTTTTTTTTTAAGTGAATAGGACGAGGAGATTGGCCTGTGCTACTCATTTCACAAACAGAACAGAATTAAGTCGCGTCACGTAAAAACCAAAACACTTGCGAGCTAAGAATTAAAATATTAAAGCCACGTTTGCTGGGAAGAAGGAGGGAGGGGGGGAAAAATAAAATTAAATTAAAAAGGATCCACTGTCTAGAACATCCCCCCCAAAAAATGGGGTGGGGGGGAGGAGAACAAATGAATAAGGTTTTCCATCTTACGTTGAGCAAGGGTGGGGGAAAAAACACAACAAGAACAACAACAAACCCTCATCTGCTTAGAGAGGGCCACGTGAACATTTGCATAGGTTGCCTGTTAGGAAGGGAGGAAGAACGAACCAACGAAAGGTTTTCGGACGGATTGGCGCGCAGGGGAGAGTCACCTTCGCCCGCTGCTTTTAAGTGCCTTGGTTTTTTCTCTCCCCTTCCCCATCTCTGGGAAAGGGGCCATTGGGTGGGCTTGGGGGGGGGGGTCAGCTTTGTAATGGCACCCGAGGGCTACCGCTTTGGACACCCTCTTCCTGGCGGCCTCGCAGGCCACTCGTGTGAAGTCCACTTGACTCTCCTGCAGTTTTGGCCAGCAATCTGTGTGGGTTCTACGAGCCGCTCCTTCATAATAAGAGAGGCGATATGGTGGCCTGGCCCTTTGCGCTTAAAAACTCGGGGTTGTCCAGCCCCGACCACTTTTTAAAAAAGGCTTGCGGACTTCCAACTCTTCCCTGAATTCCCTGACCGGTTTTATTTTGTTTTTCTTCCCCCCCCCCCCCCATCCGTAGCCCTATTTTGGCCTGCGTTACTCTCTTACCATCCTTTTCTTTGCAATCTCTCCACCGTCGGGAGTGGGAGAAACCCCCCCCCCCCAAAAAAAAAAACCCCAAACAAGGCTGGGAAATTCTGAGAGTCCACAAGGGGATCAAAGCTGCCAAGATTGGGCATCCCTGGCATTTATAGCCATTCAGGGGACAAAAGTGGACGGCTTCCTAGCAGCCCAGCCCCATGGACATTGGACGGGAGGGGAGGAGGGAACAGGTGAGTGGATCTGTGGCCACACTAAGCAAATGAAGCAGGTGGTGAGGTGGGTTTTCCTCGCCAGGGACGAGGGTCTCGCCGAACACAAAGGGGAGCGCTGGGAGTTTTCTGTACATGTAAACAGTACACTTTCACTGAGTCCAAAGTCAGAGGAAAAAAAGTACAAAGAATTCACATTGGTCTTAGGTACAACACAGGTGAAGAAGAAAGAATGAAACGGATCCGCTTGGAAAACGACCACCGAGAGAGAGAAAGAGAGAGAAAAACAACTTTTTTTCTTTCCTTTTCTAAAAGCACCACGAAAATGGTATAAAAAAAATCATTCAGACCACGGACAAGATTGTTTAAATCGGTTTTGCTTGTTTGTTTTTTGTTCCCCCCCCCCCACCTTGGTGGAAATCGCTAACACTACCTTTGTAAAAAGTCTTTTACAAAAACAAAATACAAAGCAAAAAAGTTGTATTTTTTTTTTCAACCCTCTGAGTTCAAATGAGCAGCATTTCCCCCCCCCCCCCCCGGAAAAGGGACCAGTAAATCATCGAGAGGATGGCTAGCTAAGAGGGGCTACGAGATGGGGCAGGGGGGGTTTGGGGGGTGTTGAGGGGGTGTCTCTTTTCTGCAGGAGGGCCCACCAAGGCCTTTCCCCGGGGGTCCAAATGCTGCTGTGTGGGAGAGCAGGAAAGGGGAGGGAGGCTCACCTGAGAGCCAAGAGGGTCTTCTGGTAGGGACACAATCCAGGAGAGATGCCCCCCCCCCTGCCCAGGTGCCCCGAGAATCTTAGAAAAAACATGGCTTGTAGAATCGACCTTTTCGGATCCAGAGAGGCATGGCTAAGTCAAACTTCAAGGCGGGGCTGCGAGTGCCACCTCTTGATGGTCTCGGGGAGCCCCTTCGGAGCCCCAAACTTGTAAAATGGGGGGTCAGGAGAGAGACAGACAGACAGAGGGAACCACCAGAGTTAACCCGGAATTACATCAAAGTTAGCAGTCTACACCTGCGTCCGGTCTGGGACACCGGCTACCCCTTCCCCGCCAAAAATCGCACGGCCGTTTTCCCCCCTCCTCCTCCCCAAATCCTGATGTGCCCAAAATTGGAGATTGGGGGGGCAGCGGGGGGGGGGGGGAAACAACCTTCACGTGTTTCCGGACGACGATTGTCTCTGCCGTTGTTACACACCCTAAGGATTTTTTTTGCACAAGGGTAGTGGCGTGTCAGGCCTGGCACGAGTAACTATTTACACAAAGTTGGGGAGGGGGATCCTTGGTGATGGGAGAGGGGGAGGTCGGAGGAAGAGGGTCCCATCAAGGGGGAAGGGATTGGATTGCACCCTGTCCTTCCCCTGGTAAACATCCCTTAGCAAAGCCTTCGGGGGGGGGGAGCAGGTGGTCTCAGGTTCAAATCCCAGCCCGATTCTGGAGCACCAGAGAGGGAAGAAGGGAGATGGGCTTAGAATAGGAGTCTCCAACCTTGGCCATCTTAAGCCCAGTGGACTCCGACGGCCAGAATTCTGGGAATCGAAGTCCGCCGGGTTTAAGGCAGCCGAGCTGGCTTACGAGAAACCTACATTGAACAAGATACTCCCTAGATGGGAAGAACCAGCTGCAGGCCTTGTCCGTTAAGCCAAGAATCCAGCCTTTGTGCCCTCGGCCCAACCTTGCAGGGGTGGCGCTTCCTTTGGGACAGAGTGGGGGAGGGCAGGGGGTGTAGGGCAGGGCGAGAAGGAGACCAGGCCCCGGGGGGGGGGGTGTCTCTTCTGGTGGGTTGCTGCTTTTTAAAATTTATTTCTTTACTTAAAAATCACCTCCGTCCCGATAATATATATATATATATAGCAGCACGGTCAATATTGCACTGAGCAAAACAGCAAGTGCATTTGCATTTGCAAGGAAGGGGGGAGGTTAGAGGAGGAGGAGGAGGAAGAGGAGGAAGAGAAAAAAAGTGGGGAGGCTTGAACCCGTTGCACACACAACCCTCCCTCGCCCCCCCAAAAAACCAAGGCTCTGGCGAGGGCCGTTGGATGCCTCTGCTTTTGCAAACTGGCCAGCGCGACTCCCAATTGGCGCCCGAACACTGCTGTCCACACGCTTTCCGTTCTGGGGGTGTTTTCTCTCTCGCATGCCTTGCAGCCAAGGGCCACTTCAGGCTCGTCGAAAGAGAGCCAGGGCCAGCAAGAAGCACCCCGGAGTGAGGTAGAGTGTGGAGGAGGAGGAGGAGGAAGGCCGGGGAGCTGCTGCTGCTGCTGCTGCTACAGAGTTTTGCCTCTCAAACCAGTCCTTCCAATTCCTCCCAACAAGACGGGCTTTGGGGCACCCGGCGTGGTGCTCCCCTCCCCTGCCCCAGCCAGGCAAAAATGAGGATCGAGTAGCCCAAAGGGTGGGGGGGAGGAAACAACCCCCCCCCCAAAAAAAACCCTTTGAAAACAGGCAGCTTTTCCCGCTGGCTTCCAAGCCTGGCTGGTCCTTTCGGCGGGACGGCCAGTGGAGACGGTGCAGGATAAAAGCTCCCTTCCCTCACGGAGACAGAGAGAGAGAGAGAGAGAGAGAGAGAGAGAGAGACACAGAGAGAGAGAGAGAGACCAAATAAAAATGGCAATTCTGTACAAACTCAAGAATGCTTGGTTTTTGCTTTTGTCTTTGTTTTCTTTTTTTTTGCTTTTTTTTTTTAGAAAAAAAAAATAAATTATGGGGAGGGAGGGAGGGAGGGAGAACGAACGAGGGGCGCTGGCGGTGCATTTCTCAATAAATAATGCAATTCCGAAAAACGGACAAAAGGGGACGGGGAGGAGAGAAAAAAAAAAGAGAGCGGGTGAGGGAAGAGGGCCCTACCATTTGCCGGGCTCGGCGAGGGAAATCCTGACTCTGCCAGAAGTGCTCTGCCAGCCTGATTCCCCCTCCTGCTCTTCCCCCCCCCTCCCCCGTGCCCCCAAACCCTCTGTGGTCCCCATCTTTCCAGGCTGCAAGTTTGGCTCCGGAGTTGGCAGAGGGCGCCGGCAGGGTCGGCTTTCAAAGGCAGAAGGGCTCCCGGGAGGGGGCGCCCCCCCCCGTGGGCTCCAGGTCGAAGAAGAAGGGTCTCTCGGGGTGGGGTGGAGGGTCAGGTGGGGATGGAGGGTCTCCAACCTGTGCCGGGGGGGGTGGGCGGATGGTGAGATAGGCAGAAGATCGGCCAGTCCTGAGCAGATTTATCACGAAAGTCTGGTGGACAACAAGTCTCTTCCGGCACAGGAACCCCAGGGTGGCTAGCAGTCAGTTCTGCTGTAAAATGAGGTTTTCCAGTTCGTCTGCCGAGCGGAGGAGGAAGGCGGCCGACTCCCGGTAGCCGGCGATCAGCTGCCGGACGGCGCTGATCTCGGTCGGGCTGAGCTGGGCGGCCGGCACCCCCCGGTTCGTGCTGTTGGCTGGCGGGGTGGTGCTGGACGTTCCACTTTTCATGCTGAGGTCAGTGGGGCCTGCAAAGGAGGGGGGGGAGGAGGAAGAGGAGGAGGAGGAGGAAGAAAAACAGAGGTGTCAGGTAGAACCAGATGGTTGAGGGCCCGAGGCTGACTCTGTAAACCGCTTAGGGAGGGCTGTAAAGCCCTGCAAAGCGGCATAAAAGGGCTATTCCTTCCTTCCTGCCTGCCTTCTTCTCCATCATCTCTATCACCACTCTCTCTTCTTCCTCCTCCTTCCTCCCTTCCTTCCCTCCCTTCCTTTTTTTAAAGTTTATAGTGCTAAGGTATTAAGATTTAGAAACTGAGCCGCAGTGAGTAGCTGCACGATGCTGTGAAGCTGATGTAAGCCTGGCTGATGTAACAAAAGTGATTCAGCAGCTTATGGGTATTTCCCTTTAAGGCCGGAGTGTAAAGTTCCCTTAAGAGGTGTGTATATAAAAGGCAGCCATTAGAGGGCATGGTTCTCTTTCCTTGTGGCCAGTATTCAGTGCAGAAGCTCTCCGTGTCTTAGGAAGAAGAAAGCCTGCTTGTAAAGGTATTTTGCTATCACAAGTATATTGTCTGTATATACCTGTTGTATATTAAACCACTGTTAAGGTCTAAGTCTCTGTTTGCTGTGTGTTGCTCCTTCAAGATCTTCTATTATTGCTTTGCATCTTTTGGCTGCCATAAGTAACGGGGGGGGGGGAGGAGGTGGGTTAATGTCTGGGAAGAGAGCTGGAGGTGTTACATTCGTGAGTGTTTTGTAAAAGGAGGAGAGGGGAGTCTAAGTATTTCTTCCTTGAATGTTGAATGGAGCTCCACCTGACACAAACACTCTGACATGGAGAGATTCTCCGTCATCCAGGATCAGCTCACAGGTGTCCCAAAGGTGCTTTTTTTCTTTTTTTTTTTTTTTCAGGGGGCAACTGGACTTTCTGGTTTTTCCTTTCAAGACATTTTGCTTCTCATCTGAAGAAGCTTCTTGGGTGAGAAGCGAAACGTCTTCAAAAGAAAAAAAAAATAAAAGTCCACTTGCCTCTTGAAAATAAAGCTCCAAGCAGCCTCAATCATCCTCTAAAAAGGATGCCAATGACCAGCTGTCTGCAAGGAGTATAAATCCTTCCCTTCCCTTCCCCCATCCTGTCAGAGCTGAAGAAGCTTCTTGGAGGAGAAGCGAATCATTTTCAAAAGAAAAAAACTCAAAAACACAGGAAGTCCAATTGCCTCCTGAAAAAAAAAAGCACTTTTGGGGACTTCCTTTTCTTTTTTTTCCTTCCTTCCTCCTCCTCCCTTCCTTTTTCTTGTCCTTTCTTTTTCCTTCCTCTGAGTCCTGGTGGCACTTCCTCCCTCCTTCCTCCCTCCCTCCTTTCCTCCCTCCTTCCTTCCTTTCTCCCTCCTTTCCTTCCTCCCTCCCTCCTTCTTTCCTTCCTCCCTCTCTGCCACCTCCCTCCCTCCCTCCTTCTTTCCTTCCTCTTTCCTCCCTCCCTCCTTCTTTCCTTTCTCCCTCCTTTCCTTCCTTCCTCCTTCTTTCCTTCCTTCCTCCCTCCCTCCTCCCTCCTTCCTTCCTTTCTCCCTCCTTTCCTTCCTCCCTCCCTCCTTCTTTCCTTCCTCCCTCTCTGCCTCCTCCCTCCCTCCCTCCTTCTTTCCTTCCTCTTTCCTCCCTCCCTCCTTCTTTCCTTTCTCCCTCCTTCTTTCCTTCCTCTTTCCTTCCTCCTTCTTTCCTCCTTCCCTCCTTCTTTCCTTCCTCCCTCCCTTCTAAAGGTTGACTCATCCTTCCGTCTTTCCGAGGTGGGTAAAATGAGGAGCCGGATTGTTGCGGGCAAGAGGCGGACTCTAAACCATTTAGAGAGGGCACTAAAACACGGTGAAGTTTCCTTGCAGACGTTTCATTACACCTCACTCCCTTCTAGCACTGATGTTACCTGGTTGGGTCATGAAAACGTCCACAAGAAAACTACCAAGAGCTATTCAGTCGTGGGATCCTCCTGCCTTACTGCCGCTACTGGTTCGGGAGGCGATTGCGTGTGTGCGCGTGCTTACACACACACCCCCTTAACGCGTGAGCCCCTAACAAGCCAATCAGCTGAGAGGTTGAAGAAACGAAAAGCTGGACATGACCTTCTCACCTCTCCCATTGCACTTTTCAGCCTTTTATCTTCTCAGGCTTTTTTTTTTCACTCCCGGTTCGCTTGAACCGGTCCAAACCGGTAGGACACCATACACCACTGGTGCTATTGCTATTGCTATCCACTGAAGAGGTGAGCAACCAAGTTAGAAAGCGGAAGGACTAGAAACATGGCAAAACCAGGCAAGGCTGCAAATAAGGGGAGAACCCTTTTCTTTTTAGCCTAAATTCCAAGATCTCCACCACCAGATGGGTTGCATCCAATGGTCCTGAAGGATCTGGCTGAAGAAAAGCAACCGGGGTAACTTAAAAGGCCTAGGGCCCTGATGACGAACCTAGGGCACACCGAGCCATTTGTGCAGGCAGGCGAGCCCCAGCCCAAGTTACCTGCACTATGCAGGTGCAGCTGATTTTCGGCCCATTTGAGGCTGTTTTCAACCTCCTGGAGGCTCGAGGGAAGCCTCTGCGGCCTCGGGAGGCTGAAAAATGGGCCTTCTGGAAATACCGGAAGTGGCAAAACGAGCCCGTTTTCAGCCTCCTGAGGTTCCAGAGGTTTCCCTTGAGCTCCAGGAGGGCGAAAACGGCCTCAAACGAGCCAAAACTCAGCTGTGAGGTGTGCAGGGAAATGGGCGGGGTGGGGGAGGGCAGGGCGCATTGCATTGTAGGTGCCGGCACGCACACGCTTTCGGCACACCACAACACAAAGTTTCGCCATCCGTGGCCTCGGGACTAAAACATACAAAGAACGGCTGCAGGATTTGACCAATCTAGAGAAAAGAAGGACTAAGGGTGATACAATAGCACAGTCTTCCAATATTTGAGGGGCTGCCCCGAAGAAAAAGGGGTCAAATGATTCTCCAAAGCCCCTGAAGGGCAGGAGAAGAAGCAACGGATGGAAACTCATCAAGGAGAGAAGCAACCTGGAATTAAGGAGGAATTTTCTAACAGGGAGGACAATTAACCAGTGGAACTGCTTGCCACTAGAAGTTATGGTTGCTTCATCACTGAAGAGACTGGACAGCCACTTGTCTGAAATGGCATAGGGGCAAGGGGTTAGACTAGAAGACCTCCAAGGTTTCCTTCCAGTTCTATTCTGACTTACCGTTACTGTGATTTCCTGTCTGGAGGGAAGGAGTCGGCTGCAAAGTGTTTCCCAGCGTCCCATAGCTGCGGTAGCTGTAGTTCAGGCTCCCGTTGATGTAGACGGGGTCTTGGGAGAAGGAGGAGGCTGGCAGTGAGTAGGACGAATGCGTGACGGAGGTGGATGAGTCCCGGGACTGCTGCTTCTCGAGGGTAACTGGTTCCTCCTGCCGGGAGAGAAACAGGGGGGCAGGTTGCGTCAGGGGCAAAGAGAAGCGTTAAGGGTGCAGCGTGTGTGTCAGAGCTGCCATCTTCAGCTTGGCGCCTTGCTGGCATCCCGTCATTAACTGATGGAGAAGGGAAGAGAGGAAAAGGGCAGTAAGCATAGATGGAGTAGGGAGGAGGGATGGCAGGGGGTGATGGACAGCAGAGGTGTGAGAAACCAGCCCAGTTCCAGTCTTCAAGGCCATGAAGTTTGGGAAAGGAATACAAATTGCACCAAACCTCTGAGTATTCCCCAAAACACAGATGTGGCACACCATTGGTCGATGCCCAACTTGTTAAGGGGAGGGGAGGGCTGTGATGAAGGGGAAACATTTGTAATATTTTGTGTTGTGGCTTGGAGGTTTGAGCCTGCTTTGCTAGAGGATTTGGAGTTGCCTTCCTCCCCAGCACTTTCCTCTTCGGCAAGGCCTTCCTCCCTGATTGTGCCTCAGGTGTCGGCAGATAACCAGGAGAGCGTATCAGAGTCTCTGACTGAAAATCAAGCTGAGGAATGCTGGCTTGATGCGAGGCAACGGCGCAGGAAGAAATGCGAGTTGCAATGCAGAAAGAAAGGACGAATCAGAGACTGAGATGAGGGACTGACATGCCCCACAGGGAATAAAAGTGGGTGTGTTTGCTCTGAGAACTTGTTCGGGACAACGTGTTAATTTAGTGAGAGAAGCTTCAAGTATCCTGTGTGCGGAGACGGCTTGTGATTTATATTCTTGCTTTATTGTCGGACTTGGCAGACAGCTTGTGTGAGACTGCCAAGAACCTTATCGGCTTAAGGAATTTAACCCTGAAATTACTGGACTTGCTTGCTTGTTTGTTTTCAGTTGGGAATTTGGACTTCTCACCTCGTTGGTACAGGTGAAACATAACAATTTTGCATGGGGACTTTAGTCCTAGCCTGCTTTTAGAGCAACCAGTAACCCTTTGTAAGAGAACCTATCACTTCAACCAAATGGGAGTCGAGGGTCTCTCTTTCCTAGAGAACCTAGCCGGGGCAAGTCTGACAGTATATGGAAGATAGCGATTGCACCACCCCAGGAGGCTGGAAACGTCATAAATACAGGTAGCCCTCCACTTATGATCACAACTGAGCCCAAAGTTTGTGTCGCTAAGTGAGACAGTTAAGTGAGCTTTGCTCCATTTTATGATCTTTTTGCCCCAGTTGTTTAGGGAATCACTGCAGTTGTTAAGTTAGTCACACAGTTGTTAAGTAAATCTGACTTCCCCATTGACTTCATTTGTCACAAAAGGGGATTATCTGACACCCCCCGCCCCGACACTGCAATCATAAATATGAGTCAGTTGCCAAACATCTGAATTTTGATCATGTGACCATGGGGATGTGGCAAAAGTTGTGTGAAAACCAATCCTAAATCACTTTTTTTCAGTGCTGTTGTAACTTCGACAGTCACTAAATGAACTGTGGTAACTCGAGGACTACCTGTACATGCCAGCTGCCGAGCGCCTGAATTTTCATCATGTGACCCTGGGAATGTTGTGTGATCATAAGCCACTATTTTTAGTGCCATGGAGAAAGGCCGCTAAAGAAGCGGCTGCACGTTGAAGATGCTGTTATACTGGAGTCAGTTTTAGGAGTGAAGTCGGGTGAATATAAACTCTGATTATGTTAAGTGTTTGAAACAAACAGCATATAGAATCAAGAATGGGACCCAGTGTCTTTTTGCAAGCAGCAAAGGGATAACCTGTCCCAATACTCAAGGCCAGCAAATAACCCGATTCCGAAACCAGTGAACCTAAACAAGGGTAGGACCAAGGCCCCTTCCTGCAAGTGGTAAAGAGGTAACCGGATACTCAAGGCCAGCAAATAACCTGATTCTGAAACCAGTGAATCTAAACAAGGGTAGGACCAAGGCCCCTTGCTGCAAGTGGTAAAGAGGTAACGGATACTCAAGGCCAGCAAATAACCCGATTCTGAAACCAGTGAACCTAAACAAGGGTAGGACCAAGGCCCCTTGCTGCAAGTGGTAAAGAGGTAACCGGATACTCAAGGCCAGCAAATAACCCGATTCCGAAACCAGTGAACCTAAACAAGGGTAGGACCAAGGCCCCTTCCTGCAAGTGGTAAAGAGGTAACCGGATACTCAAGGCCAGCAAATAACCTGATTCTGAAACCAGTGAATCTAAACAAGGGTAGGACCAAGGCCCCTTGCTGCAAGTGGTAAAGAGGTAACGGATACTCAAGGCCAGCAAATAACCCGATTCTGAAACCAGTGAACCTAAACAAGGGTAGGACCAAGGCCCCTTGCTGCAAGTGGTAAAGAGGTAACCGGATACTCAAGGCCAGCAAATAACCCGATTCCGAAACCAGTGAACCTAAACAAGGGTAGGACCAAGGCCCCTTCCTGCAAGTGGTAAAGAGGTAACCGGATACTCAAGGCCAGCAAATAACCCGATTCCGAAACCAGTGAACCTAAACAAGGGTAGGACCAAGGTCCCTTGTTGCAAGTGGTAAAGAGGTAACCGGATACTCAAGGCCAGCAAATAACCCGATTCTGAAACCAGTGAACCTAATCAAGGGTAGGACCAAAGTCCCTTGTTGCAAGTGGTAAAGAGGTAACCGGATACTCAAGGCCAGCAAATAACCCGATTCTGAAACCAGTGAATCTAAACAAGGGTAGGACCAAGGCCCCTTGCTGCAATTGGTAAAAAGGTAACCAGATAGTCAAGGCCAGCAAATAACCCGATTCCGAAACCAGTGAACCTAATCAAGGGTAGGACCAAGGCCCCTTGTTGCAAGTGGTAAAGAGGTAACCGGATACTCAAGGCCAGCAAATAACCCGATTCTGAAACCAGTGAACCTAATCAAGGGTAGGATCAAGGCCCCTTGTTGCAAGGGGTAAAGAGGTAACCGGATACTCAAGGCCAGCAAATAACCCGATTCCGAAACCAGTGAACCTAATCAAGGGTAGGACCAAGGCCCCTTGCTGCAAGTGGTAAAAAGGTAACCAGATAGTCAAGGCCAGCAAATAACCCGATTCTGAAACCAGTGAACCTAATCAAGGGTAGGACCAAGGCCCCTTGTTGCAAGGGGTAAAGAGGTAACCGGATACTCAAGGCCAGCAAATAACCCGATTCCGAAACCAGTGAACCTAATCAAGGGTAGGACCAAAGCCCCTTGTTGCAAGTGGTAAAGAGGTAACCGGATACTCAAGGCCAGCAAATAACCCGATTCTGAAACCAGTGAACCTAATCAAGGGTGGGACCAAAGCCCCTTGTTGCAAGTGGTAAAGAGGTAACCGGATACTCAAGGCCAGCAAAAACCCGATTCTGAAACCAGTGAACCTAATCAAGGGTAGGACCAAGGCCCCTTGCTGCAAGTGGTAAAAAGGTAACCAGATAGTCAAGGCCAGCAAATAACCCGATTCTGAAACCAGTGAACCTAATCAAGGGTAGGACCAAGGCCCCTTGTTGCAAGGGGTAAAGAGGTAACCGGATACTCAAGGCCAGCAAATAACCCGATTCCGAAACCAGTGAACCTAATCAAGGGTAGGACCAAGGCCCCTTGCTGTAAGTGGTAAAGAGGTAACCGGATACTCAAGGCCAGCAAATAACCCGATTCCGAAACCAGTGAACCTAAACAAGGGTGGGACCAAAGCCCCTTGTTGCAAGTGGTAAAGAGGTAACCGGATACTCAAGGCCAGCAAATAACCCGATTCCGAAACCAGTGAACCTAATCAAGGGTAGGACCAAAGCCCCTTGCTGCAAGTGGTAAAGAGGTAACCGGATACTCAAGGCCAGCAAATAACCCGATTCCAAAACCAGTGAACCTAAACAAGGGTAGGACCAAAGCCCCTTGTTGCAAGTGGTAAAGAGGTAACCGGATACTCAAGGCCAGCAAATAACCCGATTCCGAAACCAGTGAACCTAAACAAGGGTAGGACCAAGGCCCCTTGTTGCAAGTGGTAAAGAGGTAACCGGATACTCAAGGCCAGCAAATAACCCGATTCCGAAACCAGTGAACCTAATCAAGGGTAGGACCAAAGCCCCTTGTTGCAAGTGGTAAAGAGGTAACCGGATACTCAAGGCCAGCAAATAACCCGATTCTGAAACCAGTGAATCTAAACAAGGGTAGGACCAAGGCCCCTTGCTGCAAGTGGTAAAAAGGTAACCAGATAGTCAAGGCCAGCAAATAACCCGATTCCGAAACCAGTGAACCTAATCAAGGGTAGGACCAAGGCCCCTTGCTGCAAGTGGTAAAGAGGTAACCGGATACTCAAGGCCAGCAAATAACCCGATTCCGAAACCAGTGAACCTAATCAAGGGTAGGACCAAGGCCCCTTGCTGCAAGTGGTAAAGAGGTAACCGGATACTCAAGGCCAGCAAATAACCCGATTCTGAAACCAGTGAATCTAAACAAGGGTAGGACCAAGGCCCCTTGCTGCAAGTGGTAAAGAGGTAACCGGATACTCAAGGCCAGCAAATAACCTGATTCTGAAACCAGTGAATCTAAACAAGGGTAGGACCAAGGCCCCTTGCTGCAAGTGGTAAAGAGGTAACCGGATACTCAAGGCCAGCAAATAACCCGATTCTGAAACCAGTGAATCTAAACAAGGGTAGGACCAAGGCCCCTTGCTGCAAGTGGTAAAGAGGTAACCGGATACTCAAGGCCAGCAAATAACCCGATTCCGAAACCAGTGAACCTAATCAAGGGTAGGACCAAGGCCCCTTGCTGCAAGTGGTAAAAAGGTAACCAGATAGTCAAGGCCAGCAAATAACCCGATTCCAAAACCAGTGAATCTAAACAAGGGTAGGACCAAGGCCCCTTGCTGCAAGTGGTAAAAAGGTAACCAGATAGTCAAGGCCAGCAAATAACCCGATTCCGAAACCAGTGAATCTAAACAAGGGTAGGACCAAGGCCCCTTGCTGCAAGTGGTAAAAAGGTAACCAGATAGTCAAGGCCAGCAAATAACCCGATTCCGAAACCAGTGAACCTAATCAAGGGTAGGACCAAGGCCCCTTGCTGCAAGTGGTAAAGAGGTAACCGGATACTCAAGGCCAGCAAATAACCCGATTCTGAAACCAGTGAATCTAAACAAGGGTAGGACCAAGGCCCCTTGCTGCAAGTGGTAAAGAGGTAACCGGATACTCAAGGCCAGCAAATAACCCGATTCTGAAACCAGTAAACCTAATCAAGGGTAGGACCAAGGCCCCTTGCTGCAAGTGGTAAAAAGGTAACCAGATAGTCAAGGCCAGCAAATAACCCGATTCCGAAACCGTGAACCTAATCAAGGGTAGGACCAAGGCCCCTTGCTGCAAGTGGTAAAGAGGTAACCGGATACTCAAGGCCAGCAAATAACCCGATTCCGAAACCAGTGAACCTAATCAAGGGTAGGACCAAGGCCCCTTGCTGCAAGTGGTAAAAAGGTAACCAGATAGTCAAGGCCAGCAAATAACCCGATTTTGAAACCAGTGAACCTAATCAAGGGTAGGACCAAGGCCCCTTGCTGCAAGTGGTAAAAAGGTAACCAGATAGTCAAGGCCAGCAAATAACCCGATTCCGAAACCAGTGAACCTAATCAAGGGTAGGACCAAGGCCCCTTGCTGCAAGTGGTAAAAAGGTAACCAGATAGTCAAGGCCAGCAAATAACCCGATTCCAAAACCAGTGAATCTAAACAAGGGTAGGACCAAGGCCCCTTGCTGCAAGTGGTAAAAAGGTAACCAGATAGTCAAGGCCAGCAAATAACCCGATTCCGAAATCAATGCACCTAAACAAGGGTAGGACCAAGGCCCCTTGCTGCAAGTGGTAAAGAGGTAACCGGATACTCAAGGCCAGCAAATAACCCGATTCCGAAACCAGTGAACCTAATCAAGGGTAGGACCAAGGCCCCTTGCTGCAAGTGGTAAAAAGGTAACCAGATAGTCAAGGCCAGCAAATAACCCGATTCCAAAACCAGTGAATCTAAACAAGGGTAGGACCAAGGCCCCTTGCTGCAAGTGGTAAAAAGGTAACCAGATAGTCAAGGCCAGCAAATAACCCGATTCTGAAACCAGTGAATCTAAACAAGGGTAGGACCAAGGCCCCTTGCTGCAAGTGGTAAAAAGGTAACCAGATAGTCAAGGCCAGCAAATAACCCGATTCCGAAACCAGTGAATCTAAACAAGGGTAGGACCAAGGCCCCTTGCTGCAAGGGGTAAAGAGGTAACCGGATACTCAAGGCCAGCAAATAACCCGATTCTGAAACCAGTGTACAGAATCATCGGTGGGACATGGTGCCTTCCTACAAGCGGTAAAGTGGTAACCTATTGGGATACTCAAGGCCAGCAAATAGTCCAATGCTGGGTCTCGTACCTGGGACGTCTGATAGATCTCGAGCCGCATCCGCTTGGCTGCTTTCCGTGTCTCACTTTCACAAGCAGCTGCCAGGATGTTTTCGGCCATGGCTGAGGTCAGGTGAGGAGGGGTCGGCCTAGTCTGAAGAAAAAGAACATTTTCAGGAAAACTGGGACAACTGAATGCGGCTCAATGTATGGCTTTCCAGGTCAAAAAAAAAAAAGTAACACTATCGATCAAGACCAAGAAAGCCGAAAAGGGGAAGAAAAATGGAAGATCTCAAACAGTGCTCTTCAATTTTGGAAATTTTAAGATACTTGGAGCAAGTCCTCCTCCTCTTTTCAACCTCCCTAACCTCCCGCTCCCTTCTAGCACTGATGATGTTACCTAGCTGGGTCATGAAATGTCTGCAAGAAAACAGCCAAGCTCAGATTGCACCAAGGACTGCATAATTCTCCTCCTCCTCATCTTCCTCTCCATAAAATACTACTCTCTCTAGCACTGATGATGTTCCTACTTGGGTAATGAAATGTCTACAAGAAAACAACCAAGCTCAGAGTTACCACAGTTCTCTTCCACCTCCCCTGTCCTCTCTGCTCCCCTTCTCATCCTCTTCCACTCCCCCCCTCAAAATCCTGCTTTGGGATCAATCCATCAATCAAATAAAGTAAATGAACAAATTAGCTTTCCGGCAGGGCCTTTTTTCCCCAATGCTGGAAGGTCCCTCCCTGTGAGGGGAGTGAGTGTGGAAAGGCCCTTTAATGGTGGGGTAGAGTCTCCATTCCCCAAATTCTAGACCCCAGGGCCCACAGTGGAAAGATACGGCAGGCACCGAAATGGATTTCAAGCCCCTTCCCCAAACCCAACAGAATCAAGTTAATGCCACCACCAAATCTCAGCCACTGCTCTAGGTCTGCCGTGGGCAACTCCGGACACTTTAACACCCGCAGACTTCAATTCCTAGAATTCCTGAGGCAGCCATGCTGTCTATGGCCCCTTTATAACTTGTGGACATCAATTCCCAGAATTCCCAGTATGGCTGCCTCAGGAATTCTGGGAGTTGAAGTCCACAAGTCATAAAGAGGCCTTAGCCATCATGGCTGCCTCAGGAATTCTGGGAGTCGAAGTCCACAAGTCATAAAGAGGCCATAGCCAGCATGGCTGCCTCAGGAATTCTGGGAATCGAAGTCCACATTACATAAAGAGGCCTTAGCCAGCATGGCTGCCTCAGGAATTCTGGGAGTCGAAGTCCACATTACATAAAGAGGCCATAGCCAGCATGGCTGCCTCAGGAATTCTGGGAGTCGAAGTCCACATTACATAAAGAGGCCTTAGCCATCATGGCTGCCTCAGGAATTCTGGGAGTCGAAGTCCACATTACATAAAGAGGCCTTAGCCATCATGGCTGCCTCAGGAATTCTGGGAGTCGAAGTCCACATTACATAAAGAGGCCTTAGCCATCATGGCTGCCTCAGGAATTCTGGGAGTCGAAGTCCACATTACATAAAGAGACCATAGCCAGCATGGCTGCCTCAGGAATTCTGGGAGTCGAAGTCCACATTACATAAAGAGGCCATAGCCAGCATGGCTGCCTCAGGAATTCTGGGAGTCGAAGTCCACATTACATAAAGAGGCCTTAGCCATCATGGCTGCCTCAAGAATTCTGGGAGTCGAAGTCCACATTACATAAAGAGGCCATAGCCAGCATGGCTGCCTCAGGAATTCTGGGAGTTGAAGTCCACAAGTCATAAAGAGGCCATAGCCAGCATGGCTGCCTCAGGAATTCTGGGAGTCGAAGTCCACATTACATAAAGAGGCCATAGCCAGTATGGCTGCCTCAGGAATACTGGGAGTCGAAGTCCACAAGTCATAAAGAGGCCATAGCCAGCATGGCTGCCTCAGGAATTCTGGCAGTCGAAGTCCACAAGTCATAAAGAGGCCATAGCCAGCATGGCTGCCTCAGGAATTCTGGGAGTCGAAGTCTACATTACATAAAGAGGCCATAGCCAGCATGGCTGCCTCAGGAATTCTGGGAGTTGAAGTCCACAAGTCATAAAGAGGCCTTAGCCAGTATGGCTGCCTCAGGAATTCTGGGAATTGAAGTCCACGGGTGGTAAAGTGGCCAGAGTTGCCCACCACTGCTCCAGATGTTTCACTGCCTCAACAGCTGGTCTTCAGGCCACTGGAGGGTCTGAACTTTCTCTGGAAAAGACCACCCAGAGGTGGCCCTAAGACGACCCTGCTGAGGTTTTGAAGGAGAAAGAGAGTGGAAAGAAAACAGGGAGAAAAACAGTGAGGGAGGGGCCCTCCTGAGAAGACCCTCTCTCACCATTTCCATGCCGTTCTTCTTCATGCGACGGCAAGATTTGAGGTAAGTGCGGATGCGTTTGCGAGCTCGTTCCTGGAACTCCGGGAATTGCCGGCTGCAGGATTCGATGATAGCCTGGATCTTCTCTTTGGGCTGCTTGGAGATGGGCACCATCCGGTCCAGGTTCTCGTCCACGAAGAGACGCACAAACATCTGCGGAGAGAAAATGGGAGACCGATCGGTAGGCCTGCGTGAGAGAGCTGTGGCCCGCCGGCGGCAGACCGAGCTGCCAGCAGAGTTGGACAGTAGCGAGGTGGTTTGGGAGGAACCTGGGCCAGTCTTGGAGGCTGAGGAAGGCTCGGACGAGGGCTCTGCATCAGAGGCAGAGATGGGGCCAGGGCCCCCTGACTGTTATCAGCTGCCTTCAGAATCGGAGATCAGTGGGGAAGAAGAACAGCTGGAGCCTGTCCTCAGTGTGCGCATGCACAGAGCTGCCAGGAGAAGAGAACAGCTAAGGAACAAGGGTTGACTCGGGAGTAAGGGCACAGATGGATGGTAAATGGCCCCTCCCATAGGGAATAAAGAGGAGTGAAAGGGGAGTAGGGTTTGCAGGAGACAATTAGCTCATTTGGGTGAAGGTCTGTTCCTGCATTCTTCTTAATTATTGTCTGCTACAGAATGGCATTTGGAAGATATTGGCCTGGCAACTCCCCCAGTCATCAGCTGCCTTCAGACTCAGACACCAGTGAGGTGTGGGGTGCCTGGAAGCAGTTCCCAGCCTGCGCATGCACAGGGCTACCAGAAGACAAGAACAATTGAGAAAGCAGGGTCGACTCGGGAGTAAGGCCCACACCTCCGAGATGATTGGCCCCTCCCATAGGACACAAAAGAGGAGCGAATGGGACGTGAGCTTTTACAGGAAGCAATTATTTTGTCTGGTCGATTCAAGCTTTAGAAAAGTTGTTTGTGTCAAGTTTGGCCATGCCCTGCGCTTGGCAACTAATTCTCAGGCCGCATCCCAAGTGTGATAAGGTGGGTGTTTATAAACATTCTCCTGAAAGACTGTTTGTGAAGCCTTGCAGACTGGGAATGAACGCAATTCACAGCCGTGGAAATGAAAAGAGGTTTTGCCGGGACTAAGATGGTGTTTCATGCTTTCTGAGGAAGCCTAAGTCAGAACAGTGAGAAGCCATGGGTGGCCCCTGGCTTTTGACCACAAATGACCTCAATATTTCTGTTGTTCAGCGAGGCAGGGCTCGAGTGAGTAGAGCCCCATTTTTACAGCCTTTTTTTTTTTTGCCACACTCATCGCCGCAGTCATTAAGTGAATCATATAGTTGTTAAATGAACCTGGCTTTCCATATTGACTTTGCTTGTATGGTAAGAAGCTGGCTAGGAAGGTTGCAAAATAACTCTTAAACTTATATGCCGCTTCACACTCTCTTTACATCCCTCTCTAAGTGGTTTACAGAGTCAGCCTCTTGCCCCCAACAATTTTGGGTCCTCATTTTACCCACCTCGGAAGGACGGAAGGCTGAGTCAACCTTGAGCTGGTCAGGATCAAACTCTTGGCTGTGGGCAGAGTTTGCCTGTAATACTGCATTCTAACCACTGAGCCACCAGATATAGGATAGGTGATGATAGATAGATAGATATAGATGATAAATGGATGGATGGATAGATGTGTGTGTGGGGTGTGTGTGTGAGAGACAGACATATGATGATGATGAGATACATGATAGATGACAGACATAGACAGATAGAAGGTAGATAAATAGATGATAGATAGATATTAAAGATAGATCACAGATAGATAACAGATTAAAGATAAACATATTATAGATATTAAAGATAGATAATAGATTAGATAGATAACAGATTAAAGATATAGATGATAGATGATATAGATGATGGATGGATAGACAGACAGACAGACAGTGGGGTGAGAGACATGATGATGAGATAGATGATAGATGATAGACATAGACAGACAGATAGAAGGTAGATAAATAGATTAGATAGATAGATAGATAGATAGATAGATAGATAGATAGATAGATAGATAGATAGATAGATAAATAAATAAATAACAGAGAGATAATAGATTAAAGATAGACAAAACAGGTTAAAGATATAGATAGATGATAGATGATTTAGATGAGAGGATAGATAGATGGAAGATATAAAAGATAGATAACAGATTAGATAAATAACAGATTAAAGACAGACAATAGATTAAAGATCGATAGATAGATAGCCTGGCAAGATTCTGTCTGTAGGCGAGCATGCAACCGAGAAGCTACTCAGACATCATTGCCATGTGATGACGTGGGATACATGTGATCGGGGGACACATTGGTCCGTACATTGAAAGCCTTTAGCCGCTCGGGATCCATGCCCTCCGAGTCGTTCATCTTGTCATTGTCCTCGTGGTCGTCGTGGTCATCGTCATCATCGTCGGCCGTGGGAGCTCTGCCCACAGTCAGGTCTTCGGGACACCCGCTGACCTCCGTCTTGACTGAGTCATAGCTGCCAGAACTGTAGGGAGGGGACTGCCGAGAGAGGAAGAAGTCACCACCATGGACCCTTCTGCTTATCCCCGTCAATCCTGCCGGGGCTTTCAGCTTTCCCCCAAGATCACCCTCCTCAGATCCACCCGTGAGTCTTTAGAGGAGATATTGATCTTTGGTCAACGTCATAGATGGGCAGACACCTCCTAGCCCAGTGATGGTGAACCTTTTTGTTGAGGTGTGCCGAAAGCGCGCACCGGTACCCACAATGCATGCGCGCATGCAAATCCCCCGCCCTTACCTGCACTGCGCAGGTGTGTGCCTTCCAGCTGATTTTCGGCCTGTTTGAGGCCTTTTTCGCTTTCCCGGAGACTCGAGGGAAACCTCTGCAGCCTCGGGAGACCGAAAAATGGGACTTCCGGAAATACCGGAAGTGCCCCTTTTCAGCCTCCAGAGGGCATCCGGAGCCTGGGGAAGGACGTTTTTGTCCTCCTGGAGACTTGAGGAAAGCCTGTGCAGCCTTTGGAGGCCGAAAAATGGGCCCATTTTGGCACTCCTGGTATTTCCAGAAGGTCCGTTTTTCGGCCTCCAAAGGTTGCAAAGGCTTCCCTCAAGCCTCAGGGAGGGAAAAAACGGCCTCAAACAGACCCAAAATCAGCTGGGAGGCACACGCTTGTGCAGTGCAAGTAAATTTGGCTGGGGCTCACGTGCCCACACAAATGGCTCGGCGTGCCACTGGTGGCACACGGGCCATAGCTTCACCATCACGGTCCTAGCCCTTGCACAACAGCTGTAGGGGCCTTGCAGAGTTATTTAGCCAGAGTCGGCTTGGGGAGGGTCCCCCTCACCCCTCTTTCTGCTCTCCTCGAAGACAGGTAGATGGCCTCATTGTAGCCACACCTCACTCGTTATTCCCCAAAGGCCTTCTGATTCCTATCGGAAGGAACCAAGGACAGCAACTTCCAGCCCTATGTTTTGTCTAAACCAGTGTTGGTGAATCTTGGCCCCTTTAAGGTGAACCTTGGCCTCTTTTCCCCAGCCACCTGAGGAATTCTGGGAGTTGAAGTCCACGTATCTTAAAGGGGCCAAGGTTCACCAACACTGCTCCAATCCAGCCAACTATCCTGCAGTGCAGGATGTGTCTCCAAACTCGGCAATTTTTCAGACTGGTGGCCTTCAACTCCCAGAATTCCTCAGGTGGCTGGGAAAAAAATTACTCAGGCAGCTGGGGAATTCTGGGAATTGAAGTCCACAAGTCTTAAAAGTCACCCAAAACTGACTACAGGGGATGCCTGGAGCAATGCATAGCTTCTCTGTCATTTCTGTAGCCAAAGCATCAATTCCAAAGCAATGTGACCTCAGAGGGATGAGGACAAATGCGCGGCGGGAAATGCAGGTTCGGTGGGCTCAGTGGGGTGGGGATTCCACCCCAAATCCACGACAAGGTGACACTGGACTGCGAGGCGTGGCTTCTCTGTCTTTTCATGGGATAAGACTCAACCCCACCCGGAGGTCCCCAAGCTGGAGAAGGCCGTCCTGGGACCTCCTACAACAGGGATGTCAAACTCCATTTCATTGAGGGCTGCACCAGGGTTGACTTTGGGGGGCTAAGATGGGCGTGGCCAGCACATCCCTTCTGTTGGGGGGGGGAACCCGTGGTGGCCAAGTGCTAAGGTAGGACTTCCCTCAGACTCCCCCACTCTCATTATAATCTTCCTTCCTTCTTTCCTTTCTTCTTTCCTTTCTCTCTTTCCTTTCCTCCCTCCCTTCTTGTTTCCTTCTTTCCTTCCTTCTTTTCCTTTCCTTCCCTTCCTCTCTCCCTTCTTCCTTCCTTCTTTTCCTTTCCTTCCTTCCTTCTTTCCTCCCTTCTTTTCCTTCCTTCCTTCTTTCCTTTCCTTCCTCCCTCCGTTTCCTTCTTTCCTTCCTTCTTTTCCTTTCCTTCCTCCTTCCTTCTTTCCTTCCTTCTTTTCCTTCTTTTCTTTCCTTTCCTTCCTCCTTTGTTTCCTTGTTTCCTTCCTTTTTTTCCTTTCTTCTTTCCTTTACTTCCTCCCTCCCTTGTTTCCTTCTTTTCCTTTCCTTCCTTCCTCCTTCCTTCTTTTCCTTTCCTTCCCTTCCTTCTTTCCTTTCCTCCCTCCCTCCGTTTCCTTCTTTCCTTCCTTTTCCTTCTTTCCTTTCCTTTCCTTCCTCCTTTGTTTCCTTGTTTCCTTCCTTCTTTTCCTTTCTTCTTTCCTTTACTTCCTCCCTCCCTTCTTGTTTCCTTCTTTTCCTTTCCTTCCTCCTTCCTTCTTTCCTTTCTTTCTTTCCTTCCTTCCCTTTTTTCCTTCTCCTTCCTTCTTTCTTCCCCCTCTTTCCTCCTTTTCCCTTCCTCGCTCTCTTCCCCTCTTCCCTTCTTTTTCTTCCGTCTTCCCTCTTTCCCTTTCTCCAAAAGGCAAAAGGGGAAGAAACGCTTCTCCATTTTTATTTTCAGTTTGATTTGCTAGACCTCTGGCAAGCAAAAACGGAGCTCAGGGGGGAGCGGGTGGCAAATGCAGCCCCTGGGCTCCATTTTCACTGACAGAGGGCTGCACAACCCCCTGACATGTCTCCCCTCTTTGGAGGGTCTTCCTGGGGGGGGGGGATTGGAGCATGACAGTGAACACCAGCAGCCACGATCTCTCTGTTCCTGCCATCCCCAGACACCTGTGAGTTGGAAGCTTGGTCAACCACAACCGTTGGCTGAAGATGGCTTCCACACAGGCTGGGGCTCTCCTGGAACCCCATTCTCCAGGTCAGGAGGTTCCACAAAGACCAAGAGGTCATGTTCTGACCCGGCTCCCAAACAGCCGAATCAGATTCCTTCCACTAGGAGCGCCAGCAGTCCCGCCAAAAGGTTTTCTCTCTAACAAGTCCGTCAGGACGGAAGATGAATAGTTTGTCTGCCATATCGATTGGTCTCCACCCCCTGCCTTTTATCCCCAGAGCTAGGGTGGGGCTTCGCTAACAGTGGTGCCTTTTCCGTCCCAAGGTCCGGCCCATAGATTTCCACTGCTCTCCTCTCCTCTGACTTCTGTGCCTCTGTTCGTCAGGCACTGGACCCAGCTGATCCTCCTCTTCCTCATCAGCCACCTCCAAACTTGGGGCTGTTGACTCTCCATCTGAGGGCTGACGGACGGCCCAGGCTCTGCCTCTCTCTCTTTCTCTCTCTCTCCTCTCTTCCTCTCTCTTTTCTCTCTCTCTCTCCTCTTCCTCTCTCTCCCTCTTCCTCTCTCTTTTCTCTCTCACCTCCCTCTCTCCTCTTTCTCTTTCCTCTCTCTCTCTCCTCTTCCTCTCTCAACCTCCCTCTTTCCTCTCCCTCTCTCTCTTTCCTCTCTCTCCCTTCTCTCACCCTCCCTCTCTCCTTTCTCTTTCCTCTCTCTCCTCTCTATCTTTCTTTCTCTCTCCTCCTCCTTTCTCTCTCTCCCTCCCTCTCTGCCAGATCCATTTCCTCCTTGGAGCTCCCAGGTTACCCTGATGCTGGTCCAGACTCCCACACCTCCTCCTCCTCCGATTCGGCTGCTGGAGGGGCCGGCAGCCAACAGGCCACAACAGGTCATGGGAACTCACAGCTGTCTGCTAGCAGCCGTGGCACCTTGGCCACGTGCACCACCCAAACCAACCTCTGTTGTGCTTTTGGCTCCGTATTTCGTCCGGCTGCGCAGGCCGTCGGCGCTGTAGCTGTCCGACTGGTAGGCGTTGGCGATGTGAGTGGGGGCCAACTTGTCGCAGAGGTTGATGGGCTGGTCCTCTGACGAGGCACTGAAATCCATGGGGGCACCCGCCCCATTGCCGTTCACCTCAGTGTAGGTGGCATCACCCTGAGTGCTGCTGGAAGTGGAAGGGTTCAAGGTGGAGGAGCCGTTTCCACTGCAACTCTCCGAGGAGGAATCGTCTAGAGAGAGAGAGAGAGAAAGAGAAAGAGAGAGGGAGGGTGAGAGAGAGAGAGAGGGAGAGAGAGAGAAAGAGAGAGAGGAAGAGGAGGAGAGAGAAAAAGAGGAGAGAGAGAGGAAGAGAGAGAGGAAGAGGAGGAGGAGAGAGAGAGAGAGAAAAAACTTACTCATTGAATAGTCCCCGGGCCAGCATCGCCGTGACTCTCACACCCTCCCCCACGTCCTGGCCAACTCCAGTCTGGACTACTGTAATGTGTTGTATATGGGGCTGCCCTTGAAGAGTATCTGGAAGCTTCAACTATAGGTAGTCCTGGACTTTGCTTTATTCTACTACCTTTCTTGCAACAGCGGTTCAGTTAGTCGTATGGTTATTAAGTGAATCTGGCCTCCCGGTTGACTTCGCTGAATAGAAGGTTGTAAAGGGGGATTGCGTGACACACACACACACACACATGCATGTGTGTAACTGTCATAAATAAGGGCCAGTTGCCAAGCATCCGAATTTTGATCATCTGCGCACAAGGATGCTGCCCTGGTCATAAGTGTGAAAAATAAGTCATAGGTCACTTTTTCCAGGGCCATTATAACATTGGCTGTAACATCCTTTCCTTCCATCCTTCCTTCCCTTCCTCCTTGTCCTCTTCCCCTTCCTTCTTTCCCTCCACCCATCTTTCCTTCTCTCCTTCCTTTTTTCTCTTATCTTCCTTCCTTCCTTCCTCTTCCCCTTCTTTTCATCCATCCATTTCCCTCATTCCTTTTTTCTTTCATGTCTTCCTTCCTTGTCCTCCTTCTGTCTCTGCATCCACCCATCCATCTTTCCTTCCTTTTTATCGTCTTCCTTCCTTCCCTCCTCTTCCTTCTTTCCATCATTTTTCCTTCCTTCCTTCCTCTTCTCCTTCTTTCTCTCCATCCATCCATCTTTTCTTCCCTCCTTTTTTAGTCTTCCTTCCTTCCCTCCTTTTTCTTCCTCCCTCCCCTCCCTCCTCCTCTTCCTTTTTTCCATCTATCATTTTCCCATCCTTCTCTCCTCTCCTCCTTCCTTCCATCCATCCATCTTTCCCTTCCTTTTTCTGTCTTCCTTCCTTCCTTTTCCCCTTCCGTCATTTCATCCATCCATCATCTTCCTTCCCTCTTCTCCTCTTCCCCTTCCTTTTTTCTATCATCTTTTCTTCCTTCCTTCCTCTTCCCCTTCCTTTTTCCATCCATCCCTCTTTCCCTTCCTTTTTTCTCTGTCTTCCTTCCTTCTTTCCTTCTTCCCTCTTCCCCTTCCTTCTTTCCCTCCTTTCTCCCTCGTCTTCCTTCCTTCCTCTCTCCCCTTTCCCTTCCCTCCTTCCTCCCTTCCTCCTGTCCTCTTCCCCTTCCTTCTTTCCCTCCCTCCATCTTTCCTTCTTCCTCCTCCTTTTCCTTCCTCCCACCCTCCTCATTGTCACTGATGCTCCTCCGATGCTTCCCCGCTTCCCACGTGCCAAGCAACAGCCAACCCCCCCCCCCCATGCTCTCCCCCAATGGAAGCAACCCTCTTTCCAGGCCTGGAATCCACTCCACTGCCAAGGGCACATGGAAAGGGGGGGGGGGCTGGCACTGCCTCCCCACTCCGTGTGTGTGTGTGTGTGTGTGTGTGTGATCTCCCTCCTCCTACCCAGCTCTCTCTTCTGCCTGCCCTTTCCTACCCCTCCCCCTCTTCTTCCAGCTGAACCTTCACAGTTGACCTCTGTGGCCTTCCAGCCACCCCCATTTCCTCCCCCCCTCACTTCTGTGGGGGGGAGGTCCCTTTCCCCACTGGCTGGCCCTCCCCTCCTGTGCCCGGCTGCTTTCTGCCCAGACCAAAAGCCGGATGGCAAACAAAGGAGCCAAAATAAATGAAACCCCTCCCCTCTCCTGCTTCCTCTCTCCCCGCACCCCCATGCTCCATTTCCCCCCAGGGGGAGGGCAATTGGGCTCAAGCCCCTCCCTGTGGGGAGGGGGGGACACGCAGAAAAGACCGTCTGTAGCCCTCCCTGGTCCTCAGCCGGTGCAGCCGGTTTCCTTGGGCAGGTAGGAAGGAAAAGACAGGTGCAAACCCCAGGCTCCGCCCCTCTGGACGGTGGATGGGCACTGTAGTCCAACCTGTGCCACCTTCTCCAGGTCCCGGCACTGTCTTGGGGGGGGGGGAGAGGGGGAAGCGCCTCCCTCCCCCACCGCTTTGCCCAGAGGAGAGGATCTATCCATTAGTCCGCCAGATCTCTTTAATCTTGGTTAATCACTGACCCAGATGAGAGAAAGCCTGCAACAGGCTGGGGTGGGGGCTTTGGGGAGGGGGGGCAGGAAGGAAACCAGTTGGCCGGGGAGGGGGGTGCCCTCCTGCCTTCCCCAGATAGGCAAAAAACAAACAAACCACCATTTCCCCATCATGTGCCAGCCTGTGCCAAGGAGGTCAGGGGTCCTTGGTGCTTTGGGAGGGGGAGGGGCTCCCTCCCCTCCTGCTCGGCCCCTCCCAAGAGCATCCCCATCTTTTATCTGCCCCCCCTCCTCCTCCTCTCCCTCTTCTTTCTGTCTCTTCCTCTCTCTCCTCTCTCTCTTTCCTCTTTCTCTCCATCTCTCTCTCCCCTCCTCCTCCTTCTCTCTCTCCCTTTCCACTCTCTTCCTCCCCCTCTCTCCTCCTCTCTCTCTTTCCTCTCTTTCTCTTCCTCTCTCTCTCCTCCTCCTCCTCTCTCTCCTCTCCCTCCCTCTCTCCTCCTCCTTCTCTTTCTCTCCTCTCTCTCTTCCTCTCTCTCTCTCTTCCTCTCTCTCTCTTCCTCTCTCCTCCTCCTTCCCTCTCTCTCCTCTCTCTCCTCCTTCTCTCTCTCTCTTCCTCTCTCCTCCTCCTTCTCTCTCCTCTCTTCCTCTCTCTCTCCTCCTCCTCCTCTCTCTCTCCTCTCTCTCTCTTCCTCTCTCTCCTCCTCCTCTTCTCTCTCTTTCCTCCTCCTCTCTCTCTCTCTCCTCTCCCTCTCTCTCCTCCTCTCCCTCTCTCTCTCTCCTCCTCCTCCTCCTCTTCTCTCTCTCTTTCTCTCTCTCTCTCTCTCTGTGGAGGATTAATTCCTCCAGGCACTCGAGCCGAGAGAGCTGATGTGCCGACATCCCGGGCATTGCCACAGCAACCAAGCCCCTCCTCCTCCTCCTCCTCCTGCATGCGTGCCCCGTGACTGCCCTCCCTCTAGGCGGGGAGGACTGACAGTGGGGTGGGGGGGGTGGCTGCTGTGGGAGCAGACCTTGAAGCTCGCGAGGTTCCTGTGGAAATCGGAAGCCTTGCAAAAGGGCCCGGAAGGGGAAGGGAGGGCAGAGGCCTGGCATGGATGGCCGGATGCCACTGGCTGTCCACAGCCGGAATGTGCCTCTCCATAGCTCCGTAGATGCCATCCAGCAGAAAGAGCCCCTCAGTCCTCCTCCTCTTCCTTTCCACAACCCCCCCTCCCTTCCAGCACTGATGAGGTTCCCTAGCTGGGTCATGAAACGTCTGCAAGGAAACCACTAAGCTAAGAGCTCCACAAGCCCCTCACGGTCCTCCTCCTCTTCTCTACAAACCCCCCTCCCTTCTAGCGCCAATGACGTTGCCCAGTTGGGTCATGAAACGTCTGCAAGGAAACCACCAAGCTCAGAGAGCACCCAGGACCCCGCAGGCCTCCTCCTCCTTTCTGAAAACTCCCTTTCTTTATAGCCCTGAAGAAGTTACTTAGTCAGGTCATGAAATGTCTGCCAGAATGACCACAGCCTTCCTCCTCCTCCTCTTCCCTCCTTCTCCTTTCTTCCCTACTGCAGAAACCCTCCCCTCCCTTCCAGCACTGATGAGGTTCCCTAGTTGGGTCATGCAAGAAAACCATCAAGCTCAGAGAGCACCCAGGACCCCACAGTCCCTCTTCCTTCCTCTTCCTCCTTCCTGTCTACACAATGAATTGCATGAATGGCAACATGAGATGGATCCCAGCTTCATCTCATCTTGCAATTCTTAATTTTGACCCGTGTTTCCCCCAAAATAAGACCGACTTATATTTTTTTTTGCCACCAAAAAAAGGCACCAGGTCTTATTTTTGGGAGTGGGGGGTATGTCACCCACTGACTAAAACCTCACTTGTGTGCGTCATCCACGGCCTCCTTTGCGCTCTCCGAGGCCTCTAAGAACTTCTTCTGCAGCCGGCTTTCCCGAAGGCCTCTGCAGCCGGTAACAGAGCTCAGGATCGATCCAGAACTTTCTCATCAGCTCCAGAGGCCTTCAGGAAAACCTGGCCAGCCTTGCCGGCTGCAGAAAATATGGGCCGGCAAGGCAGGTGTCGGGGTTGTGTGAGGCTTGGCTACACCTGTCCAAAAGTAAATAGTAGCGCAGCTCCGCACACCGCCATCCCCGCCCTAGGTTAATTTTTACCCGTCCACTCTGGAGTGGGTGGGATCTTAATTAGGGCTTATTTGGGGGGGGGGCTTATATTGGATGCATGTGCAAAAAAAAAAATGTCAAGCCAGGTAGGACTTACTTTCAGGGTACGTCGTATTTTTCTGGGAAACGGTATTTCAAAGGGATCGTTTTTTACGAACCATTGACTTGTCCTTGTCAGAAAGTCACAAAAGGGGATCACGTACCCTTGCCCGACCCCGACCCCCCCCCCCTGGGAAGCTGCAACTGTCATAAATGTGAGTCAGCTGCCAAACGCCTGGATTTTGATCACGTGTCAGCTGGGAGTGCTGCGACGGTTGTCAAAGTGTGTCTGTGGGTGTGTATAAATTATACGTTAAGGGTTGGAACGACGGCAGTTGCAAACAAAGTCCAAGCGTCCTTTTGGGTGGGGGTGAGAAGGATGGCAGCTGCCAAAGACACACACACACACACACACACACACACACACACACACACACACACACAAAGGAGTGCCGCTCTCCGTGCACCGGGCTGCTTGCAGGGCAGCAGGCATGAGGGCTCTGCCTTGAATTCCACCAACCAACCTGGGTTTTGATGTTTGTTTGACCTGGATCTACGTAAGCCAAGATCAGAATCACAGCTCATCCACGGTTTTCTGGAACAAGCCATGGAAGGGAAAGACGGACTTTGGAGTTCAGAGAGGAAGGGAATGGAGGTGGGCCAACCGGTTCTGTGAGTGCACGCAGCATTAAAAACAACAACAACCAACCACCAGTTTGAAACAACAGCCAAACAAGCCAATGCAACCCTCAGTTGCATTGATGGAGGGATACAATCGAGATCAAGGGAGGTACTAATACCCCTTTGTAAAGCCTTAGTAAGGCCACACCTGGAGTACTGTGTCCAGTTTTGGTCACCACACTATAAAAAAGATGCTGAGACTCTAGAAAAAGTACAGAGAAGAGCAACCAGGATGATTAAGGGACTGGAGGCTAAAAGATACGATGAATGGTTGCAGGAATTGGGCCTGGCTAGTCTAAGGAAGAGAAGGACAAGGGGAGACAGGAGAGCATCTTCCAATATTTGAGGGGCTGCCACAGAGAGAAGGAAAGAGTCAAGCTGTTCTCCAAGGCACCTGAAGGCCAGACAAGAAAATAATGGATGGAAACGGAACAAGGAGAGATTCAACCTGGAAATAAGGAGACATTTCCTGACAGGGAGAACCATCAACCCATGGAACAGAAGTTGCCTTTGGAAGCTGTGGGAGCTTCATCCCTGGAGAGGAGGAGGAAAGGGGTCAAGCTATTTTCCAAAGCCACCGAAGGCCAGAGAAGGAATAATAATGGATGGAAACTGAACAAGGAGAGATTCAACCTGGATTCAAATAAGGAGAAAATTTCTTGACAGTGAAATCAGTGAATCAGTCAGTGAAACAGAAATCTGCCTTCAGAAGTTGTGGGAGCTTCATCCCTGGAGGCTTTGAAGAGGCTGGCCTGCCATCAGTCAGAAATGGTGCACGATCTCCTGCTTTGGCGGGGGGGGGGGGGGGGTTGGACTAGATGACCTACAAGGTCCTTTCCAGTTCTGGTTATCTGTTATCTGAAACCCCAACAGCTTACCTTCTTAGGGCAGCCCTGGTAATGTAGAACAACTGAGGCGTGGAAATCCACCAGGGCCGCGTGAATCATCTTAGCTGAGAAAGATGGGAATATATGGGGGCAGATAGGCAGGGCCAGCTGATGGTCAGAACAACCGGTTCATTAGAACCGGTCCGAACCAGCTGCAGCCCACCACTGAACGGTGGCCTTTGAACTTTGCCGCTGGGGAGAACGCAGGAGAAGACTGGGTGGACCAACTCCCAGAACTCCCCAGCCAGCCAGCCAGTCAGCCATGCCCCAGGCGGTTGTAGCTATGTGGGACAGAATATCCCAGGGTTAAAGTTGAATGACATCTCCAAGCAGGGCAGCTGTAGTTCATGCTAAAGGCCTGCCTATTATGGGAACCAGCACTAGGTGGCAGCACCCCATTGACCTGGGCTACTCTGGAAAAGCTAGGCCGGGTGAAACTTGCTTGGTGCTTGGATGGGACGCCAACAGGAGATCCAAAAGTTTCAAGAGGGATGGAGAATTGTGGGGGGGGAGGAATCTGTTGCAGCCTCCCCACGATCACGTGATCAGATGCGTCCCAACTGACTTGTATTTATGACGGTGGCGGTGTCCTGGGGTCACCTGACACCCTCACCAACCATCCTTTGCGACCTTCTGCCCCCATGGGGAGGACAGATTCACTTTATGACCAGGTGACTCGTTTCACAACAGCAGCAATCCACTTAACAAACCGGGTGTGAGAAGTTGTAAAAATGGGGCGGAATTTTTGCTGTCTCGCTCAGCGATGGGAATTTTGGGGGGGGGGGCTCGGTTGTGGTTGTTAAGTCAAAGAGTGTCTTTCATCCCATTGGGAATGTGCCTTAACCCACACGCCCATCCCAAGCTGGGAGTCCATTGCCAGGTTATCGCCCGTTTCTCATGCCACCAAAACAGGTTTGTGGGTCAGGAAGATGTGAAGGAACCTGAAGTTGGGATGCAAATATTTTTACTACCAGTTCTGTGGCTAGATGGGTGTGGCCATGTGACTGGGTGGGTGTGGCCTCTTTCTTTGCAACACTCCCCCTCCCCAACTCCGTTTTTTGTTTTTTTGTTTTTTTGGCCTCTTGGGCCTCAGAGAAGGCAGCAAGGGGAATCCCAGCACAGCTGATCGTCGGAACAACTGATTGTCGGGAGGGAGAAAAAAAAAATGAAGTACCATAAAGAGTGACTGGGTGGGCAGGGGAGAATGCAATCAGCGATGCGCGCAATGTCGGGCATGCGCGATAAGGGCTGGGCAGGAAGGGGACGCTTGGTCGGAGAGGGGTGAGGCCAGCCAGGGGCATGATTTGCTGGTTCTCTGAACTGAATCGTAACAACCGGATCTATTGAACCGGTCCGAACCGGTAGAATCCCAACCCGGAGCTGCCCTCCCACTCAAACAACCCAGCTAGGTTGTTGCCTCAGCCCTGCTTCCACAACACACACACACACTTAGCCACACAACTAGGCCAGGCTCAGCTGACCGTCAAGAGGATGACACAATGAGCACAACAACCACACCTACTTTGCCTCAAACGCCAACAACGCAACCACATTCTAGTCTAGGGTGTTGTGGGAAGTCGACTGGCGAAGCTGTGGAAAGGTCAGAACAATGTTTTTCAACCGATGCCGCTTTTAAGATGGGTGGACTTCAACTCCCAGAATTCCCCAGCCAGGCTTCATTCGCACAAACACACCTGGCTTGCCTAAAGTGCCCTGAAGACCAACAACCCAGGCTCATTCTAGTCCAAAGTGTTGTGTGAACCCAGCCATCAAAACTCTGAACAGGTTAGAACAATCTTTCTCAACCCTGGCTGCTTTAAGAATTCTAGGAGTTGAAGATTACCCATCTTAAAGTGCACCAGGATTAGAAATTAGAAACAACCCTGGTAGTTTTTAAGAAGAGATTGCATAACCATTTGTCTGAAGTGGTATAGGGTTACCTGCCTAAGTAGGGGGTTGGACTAGAAGACCTCCAAGGTCCCTTCCAACTTTGTTATTCTATTCCAGTTCTCTACTCTACTTTACTCTACACTACTCTACTCTACTACTCTACTCCTCTCCACTCCACTCCACTCCACACTCCACTCCACATTCTATTCTATTCTATTCTATTCTATTCTATTCTATTCTGTTCTGTTCTGTTCTGTTCTGTTCTATTCTATTCTGTTCTCTATTCTATTCTATTCTATATTCTATTCTATTCATTTCTATTCTCTATATTCTATTCTATTCTCTATTTCTATTCTATTCTACTCTATTCTCTACTCTATTCTCTGTATTCTATTCTATTTCTATTCTCTATATTCTATTCTATTCTATTCTTCATTCCAATATTCTATTCTATTCTATTCTGTTCTGTACTGTTCTGTTCTCTATTCTATTCTCTATTCTATTCTATTCATTTCTATTCTCCATATTATTCTATTCTCTATTTCTATTCTATTCTATTCTATTCTATTCTGTTCTGTACTGTTCTGTTCTCTATTCTATTCTCTATTCTATTCTATTCATTTCTATTCTCCATATTATTCTATTCTCTATTTCTATTCTCTATATTCTATTCTATTCTATTTCTATTCTCTATATTCTATTCTATTCTATTCTTCATTCCAATATTCTATTCTATTCTAATTTCTATTGTACTGTATTGTATTCTACTCTATTCTATTCTATTCTATTCTATTCTATTCTACTCTACTCTATTCTATTCTATTCTACAATCTGTTCTCTTTCATTCCATTCTAGTATCCTGGCTAATTCCAGGCATTGTTTACTAGTTCATTTTATACCCTGGCCCCTAAACTGGCGTCCTTGCACCCTGAGCCAAAAGGGCGACTCATCCAGGACTGGGTCCCAAGGGGAACAAAAAACCACCACCCAGGAATCCCCCAGTGCCTTCCTCCTTCAGGGTCAGGCTCTTTGGCAAACAATCGCCCCTTTTTCCTCGAAGCACAGAGACCTTTTTCTTCCCTGCCCGGCATCTCCTCTGCATCCTCCAGCTGCCATTCTGCAGGGGTCTCTGGGGACAAAGAAGGGTTCAAGTCCCAACCACACCCACCCCCAAATTAAAAAATAACATAAAATAAAAAAGGGACCACAAACAGCCAGAACTGACTGTCCCACTCCCTTCTGAAAAAGGCAGTTTGGCAAAGTTCACACAAGCTCCCCCTTACGTGGCTGCCCCCCCCGTCCTCTCGCCCCTCCCACTACAACTCTGGGGGAGGGGGCAAAGTGAGAGACTCTGACCGGACTCTGATCCTGCGTAGGACCTGCTATTCCCTGCCCAGCCCTGGCACCACAGATAGCAAGAGCAACAACACTTAGACTTATATACCACTTCAGAGTGTTTTACAGCCCTCTCTAAGCAGTTTACAGAGTCAGCTTGGCCCCCAACAATCTGGGTCCTACCGACCTCAGAAGGACACAAAGCTGAGTCAACCTTTAGAAGGAAGGAAGGAAGGAAGGAAGGAGGGGGGGAGGGGGGAGGAAGGAAGGGAGGAAAGGAAGGAAGGGAGGGGGAGGGAGGGGGGAGAGAGGAAGGAAGGGAGGAAAGGAAGGAAAGAAGGAGGGAAGGAAGGAAGGAGAGAGAAGGAGGGAGGGAGGAGAGAAGGAGGGAGGGGGAGGGAGGGAGGAAGGAAGGAAAGGAAGGAAGGAAGGAAGGGGGAGGAAGGGAGGGGGAGGGAGGAAGGGAGGAAAGGAAGGAAGGGAGGGGGAGGGAGGGAGGGGGAGAGAGGAAGGAAGGGAGGAAAGGAAGGAAAGAAGGAGGGAAGGAAGGAAGGAGAGAGAAGGAGGGAGGGAGGAGAGAAGGAGGGAGAGGGAGGGAGGGAGGAAGGAAGGAAGGAAGGAAGGAGCCCTCTCTAAGCAGTTTATAGAGTCAGCCTCTGCCCCCCAACAATGGGTCTTCATTTTACCCACCTTGGAAGGATGGAAGGCTGAGTCAACCTTAGGAAGGAAGGAAGGAAACGAAGGAAGGAAGGAAGGAAGGGGGAGGGAGGGGGGAGGGAGGGAGGAAGGAAGGGAGGAAGGAAGGAAAGAAGGAGGGAGGGAAGGAGGAGAGAAGGAGGGAGAGGGGACGGAGGAAGGAAGGAAGGAAGGAAAGGAAGGAAAGAAGGAGGGAAGGAAGGAAGGAGGGAGGGAAGGAGGGAGGAGGAAGGAAGGAAGGAAGGAAGGAAGGAAGGAAGGAAGGAAGGAAGGAAGGAAGGAAGGAAGGAGGGAGCCCTAAGCGGTTTATAGAGTCAGCCTCTGGCCCCCAACCATCTGGGTCCTCATTTTACCCACCTTGGAAGGGTGGAAGGCTGAGTCAACCTTAGGAAGGAAGGAAAGAAGGAAGGAAGGAAGGAAGGAAGGAAACGAAGGAAGGAAGGAAGGAAGGAAGGGGGAGGGAGGGGGGAGGGAGGAAGGAAGGGAGGAAGGAAGGGAGGGAGGAAGGAAGGAAGGAAAGAAGGAGGGAGGGAAGGAGGAGAGAAGGAGGGAGGGGGAGGGAGGGAGGAAGGAAGGAAGGAAAGAAGGCTGAGTCAACCTGGAGCTGGTGGGATTTGAACCGCCCAAACTGCAGTAGGAATAGCTTGCAGAACTGCACTCTAACCACTGTGCCACAAAGGCTCCTATAATATAATAACAGATACCCTGTTCCCAGCAGCCTTAGACATGGTACTTGCTTGCGTGGCCTGGTGGGTGTAGTGGGGGGGGGGAGCTCAGAACCAACCTAGATCCAAGAAGAAATTTCCCAACCCCGAGAACCATTGGAAGCTGTGGGTGCTCCATCACCGGTGGGTTTTCAAGATGAGATTGGACAGACATTTGTCCCGAATGGTTTAGGCTCTCCTGCTTGGCCAAGGGGTGGACTAGAAGACCTCCGAAAGCTCCTTCCAACTCTATTCTTCTGCCTGTCCATTCAGGGGAAATGTTATGGTGCAAGAGGGCTGACTGATTCCTTGCCATCAGTTCATTGTTGACAGTTAGTGACCTCACAGATTGATGTTCTCCATGATGATCAATGGCAGGTGTTATGGTTTGCCGGCAGCTGGTGCAGACGGCTGAGGACTCGGAGAGCGAGGACTCGGATGAGGGCCCTGCGTGGGATGCAGGGACGGGGCCAGGACCATCAGGGAGCGGAGTGCTGCCTTCGGAGATGGTGGAGGCTGGCAGCAGTGAGGAAGAGGCCCCCGAGCAGCCTGGGCCCAGTGCATGTGTGTGCAGGGCTGCTCGAAGGAAAGAGAAGCTGCAGCAGCACAGGCGACTCGGGAGTAAGGCTGCAAGGTGATGGCCCCTCCCTTAAGGGATAAAAGCCAGCGGAGAACCCAGAGTTCTTTGCAGGAAGCAAAGAGGTTTTTGCACTCACGCCTTGTGGATGCTTGGACTCTCTTGGTTGGTGTTTGGAGACTCTTTGTGTTTCAAATATTTCTTGGCAACTTTATATTTGTTGTTCTTGGCAGCCTCGCACCACCTTGGCAAGGCTCATCCTTATCAGAGACAATTATTTTGAAACAGCCTTTTAACCAGGAAGGAACGGAATTCGTAAAGACTCATTAAAAGGTTTTGCTGTTACTTCTGTCTGGTGTTGGTTTCCTTGGAACAAGGTTTGGGTCAGAACAGGTGGCCCCCATCATCCCTATAAGTGAGCCCATCCAGCTGTTGGTGGTCCTTCTCTTCTTCTCTTTCCTTCCACTTTTCACAACATTGTGCACTTGACATTGATTGATGGTGCCATCAAGTCACTCTTAGTAACCATATAGATTGTCCTCTAGGATAATCTGTGGCCAACCTGGTCCTTCAGATGTCTTAATGGTGCTCCCCCACCCCTAACTGCATAATCTTATATAGTATTGCTCTTGATTATGTGCCATCAATTATGAAGTCATTGTTGACTTTTGATGACCCATGGTTAGTTTTTTCTCCATGGTAATCTGTCCCAACTTGGTCCTTTGGATCTCCTAATGGTGTCTTCATCCATCCATCGTCCCTCTGTCTTGCTTCTGGTCATATTCTTCTCTTTCATTCCACCTTTCCTAGCACTGAAGACTTCTCCAGAGAGCTGAGTCTTTGCACTGGATTGACTGATGTTCCACCAGTTCATTGTTGACTCTTGATGATCCCTATTTGGACTGACCTTCTCAGGATGATCTGCCCACAGCCAAGTCCTTCAGGTCTCCAAATGGTGATCCCACCTCCACTGCATGCTCTTATATACTGTCACCCTTGATGATGTGCCATCAAGTAGGAAGTCACAGTTGACTCTTGGTGGCCATATAGGTAGATTTTCTTCATGGTGACCTCAACTTGGCCTCTCAAGTCTTCCAGTGGTGTCTCCATCACCACCAGAACTGACTCCATCCACCTGGCTGCTGGTTCTCCTCTTCTCTTCTCCTCCACCTTCTCCAATATGTTGGCCTTCTCAAAGGAGTTTGGTCTTGATGTGGATTGATGATGAGTGAGGATCACTTCTTAGCAACTACAGTATATGGATTGAAGTTCTCCAGGTTGAGCTGTCTCCAACCATGTCCTTCGCATCTTCTAATGGTGCCCCCATCACCCTTGTGTTAGCCCTACTAGCACGTGAACGGCAGAAACTGACACCTTGCAATTGAATCCCTCTTCACACAGTGGTCAATGACCACTGGTCATCCTCTTCTTCTCATCCATCTTTCTCAATGTTACAGCCTTCTTCAGAGAGTAGGGTCTTCAAACTTGATTATTTTCATCTGGCCTTTGTGCAAACACAAGCCGGAGAAGGATGTGGCAAACTGCAGGGGCGCAGATGATTATAGTCAGCCAGATGTTCGGACTGGATTTGGCATTTTGTGTCCACCTATCGAGTCCTGGGAGAGGCCGATGTGGATATTTGATGGTGTTAGAGGTTTTGTTGCAGGATGTCAGCTCTTCCAACAAAGTTGCCTTTTGCAATTGACTGGTGGCGAATTCGTCAATGCCAACGGTATTATTATTCTGGTCTGCCAGCCAGATGTTTGAAGTGGATTTGGCATTTTTATCTACCTATAGAGTCCTTCCCAAAGAACTGGGATAGGCCAATGTGGACGTTTGATGGGAATAAGAGGTCTTGTCGCAGGATGTAAGCTGTTCCGAGTCAAGCTGACTTTTGCAATTGACCGATGGAGAATTTTGTCAGTGCCGATAATATTCCAGTGGAATATTTTGGGATTGCACCCAAGGCATCTATTATTATTGGAACTCCCTCTGTTTTCTTTTGCCACAGTTGTTGTGTTTCTCATCAAATTTATGTGCTGTCCATCTCATGGCAAATACCTCATTTATTTATCAAAATTATTCGCTGCCTATCACGCTGCTCAAGGCAACTCTGAACCCACTTTCAGAAAGCTAGAGGTGGAGAAAATTATACCTAAGGTAATCCTTAGTTTACTGAATCACGGTTTCAGAAGGAATCTGGTAGCTTCTTTTCCAACAACAGTTTCCCCTTTTAATAAAATGTGGAAAGAAAGTGTTGGCGGAAACTCGGTTTGCCCTCCACAGTCATATCCAGAATCTCTGAATTCAGTTGTTGTAGACTGTTTCTCAACATTAGCAATTTTAAGATGCCTGGACTTCAACTCCCAGAATTCCCCAGCCAGGCTTCATTCGCACAACCACACTGGTCTGTCCTCAAAAGACCAACAACCCAGTCTCATTCGCATTCAGAATGTTGTGTGAACCCAGCTATCAAAACTCTGGAAGGGCTAAAATAATCTTTAGCACACTTTAAGAACGGTGGCCTTCAACTCCCACAATTCCCCAGATATTCGCACAACCACACCTGGTTTGCCTAAAGTGCCCTGAAGACCAACAACCCAGGCTCAATCTCATTCAGAGTGTTGTGTGAACCTACAGCTGTCAAAACTCTGGAAGTGTTACAACAATCCTTAGCCAACTTGGCCACTTTAAGATGGGTGGATCAACTTCTGGGAGTTAAGTCCACCCATCTTAAAGTGCACCAGAGGTCTGAGAAACGGTGCATTAAATCACAAAACAGTACATATATATTTTTGCTATTGTCATTGCATTGTGTCCATTTTTGAAAATAACACCTCTGCATTGCAGCACTGGAATTATTTTCCGAGGATTGCCTGCCAGAAAAACTCCAATCTATATATTCTAAATATAATATATCAAAGAACAGAGTAAATGAAGACTTTTTTCCTGATCTGCACAATTTCTGATTACAGTTTCCCCCCTCCTTCTGTAGCCTGAAGAGACCCCATCCAGCTTCAGCTGTGCTGATCCCTCCCTGTGACCAAATGTGTTGTTGTTGTTGTTATATCTTTAGTGAGATTCACAGCCTTTGGGGTTGGTTGGTAGTTCAACAGCTCGAGTCCGAACCAAGGATCTAGGAACTGTTCAGATAGCATCGGAGGATATAAGCTGTTCCAAGTAGGGTGTTTTTTTTGTAGAATCAGGGTATTCAAGTCTGATAAATTCAGGATTTCCAAACAGCGAGGCAGCCCTTTAGGTATGGCTCCAAGGGCTCCAATCACAATTGGGATAACACACAATTTCTTTTTACAAAGTTGCTCAACTTCAATTTGTAAGTCCCGATACCCTGTGATTTAATCTCGCTGCGTGTCTACCATTCGTGCCTCACCAGGTATTGCAGTGTCAATGAACCAAATCTTTTTCTCTTCAACTACTGTTACGTCAGGTGTGTTGTGGGCCAAGTGCCTGTCAGTCTGAATTCTGAAGTCCCCACAAAATCTTGGCTTTTTCATTCTCCAGAACCTTCTCAACCTGATGTTCCCAGTAGTTGCTACTCTACTGAAATCCAGACTTTTGGCACAGTTTCCAGGGAATGATTTTAGCAACTCGGTGATGGTGTTCTAGGTAGTCAGTTTGTGAAATTTTGCTGCACTCACTGATTAAACGGTCAACTGTTTCATCTTTCTCATTACAGAAGCTGCATTTGCTGTTGGTGGTGACATGCTGAATCTTTGCCTTCCTGCAATTTGTGGCTGTATTGTTCTTGAGCAGCCAATATAAAGCCTTCTGTTGTTGTTGTTGTTGTTATTATTATTATTATTATCCTTTTATTTCAGAAAGTTGGCCTTTGGTTAGAAAAATGCTTGTTTGTGTACTTTTTCTCGGCTTGACCCTTGAATTTTTCCCTTCACAAAGCAAAATTACAAACACGAACAATTCTATTTTTTCTTTTGTTTTGTTTTCTGCTGTCATTCTTAACCCTCTTTCAAGTTGGCTGCTTTTTTCAGGATTCTCCTTTATCTTCTCCGAGAAAATATAGTCACGGTAGCTACAGATAGTCCTCAACTTACAAGAATTCATTTAGTGACCGTTTAAAGTTATACTGGCCCTGAAAATAGGGACTTATGACCGGGTTTTTTTTTCACACTTATGACCGTCACTGCATCCCCGTGGTCACATAATCAAAATTCAGACGTTTTGGCAACTGACTCGTATTTACGATGGCAGTCTCACTCAGCAACAGAAATGTTGGGCTCAATTGTGGTCTTTAAGTCAAGGGCGTAAGTTTTAATCAGAACGGCCAGCAGATACCACGTGTGTGTGTGTGTGTGTGTGTGTGTGTGTGTGTGTGTGTATCCCTTTCTCACTGCACTAAAATCTCCAACTTGCTGCTTTGCATGAAAGAAATAAGGGTTTTTAAAGCTTTTAATTGCAGGATCATTTCTGATCTGCTTAGGTGGAACAAGCTTCAAGATAGTCAGGACAACCATTGTCTGAAATGGTATATGAGGTGTCCTGCCTGAGCAGGAGTTAGACTAGAAGACCTCCAAGGTCCCTTCAAACTCTGTTTATTCTATTCTGTTCTGCTGTTCTGAATTCTTATTCTATCCATTTTCTATTATATTATATTTTCTATTCTATTTTCCATTCCATTCCATATTTTTTCTTCTCTTCTCTCTTATCCTATTCTATTCTATTCTATTCCTATTATCTATTCTATTCTATTTTTATTATCTCTTCTATTTCTATTATTTTATCTTATTTATTCTATTCCTATTATATCTTCTGTTCTGTTTTATTCTATTCACTTTCTATTTTTTATTCTATTTTCCATTCCATTCCATATTTTCTCTTTTCTCTTCTCCTCCTCTCGTCTTCTCTGTTCTATTCTATTCTATTCTATTCTATTCTATTCTATTCTATTCTATTCTATTCTATTCTAAATTCTTATTCTATCCTCTATTCCGTTGCATTCCATTCCTCGACTTATGACTAACAAATGGCACCGCAAGGCACTTCTACTGCTAAACCAGGCAGCCGTTCAGCGAGTCACACCCAAGTTTAGGACCCATTCTTGTCATGTTTGTTAAGAAGCTGTTAAGTGAGACGCAGGGTCATTAAGTGAGCCTGTCTCCCCCTCCCTGCCCCACCTTTGCTTGTCAGAGGCCAGCTGGAAAGGTCACAAACAGTGACCCCAGGACCTGTGGGGGGTGGAGAGGTGAGGGAAATACTTGGAACCACCTTAAATACCAATATTAAATATTGAAAAATATTACATATCCAAGCGTCCGAATTTTGACTGGCGGTCGTAAACGCTGGCACGGCCCTAAAGGAGAGGCCTGGGGGGGGGGTGTTTTTTAACTTTGCAAGTCGAAGGCTACCTGGGGCCGGTTTGGGACCCCTCACCCCTCGGCTGGGAGGGAAAGGGGGAGTTGGGGTATCTCTCACTCACCATCCTCCTGGCTGTGGATATTTTGGGGGCTTCGCATCGTTTCCTCCTGCGGGGGGCTGAGACTGGCCTGGAGCTGCTGATCAGCTGACATCCATGTGGAGTCATTCATGTCAAACTCCTCGCTGCTCACCGAGGTCTCATCCTGGAAAGGGGAGAGGAGGAGGAGGAGGAGAAGAAAGGGTTAAACTGAAGGAAGGATGGTTTGGGCTGGGGGAGAAACCAGGTGACGGTGGTGGTGGGGGAGGAATGGAGGACCCCCCCCCTTTCTCTTCTTCCCCCACCAACCCACCCCCCAAAAAATCTCAGCTGGAAGACACAAAGAGAAGGAACCAGGCAGAACAGAAAGTAATTAAGGGGAAAACCCAAGATTGTTGTAGCTCCCCGCCACGCCCCTCCATCCGGGCATCCTGGCCAGCCGCTGCGAGGCCAGAAGAGAAGGGAAAAGTGGGCACACACAAACCCCTCCCCAATCCAGCTTCCCCTCCGAACACCTGCAAAGAGTTCGAAGCCCTTCTCTTCCATTCTACCTGCCCTCTTGAATAATCCCAGGAGGCAGGTGAGCAACCTGCCACCACAGGGCAGGGAAAGGGGCCGTGTGTGTGTGTGTGTGTGTGTGTGTGTGTGTGTGTGTGTGTGTCACCTGAGGGCCTCCCTCCTTGCAGCAGCCAGGTGAGCCCTCGGCCCTTTGCTGCTCTTCCACGACGGCATCCATTTGCTGCAGGCTGATAACCCAAAGCGTGGGAGAGAATCTCTGCTCCGGGAGCCGGGAAGATATACGAGCTAGGAAGATGGCTGCTTCGTAGGCCTGGCTGGGCCGCCAAATATTAATAATCAGATTTAAAAAAGAACGAAGGGGAGAGAGAGAGAGATAGAGAGGGGAGAAAAATAGAAAGAGGAAGAAAAAAGGATAAAGAAATAAAGAGAAAGAGAGAGCAGAGAATTAGATAAATAGAACGAGAGAGAGAAAAGAGAGATCAAGAAAGAGAGGGAGGGAGAGGAAATTGAGAAAGAAATAGAAAGAGAAAAGAGAAACAGAGAGAACCATCCAGAGGAAGAGAGAGAGAAAAGAAAGAAAAAGGATAAAGAAAGGGAGAGAGAAAGATATAGTGAAAGAAAGGAGAGAAATAGAAAGAGAAGAGATAAAAAGATAGAGGGAGAGGAGAGAACTAGCTAAAAGAGAGAAAATGGAGAAAGAATGGAAGGAATGAAGGGATGGTGAAAAAGAGAGAAAGAGATAGACAAAGAGGAGAGAGAGAGAAGAGAGAAAGATAAAGGAGAGAAAGAGGAGAGAACTAGCTAGAGAGAGAGAGAAGTCAGAGAACGAAAGAAAAAAGGAAGGAAGGAAGAGGGATGGAGAGAAAGAGATAAAGAGGAGAGAAACAGAGAGAGAGAAGAGAAAGGCAAAAGGGGAGACAGAGGAGAGAACTAGCTTGAGAAAGAAAGAAAAATGGAAAGAAGGAAGAGGGATGGAGAGAGAGAAAGAGATAGATAAAGAGGAGAGACAGAAGAGAAAGATAAAAATGGATGGGAGAGAGGAGAGAACTAGCTAGAGGGGGAAGGTGCTGGCACCTGACCAGGTAATAATAGAAAAGGAGCAAAATTGTCTACAAAGGTGCATCTTAACAGCCTTTGTAACTGAGCTGTTTACACCTTCATCCCTAAAAGCATGGTACGGCAGCCACTCAACTTGCGAAAAAAAGCAAATTTAAGAAATAGCCATAATTTTTTTTAAAAGCCCGCCGGCCCAGAGCCATTTTTTAAAGCGTCCTTATCTGAATCAGCTGCCGCGGAGCATCCAAATTGAGAAGCATGGACGTCACGGGGAAGCTGACCAGGGGAATGACCAGGGAAATGCCAGACGCCGGGGGAAGAGCGGGGGGGGGGGGGACTTAAAAAGGCAGGCGGACGGACGCGCCATTAAGAGGCTGTGAGCAGCTAGGTTGACCAAGAGTTTTCACCGGATGGTTTATACCCCAAGCTGGGGCTGCTTGAAAGAGTTCCAAGGTTTTGTTTTATTTATTTTTTTCAAATTTGGTTTATTCAAAGTTTCAAAAAAAAAAATTAACAAAGAGAAACAAGTCCTCACATTTTACAGCGATATCATAGCAGTGTACATATCCTTTAGTAACAATTAAGTTCGTTTACCATAAGTACATCTATAGCTAATTTACTAATTCCTTACTAGTTATCCTATTAAAGTGCAATACTTATCTATCTACATTACTTTACAAACATACATACATACATACACACACACACACACATATATATATATACATAGCTCATATATCACATTCTTCTTTGCGATTTACAAAACATTTTTCACTCCGCCTCTTTTTTAACCAGTTATACCATATATTCCTTATTGTAAAATATTCTTCTTCTTCCCTGCTTTTTAATAGCAAAGTCAGTTTAATCATTTCTGTGCATTGATGTATCTTATTAATCACCGCTAGAGTTCCGAGGTTTATTGTCATGATGCTGGAAGAAAGGAGGTTAAAGAAGACGGCTATAAAGGCCTGGAGACCAAAACTTACGAAGAAGAAGAACACGGTTGCAGGTTTTGGGTATGGCCAGTTCTAGAGGAAAAAAGGACTGGGGGGTGTCAGGATTTGAGGGGCCGCCCCAGAGAAGAGGAAGGAGGTCAACTTATTCTCCAAAGCACCAGAAGGCGGGAGAAGGAACGACGGATGGGAACTCATCCAGGAGAGAAGCGACTTGGAACTCGGGAGAAACGTCCTAACAGGGAGGACAATTAACCAGTGGAACTGCCTGCCACCAGAAGTTGTGGGTGCATCCATCCCTGGAGGTTTTAAAAAAGAGACTGGACAGCCACTTTTCTCAATTCTCTAAAGTCCCCTGCTTGAGTAAGGGGCTGGACTAGATGGCCTCCAGGGTCCCTTCCAACCCTTCTTATTCTGTAATTCTATCAGGGTCTCCTGCTTGAGCCGGGGGGTTGGACTATAAGACCTCTTAAGGTCCCTTCCAACCCTTGTTATTCTGTATTCTAATGGGGTTGGACTAGAAGACCTCTTAAGATCCCTCCCAACCCTTCTTATTCTGTAATTCTATCAGGGTCTCCTGCTTGAGCAGGGGGGGTTGGACTAGATGACCTCCAGGGTCCCTTCCCACCCTTGTTATTCTCTAATTCTGTCAGGGTCTCCCTGCTTGAGTAAGGGGCTGGACTAGATGGCCTCCAGGGTCCCTTCCAACCCTTCTTATTCTGTAATTCTATCAGGGTCTCCTGCTTGAGCCGGGGGGTTGGACTAGAAGACCTCTTAAGATCCCTCCCAACCCTTCTTATTCTGTAATTCTATCAGGGTCTCCTGCTTGAGCAGGGGGGGTTGGACTAGATGACCTCCAGGGTCCCTTCCCACCCTTGTTATTCTCTAATTCTGTCAGGGTCTCCCTGCTTGAGTAAGGGGCTGGACTAGATGACCTCCAGGGTCCCTTCCAACCCTTCTTATTCTGTAATTCTATCAGGGTCTCCTGCTTGAGCAGGGGGGTTTGGACTAGAAGACCTCCAGGGTCCCTTCCCACCCTTGTTATTCTCTAATTCTGTCAGGGTCTCCCTGCTTGAGTAAGGGGCTGGACTAGATGACCTCCAGGGTCCCTTCCAACCCTTCTTATTCTGTAATTCTATCAGGGTCTCCTGCTTGAGCAGGGGGGTTTGGACTAGAAGACCTCCAGGGTCCCTTCCCACCCTTGTTATTCTCTAATTCTGTCAGGGTCTCCCTGCTTGAGTAAGGGGCTGGACTAGATGACCTCCAGGGTCCCTTCCAACCCTTCTTATTCTGTAATTCTATCAGGGTCTCCTGCTTGAGCAGGGGGGTTTGGACTAGAAGACCTCCAGGGTCCCTTCCCACCCTTGTTATTCTCTAATTCTGTCAGGGTCTCCCTGCTTGAGTAAGGGGCTGGACTAGATGACCTCCAGGGTCCCTTCCAACCCTTCTTATTCTGTAATTCTATCAGGGTCTCCTGCTTGAGCAGGGGGGTTTGGACTAGAAGACCTCCAGGGTCCCTTCCCACCCTTGTTATTCTCTAATTCTGTCAGGGTCTTGCTGCTTGAGCAGAGGGCTAGACTAGAAGACCTTCAGGGTCCCTTCCAACCCTTCTTCTGTAATTCTATCAGGGTCTCCTGCTTGAGCAGGGGGGTTGGACTAGATGACCTCCAGGGTCCCTTCCCACCCTTTTTATTCTCTAATTCTGTCAGGGTCTCCCTGCTTGAGTAAGGGGCTGGACTAGATGATGACCTCCAGGGTCCCTTCCAACCCTTCTTATTCTGTAATTCTATCAGGGTCTCCTGCTTGAGCAGGGGGGTTTGGACTAGAAGACCTCCAGGGTCCCTTCCCACCCTTGTTATTCTCTAATTCTGTCAGGGTCTTGCTGCTTGAGCAGAGGGCTAGACTAGAAGACCTTCAGGGTCCCTTCCAACCCTTCTTCTGTAATTCTATCAGGGTCTCCTGCTTGAGCAGGGGGGTTGGACTAGAAGACCTCCAGGGTCCCTTCCAAGAAACACAGCGGAGAAGTGTGGGTGATTACACTTACGACGATTTGTTTAGCCGCCGTTCGAAGTCGGAATGGCACTGAAAAAAGCAACCTGACCATTTTTCACTTACCAACCATCGTACCTGTAATTTACGTTCAGATGCTTGGCCACGGACTCACATTTATGACCGTTGCAGTATCCCAGAGCAGCAGGGGTTTGTGTGTCAATTTTGCGACCTTCTTCTGACCAGCAAAGTCAAAAGGGGGGAACCAGATTCACTTAAGGACCGCGTTACTCACTGAACAACCACAGTGATTCGTGGCAAGCGAGGTTGTCAAAGGGGGCAAAACTCGCTTTAACAGCTGTCTCGCTTTGCAATGGAAGCTTGGGGCTCAGTTGCCGTCGTAAGCCGAGGACAACCTGCAATTTATTTATTTGGTTTCCGTAACCGCCCAAGTCAACCAAGCAAATCCAGGGGCTTACAAAGCCAACATTATAAAACATTTTCTTTTTTTTAAAAAAAAAAAGAACATTAAAACAATAAAAACATCCATGTCCCTCAGCCCTGTGCCCACCCCCAAATCCTGGCAACTGGCTGGCACCTGCCTCCTGGCTGGGACGCGGCAGCGTCTGACGATGCCAAAGGGACTCTGGTATCCTCACAAACAGGCTTCCACATTCTCTGTGGGTGCCCTTAACAGAATAACAAGAGCTGGAAGGGACCCTGGAGGTCTTCTAGTCCAACCCTCTGTGCAAGCAGGAAATCCTAAGACCGTGTCAGACAAGTCTCTCCTTGAAAACCTCCAGCGCTGGAACATTCGCAACTTCTGGTGGCAAGCAGTTCCACTGGTTAACTGTCCTCACTCATAGGAAGTTTCTCCTTAATTCCAAATTGCTTCTCCCCTGGGTTAGTTTCCCTTCATTAATTCTTCTCCTGCACACACAGGTGCTTTGGGGATAAATAGAACAGGATGAGAGTTGAAAGGGACCTTAAGAGGTCTTCTAGTCCAACCCCCCCCAAGCAGGAAATCCTAGACCATGTCAGTCTTTTCTTTAAAAATCTCCAGTGCACCCACAACTTCTGGTGGCAAGCAGTTCCACTGGTTAATTCCTTCCACTGTCAGAAAATTCCTCCTCTCCTGGATTACTTTCCAGCTGTTTCTTCTGCCTTCAGGGGCTCTGGAGAAGAGCTTGACTCCCTCTTCTTTGGGGCAGCCCCTGAGATATTGGAAGGCTGCTATCGTGTCCACCCCCAGTCCTTCTTTTCAGGAGAAAACTTCAAAACCCTCCTTTGGGAGGACGGAAGCCTCCTAACACCCCACCGGGTGTGTTAGAAGCAGCAAAGAACACAGAATAACAAGAGTTGGAAGGGGCCTTGGAGGTCCTCTAGTCCAACCCCCTCTCTTCAGGCAGGAGACCCTATTCCCATTTCAGACAAATGGTGCTCCAGTCTCTTCTTGAAGACCCCCAGCGAGGAGGGTGGTTTATCTCATGATATGAGCTGCTAAAACTGATAATGACCTCTCTTTTCCCACTCCAGAAGGTTCACAGGAAGGCCTGGACATCAGTCAACATTATTCTTTCTTTCTTTCTTTCTTTCTTTCTTTCTTTCTTTCTTTTTCTTTCTTTTACTTTCTTTCCTTTCCTTTTTCTTTCTTTCCTTTCCTTTTTCTTTCTCTTTCTTTTCCTTTTCTTTCTTTCTCTTTCTTTCTTTCTCTCTCTTTCCTTTCCTTTTCCTTTCTCTTTCCTTCTTTCTTTCTCTCTTTCTTTTCTTTCTTTCTCTTTCTTTTCTTTTCCTTTTCTTTCTTTCTTTCTTTCTTTCTTTCTTTCTTTCTTTCTTTCTTTCTTCTTTCTTTCTCTTTCTTTTCCTTTTCTTTCTTTTTCTTTGTTTCTTTTCTTTCTTTCTCTCTCTCTCTCTTTTCTTTCTTTCTTTCTCTCTTTCTTTCTTTTCCTTTTCTTTTCCTTTCTCTTTCTTTCTTTCTTTCTTTCTTCTTTCTTTCTCTCTCTTTCTTTCTTTCTTTCTTTCTCTCTCTTTCCTTTCCTTTTTCTTTCTCTTTCCTTCTTTTTTTCTCTTTCTTTTCTTTCTTTCTCTTTCTTTTCCTTTTCTTTCTTTCTTCTTTCTTTCTTCTTTCTTTCTCTCTCTTTCTTTCTTCTTTCTTTCTCTCTCTTTCCTTTCCTTTTTCTTTCTCTTTCCTTCTTTTTTTCTCTTTCTTTTCTTTCTCTCTCTTTCTTTTCCTTTTCTTTCTTTCTTTCTTTCTTCTTTCTTTCTTTCTTTCTCTTTCTTTTCCTTTTCTTTCTTTTTCTTTGTTTCTTTTCTTTCTTTTACTTTCTTTCTCTTTCTTTCTTTCTTTTCTTTTTCTTTCTCTTTCTTTCTCTTTCCTTTCCTTTTTCTTTCTCTTTCTTTTCCTTTTCTTTCTTTTTCTTTGTTTCTTTTCTTTCTTTTACTTTCTTTCTCTTTCTTTCTCTCTCTCTCTTTTCTTTCTTTCTTTCTCTCTTTCTCTTTCTTTCTTTCTTTCTTTCTTTCTTTCTTTCTTTCTTTCTTCTTTCTTTCTCTTTCCTTTCCTTTTTCTTTCTCTTTCCTTCTTTCTTTCTCTCTTTCTTTTCTTTCTTTCTCTTTCTTTTCCTTTTCTTTCTTTCTTTCTTTCTTTCTTTCTTTCTTTCTTTCTTTCTTCTTTCTCTTTCTCTCTTTCCTTTCCTTTTTCTTTCTCTTTCTTTCTTTCTCTTTCTTTTCCTTTTCTTTCTTTCTTTCTTTCTTTCTTCTTTCTTTCTTTTCTTTTCTTTTCTTTCTATTTTTCTTTTTCTTTCTTTTCTTTCTTTTCCTTCCTTCCTTCCTTCCTAACACAGAAGCCTGACTGATTATTCTAAGTTCAATTAGAAAACACTGCAGAATTTGTCAGGATCTAATTTAATGTTTGTAAGTTTATCTATTCATATATATATATCTTAAGGTAGCTCCATTTTTTTTTACTCCATTGACTTTTTTTAAATTCCCAGCTTTCCTTTTTTTTAACCCTTTAACCCAGAGGTCTCAAACCTTGGAAGACTGGTGGGCTTCCACTCCCAGAATTCCCCAGCCAGCCGTGTCTGTTTCTTTTTTCTCCTATCTCCCCCAAAGGAGAGATTGCAGAAGAAAGGATCACAAGAGAGTTTAAGCAGTGCTAGCTGAGGAATTCTGGGAGTCGAAGTCCACAAGTCCTCCAGGGGCCAAGCTTGGAGACCCCTGCTCTAAGAAGGAACCCCAGGCGTAAAAGCAGCAACCCCCCCTTCCCTGAATAGCCCCTCCCTCTTACCCCCAATTGGACATCCCACAATGCCCCCCCCCCCAGCCTCAACTATGCTAGCTGAGGAATTCTGGGAGTCGAAGTCCACAAGCCTGAAAAGAGGTCAAGTTTGGGGAACCGTCATTCCTAAACTTTGCAAAGTTTCTGGGCTCCAAAGAGATGCGGGTTTCACTTCTTTGGGGAGTCGAAGTCCACAAGCCTTACAAGGGGCCAAGGTTGGGGGAACCCCCGGATTTAACCTAATGAAGAATTCTGAATAATATTGAGTTTGAGCCGGAATTGCCGCTGGGCAAACCGTAGGGTGGAGATCGGCCTCATGCGCACCGGGGTGGGAGCGGGAGCCGTCGGTCTCCCTTCTCGCCTTCCCTTGCCGGGTCCGATTTTCGGCTTCTGCTCCCACCTTCGGGGCTCTGGGCAAGCCGTTGGTGCCCCGCCCAGATGCCCTGGTGGATTTTCGCTGGCTTGGAAGGAAGGAAGAAGTGGCACTGCCCTCTCAAAGGTCGAGGAGAGCCGCCTCGCCTGGCATCCCTTGCCACGCGCTTCCTATGGCATGGATTGCATTCCTGCCTCCCACTCCGGCAGGCACAGGCTGGCTTGCAAGGGAGGAGGTATATTCACATTTCACCCTCCTCCCTCCCTCCCTCTTTCTCTCTCTCTCCCCCTCCCTCCCCGCCCCTCCCTGCCCTCCCCCCCCCTCCTCGCCAGAGCTGGAAGGCGAGGGCCTTGGACGGCATCCAGAGCTGAAAAGGTCAGCCACGAGATTGCAAAACTGCCAGCGGCAGCAGAAGAGGCAAAAAGGAACACAGAACGTAGAAGGAGAGGATTTGGAAGGGACCCTGGAGGTCGTCTAGTCCAGCCCCCTGCTCAAGCAGGAGACCCTGACAGAATTACAGAACAACAAGGGTTGGGAGGGATCTAAAGAGGTCTTCTAGTCCAACCCCCTGCTCAAGCAGGAGACCCTGACAGAATTACAGAACAACAAGGGTTGGAAGGGACCTTAAGAGGTCGTCTAGTCCAGCCCCCTGCTCAAGCAGGAGACCCTGACAGAATTACAGAACAAGGGTTGGAAGGGACCTTAAGAGGTTGTCTAGTCCAACCCCCTGCTCAAGCAGGAGACCCTGACAGAATTACAGAACAACAAGGGTTGGAAGGGACCTTAAGAGGTCGTCTAGTCCAACCCCCTGCTCAAGCAGGAGACCCTGACAGAATTACAGAACAACAAGGGTTGGAAGGGACCTTAAGAGGTCGTCTAGTCCAACCCCCTGCTCAAGCAGGAGACCCTGACAGAATTACAGAACAACAAGGGTTGGAAGGGACCTTAAGAGGTCGTCTAGTCCAACCCCCTGCTCAAGCAGGAGACTCTGACGGAATTACAGAATAACAAAGAGTTGGAAGGGGCCTTAAGAGGTCTTCTAGTCCAACCCTGTTAGAATACAGAATAATAAGGGTTGGAAGGGACCTTAAGAAGTCGTCTAGTCCAGCCCCCTGCTCAAGCAGGAGACCCTGACAGAATTACAGAACAACAAGAGGTTGTCTTAAGAGGTCTTCTAGTCTAACCCTGTTAGAATACAGAATAATAAGGGTTGGGAGGGACCTTAAGAGGTCTTCTAGTCCAACCCCCTTACTCAGGCAGGAAGCCCTGGTGCCATTTCAGAAAAAAAAAATAGCTCTCCAGTTCTCTTCTTAAAAAACTCCTATGATGGGGGCGGTGGGGAACCAGAGGGCCCCCCCTGCCCAAAAGCTTCCAGCCCCCCCCACGAGAAGCGCACCCAATGCAAAGGGCCTTCCCTCCCCCTAAAGCTCTTCCCCACCAGGGTGGGCTCTCTGAGCCACGAGGGGTCCTCGGGGGGGTCTCTGAGCTGGGTGCTTTTCTTGCAGATGTTTCTAGGCCCAAACTGGGGAATTATCATCCGTAAAATCCACGGAGCGTCTCCGTCATCCAGGTCACAGTGGTCCCAAAGGAGCTTTTTTTTTTTTTTTTCAGGAAGCAACTGGACCTTCTTGAAAGACGTTTCGCTCCTCCTCCGAGAAGCTTCTTCGGCTCTGACTGGATGGTGTGTGGAAGAGAGGAGTGGGGAGATAGAAGTCTGCAATCCTTCCCAAGAGATGGTCTACGTCCAAGAGGCCACCTAGGTCCACATTGAACAGCCCTCTCCCAACAGAAGGGGAGGGAATACGACCTGTAATTCTGTCAGGGTCTCCTGCTTGGCCAGGGGGTTGGACTAGAAGCCCTCAAAGGTCCCTTCCAACTCTTTGTTATTCTATAATCATCTACCTCCAGTCTACAACACAGCCAAGAAGGCTCCACACCCATTTTTGCACCACTCGGGTGACCCCGAGGGCCACAGATAAATATCCAAGTGGCCTCAACAACCCGCTAAAAGGATGCAAATAACCATCAGGTCTGCAAGGAATATAAATCCTTCCCTTCCTCACCATCCTAGTCAGAACGGGAGAAGCTTCTTGGATGAGAAGTGAAACGTCTTCATAAAAAAGAAACAAGGAAGTCCAGTTGCCTTTGGGGGGGGGGGTTGAGAAAGGCACCTTTGGATCATCGGGAATGAAACAACTGCAAGAAAACCACCAAACCCAGAGAGTGTCAAGGACGTCTCCACAAACCCCACTCGCTTCTAGCACTGACGATGCTACCCAGGAAAAGCACCAAGCTCAGAGACCAAGGAAGCCACAGTTCCTCCTACCTCAAGGCCCAATCCCACCACCACCCAGCACAGATAAACTCCGTGGCTAAAACACTAATTACTAGAACCAAACGCCTGGCAGACAAGATACACACATTAAGACTGAACTATGCACCCTGACTAAAATATTGACAGCCAACGGCTTCCACAAAAGCAAAATCACCAACTTGATCCACAAAAACACACTGAGACATAATAGAGACCCAGAAGATGAACAGACCTATGGAACAGCTGTCCTGCCCTACATAAGAGGCACTACAGACAAAATTAGTAAGATTCTATACAGACACCACATCAAGAATGCCTTCAAAACAGACAGAAAAATAGCAGCCATCCTCAGGAACCCCAGCCTATTCCCTTCCAGCCTTGATGACGTTCCCTAGTTGGGTAATAAAATGTCTGCAAGAAAATCACCAAGCTCAGAGAGCACCAAGAAATCCACAGTCCTCCTCCTCCTCCTCCTCCTCTCTCCCCTTCTAGCACTGATGATGTTCCCTGGTTGAATCCTGAGACTTCTGAAAGAAAACCAGCCAGCTCAGAGTCGCCCCGAGCATTCTTCATTTCAACCCTGACTCACAAAATATTCTCCTTTGTTCCTAGACTTTGAACAATCCAGCCTTGGTGCATCCTCGCCCACCCAGCACCATTCCTACCATCCAGAGGAGGGTCTGCAGGAGAACCAGCCGTGAACCTTCCTCCAGCTGCAGAGGTGGGGTGGCACGAGACTCTCTTAGCCCTTGAAATCAAAATGAACTATATATATATATATATATATATATATATACACACGGAGCCGCTTTCTCAACCTCTTTGGAAATGGGAGGAAGTCACGGCTGGCCCCTTCAGAAACAATCTAGAGTTTATTTTTTTTATTTCCCCCCCCCCCAATCAGGCCTTTGAGAGGGAATGGCTGGCTCCCCAAAGTCCTCCTCTTCCCCCTTCCCCGTGCAAATTTGGGTGGGTGGGGGAACAAGAGATGCTTCCTTTGGCTTCCAGGGCTCGTTCTGAAATCCTGGCATTTTGCAAAGGCTTCGAAACTTCCTTTTCTTCCCCGGACTTCCCCTGGTATCCCTCCACCCATCTCACACACATACACACACACACACACACACACACACACACACCATGCCTGCCTTGGTTTCTCCTTCCCTCCATGGGCAAAAACCTTGGCACATGCCCTGCCTGGCTCCACGCTATCCTTCTCCGAATGCAGCCAGATCAGGAAACAGGAGAAGCAAAAACAGAAGTGGGGTTCAGATCCCAACCTGGTCCTGGATCCTGGAAGCACCATGGGGGGGTGGGGGGTGGGGTGGGGTGCGCCAGGCGCTCGCTTGGGCCTCCTTTCCCCCAGGGATCTGCTTTCCTTCGGAGGAGCCCCCCCGTTATTTAGGGCAGGGGAGCAAACCCAAAACGGCTCCCTCTTCCTCTCCCTGCCCTCTTGGCTGCGGACAAATCTGCTCGCAACCAGGCAGGAAGCCAGGGCTTCATCCTGCCTGCTTCCCCCCCCTCCCCAGCCCCCCCAGGTCCGTTTCCCCCCCCCTCCCACTGCCCCAGATGCTCCTTGCAGGGAGTTGTTTCCGGGAATTTATGATGGTGTGGCAGCGGCGGCTGCAAAAGCCTTGAGACTCTGGGAAATGGTGGTGCCACAGGAGTTTGACTGGAGAAATAAATGAGAAGCCAACAGCCTCCAGGCACACCGGTGCGAGGGGGGGGGTCAGTGGGTGTGTGTGGCTGTGGTGGAGCCACACCAGGAGGAAACACCCCCCCTCCCCCACGATTCTAATTAGAGCAGAATCGAAGAATAACACAGTGGGGGGAAGGGACCTTCAGAGGTCTTCTAGCCCAGCCCCCTGTTCAGGCACGAGGCCCTGAAGGCATTACAGAATCAGAAGGGTTGGAAGGGACCCTGGAGTTCCTCTAGTCCAGCTCCCTGCTCGGGCAGGAGACCCTGACGGGATTACAGAATAACAACGCTTGGAAGGGACCTGAGAGGTCTTGCAGTCCAGCCCCCTGTTCAGGCACGAGGCCCTGAAGGCATTACAGAATCAGAAGGGTTGGAAGAGACCCTGGAGGTCATCTAGTCCAGCCCCTGGCTTAAAACAGGAGACCCTGACGGGATTACAGAATAACAAGGGTTGGAAGGAACCCTGGAGGTTGTCTAGTCCAGCTCCCTGCTCAGGCAGGAGACCCTGATGGGATTGCAGAATAACAAGGGTTGGAAGGGACCTTAAGAGGTCTTCTAGCCCAGCCCCCAGCTCGGGCAGGAGACCCTGACGGGATTACAGAATAACAATGCTTGGAAGGGACCTTAGAGGTCTTGCAGTCCAGCCCCCTGTTCAGGCACGAGGCCCTGAAGGCATTACAGAACCAGAAGGGTTGGAAGGGACCCTGGAGGTCATCTAGTCCAGCCCCCGGCTTAAAACAGGAGACCCTGACAGAATTACAGAATAACAACGGTTGGAAGGGACCTTAGAGGTCTTCTAGTCCAAGCCCCTGCTCAGGCAGGAGACCCTACACGCTGCTGGCTGGGGGATTCTGGGAGTTGGAAGTCCACCCTTCCCTTAGAACAATCCAGCACAAATGGCTGCCCAAGTCTCTTCTCGAAAAGCTCCAAGGATGGAGGCCTCACAGCCTCTGAAGACCCCGGGTTCAAAACCGAGTCCCAGGGGCCCCTGAAAGGTGGGGGAAGCATATGGCTGAAAGGAGGCCCCCCCCACCTCTCCAAAGCCTCCTTCCACAACACTTCTCTCCACCTGTGGCTCCCTCCAGGAACCAAAACCTTGGAGAAAGCCCACCAGGAAGCCAAGTGAGCACAGAGAAGCCATGGCTGCCCTGGATTATAAAACACAGGCTTAATGATAACTCTGTCCATGTTCAGGGTGCTTTGACATAGGGGTCTCCAACCTTGGCCGCTTTAAGACTTGTGGACTTCGACTCCCAGAATTCCTCAGCCAGCTTTGCTGGCTGAGGAATTCTGGGAGTCGAAGTCCACAAGTCTTAAAGCGGCCAAGGTTGGAGACTCCTTGGCAGGTGGCTAATGCTACCTGGCAACCCCAAAGTTCCAGGTACCTCGGCAGGGCAGAGAAGCCCCTGGTGGGATCCCCCGCCCACCCCCCCAACAGTCCTTGACTTACAACAGTCCATTTATCGACCGTGTTTTCCCTGCTTTTGCGATCTTCTGGCCAGCAAAGATTGGCGGGGAAGACGGATTTTGTCTCACTTAACAACCGGGAAGGGGGGGGGTACTGCTGCAAGTGGATTTGCTTAATGATGAGGACATGAAAAGGGAGGAGAAGCACAATGATTGCTAGACCAATACTCGAATGCAGCTCATCAGTCTGGAATCACGTATCTGATATTAACACAGTTGAGAAAGTCCAGAAATATTCCACAAGAAGAGTTCTCCGCTCCTCTACTCATTGCAGAAGACCTGATGCCACCAGATTTGAAATTCTAGACCTAGAAAAGTTAGAACTACACCGCCTTCGGTCCGATCTAAGTGTAGTAAATAAAATCATACATTGCAATGTCCCACCTGTCAATGAATACTTCAGCTTCAACCATAACAACACAAGAGCAAACAATAGATCCAAATTCAAGATTAACCAAACCAAACTTGATTGCAGGAAATACAACTTCAGCCACCGAGGGGTCAATGTCTGGAATCCTCTACCTTACTCTGTAGTTTCTTCCTTAAACCCCAAACACTTTAACCTTAGACTACTATTGACCTCACCCCTTTCCTCTTGACCTCTTGTCTGTAGGGGGGCGTTCATAAGTGCACCAACGTGCCGACCGTCCCTGTCCTATTGTTTCTTTTTATTCATATCCATTTCATGTATACATAGCCACGTTTATCCTTATACCTGTTATCTTATAATCGCTTGACAAATCAAAATAAATAAACAAAATAAATTAAAAAAATACATTGTCTCGCTGAGCTAGAGAACTTTTTTCATCCTTTGTGGTTGTAAGGTGGAGGGCTACCTATGTAGTAGCTGGGATACTGCAACTAATTTCGGTCACTGTACTACACAAAAAGAGGTTGCGACTTTGGAAAAAGTGCAGAGAAGAGCAACTAAGAGGATCAAAGGGATCCTAGGGATTAAAACCTATGAAGAACGGTTGCAGGTTTTGGGCTTGGCCAGTCTAGAGAAAAGAATAATTAGGGGTGACATGAGAGCAGGATTCCAGTATTTGAGGGGCTGCCCCAAAGAAGAAAAGGGGGTCAAATTATGCTCCAAAGCACTTGAAGGCAGGACAAGAAACAAGGGATGGAAATGGATCAAGGAGAGAAGCAACCTGGAATTAAGGAGAAACTTCCTGATAGTGAAGACAATTAACCAGTGGAACTGCTGGCCACCAGAAATTGTGGGTGCTTTATTAGTGGAGACTTTTAAAGAAAAGATTGGACGGCCATTTGTCTCAAATGGTAGAGGATCTCCTGCTTGAGGCTGGACTACAAGACCTCCCTTCCACTTCTATTCTATTCCTATTCCTATTCCTATTCCTATTCCTATTCCATATTCTATTCTTCCCTGTACACTATTCTAGGGGTGGGGAAACTTGGCGCTTTTATCACTTATGGACTTCAACTCCCAGAGTTTCTAAGTTAGCCATAAAAGGTTCCCCATCCCTGGCCACCTGGTTTTTCAGTTGTGGGGGAAACCCATTTTTGACTGGAATGGGTCTCTACATTTATATATTAAACAGTCCCATTCCAGTCAAAAATGGATTTCCCCCACAACTGAAAAACCAGGCGGCCAGGGATAGGGAACCTTTTATGGCTCACTCAGAAACTCTGGGAGTTGAAGTCCATAAGTGATAAAAGCGCCAAGTTTCCCTCCCCCTGGTCTATTCTATTCTATTCTTCTCTATATTGTATTCTATTCTTCTCTATTCTATTCTGTTCTCTATATTCTATTTTATTCTTCTCTATATTCTATTCTATATTCTATTCTATTCTTCTCTATATATTATATTCTTCTCTGTTCTATTCTGTTCTCTATATTCTATTCTAGTCTATTCTTCTCTGTACATTATATTCTCTATATATTATGTTCTATTCTATTCTATTCTATTCTATTCTATTCTAGTCTAGTCTAGTCTAGTCTAGTCTAGTCTAGTCTAGTCTAGTCTAGTCTAGTCTAGTCTGGTCTAGTCTAGTCGTCTAGTCTAATCTATATTGTCTATGTTGTTTTATTCTTCTCTATATTCTATTCTATTCTATATTCTACTCTATTCTATTCTATATTCTATTCTATTCTACTCTACTCTACTCTACTCTACTCTTACTCTACTCCTATCTCTATATATCACTGTTTCTCAACTTTTTAAATTTTAAGATGGGTGGACTTCAACTCCCAGAATCCCCCAGCCAGCACAGCCCTCCAATTCTGGAATTGTCACAGCTCCTATTGAAGTCAGTCATCGGTAACTATCAATATTCTACAAGCTTTGCTCATTTTTTATTGGGGAAGGCTTTGTAGCTACATCTACGTCCAGCCCAAATCCAAATTAATCCACCCTCTCTTGTTTGCACAACGGGTTGAATCGCAAGCTCACCAAACAGGCTGCATTTTGGGCAACCCACTTTTATGCCAAGCCAACCAACCCACCCATCGGTGCCATCCAAGTTTTCAAACCGCCGAACCGCCTTGGGCAAACACAGCTGCTTCAGCTTGCAACTAACCTGGATTGCGAGTGCCGTGTGAAGGCAATCATGGCCCTGGTCCAATCCTCATTCCTCCTCAAGCCCCCAAGGGGAAATTTGAACCCATTTGTTTCCCCCTGTTCTCTTAAGATTTGCTGATTTCTCCCTCTTCCACCAACGAAGATCAGGGGCCTCCAACCTCGGCAAACTTTAAGACCTGTGGACTTCGGCTCCCTGAGGGGGTGGAGGGGAGGGTTGAACTAGAAGACCTCCAAGGTCCCTTCTAGCTCTGTGATTCTGTTAAACTCCCAGAATTCCCCAGGCCGCCTGGCTTGTGGGACTTCAATTCCCAGATCAAAATTCGAATGCTTGGCAACTGGCATGTACTTATGACGGTTGCAGCATCTCAGGGGCCCTTTGACAACCTTTTTTACTAGCAAAGTCAAGGGGGAAGCCAGATTCGCTTAACAAGTGGCTAATGTGGTTCACTTAATGACTGCAGTGAGATGCTTAAGACTGTAAAGTCAAGTCACACTGTAAGACTCGTAAAATTGGGCACGGCACACTGAACAAGCTGCCCCACTTAGCAATGGAAATTGTAGTCGTTAAGTCAAGAACTGTCTGGAACTAAGCTAACATCCTGCATCAGATTACAGAATAACAAAGTTTGGGAGCAACCTTGTAGGTCATCTAGTCCAACCCCTCTTCCCCAAGCAGGAGACCCTACCCCATTTCGGATGCCTACACTTGCAATAAATGTGTTTTCTTTTCGTGTTGTACAGGTCACCTTCAAGAAGTGAGGGGAGCCGAATGTCAACTCATAAAATATGTATGTGGTCTTTTTAGAGTTGCCAACAGAAAGGGACGGGGTGTGTGTGTGTGTGTGTGTGCAGTGCGGCAGCTTGGAAACCAGAAGTGCATTCCATAAATAGTTTTTCAAAGATAGTAGCTAAGTGACAGAAGTTTTCTGCCACACAAAAATCACGCTGTATCTAAGTTGAGCATCACGTTGTGTCTTATACAGAAGCATTTGGTTAAGTGACCAACCCTCACCCCAGCTCTCTAAATAAAGGATCTGGCTGAGGAATTCTGGGAGTTGAAGTCCACAAGTCTCAAAGTTGCCAAGGTTGGAGACCCCTGTCCTAAATGCTCTGTCGAAGAATGGTATAATGCCCGAGGGTTATGACAAAAGTGTCAACTCATAAAATATTTCTAGGGTCTTTTGAGAGTGGCCAACAGAAAGGAAGGGGAGCAGTGCGGCAGCTTGAAAACCGAAACTGCATTCCATAAATGTTTTCGAAGATAGTTTCTAGGTGACCGAAGTTTCTGCTGCCCAAAATTCTAACGGGAGAACATGATTGATGACTTTTGGCTATGGATGTGTCCCATTGGAGAACATGAATTACGATACACCCAAAGGGGTGGAGGGAAAAACAGGGTCAAGGTGACAATTGAATATGTGTCTCAGAATCGGCTACACCCAGGCAATGCTAGCATGTTTACTCCCAATAAATCCTTTGGAAGCTTTGGAAGTTTGACTCAAGATTCAGGATTTAAATGGGGCAACTGCCGGAATCCTGACATACAACTTTCTGCTCTTTCCTAGGCCTGAATTGTTCACACTCACCATTGCTGTAATTTAACGTCATGTAATTCAATGTAATTTTGCCCTGGTGAAAAGAGACTTCCAATGAACCCCCAAATATTTCCCAATTTAGAATCCATCAGCAATCTGGGTCGGCACGGTTAGTCCTCGACGTACAGCCACAAATGAGCTCTGTCGCTAAGCGGGACCCTTGCTTAAATGAGCATCGCTCCGTTTTACTTCCCACCGCTGTTGAGCGAATCGCTGCGGCTCTTGAGCCAGGAGCATGGCTGTTAAGTGAATCTGGCTTCCCTGTCGACTTTGCTCGTCGCAAAAAGGGGATTGCGTGACCTTGGTATGTTATAAATATATGAGTCGGTGGCCAAGCTGACTAAATTTTGACCCCGGGACCGAGGGGATGATGCCAAGGTTGTAACAGTGGGAAAACGGTCATAAGTCACCTTTCCTGGCGCCATGGCAACTTCAAACGGTCACCAAACAAATTGTTGTTAAGTCGAGGGCTATCTATATTTTTGTACGGCTAATCCTCGACGTAAAGCCATGATGGTGCCCCCCAAATTTCTGCCGCTAAGTGAGGCAGGTGATAGTTTTGCCCCAACCTTTGTGCCACGGTTGTTAAGCAAAGCAATGGCAGTCATTAAGCGAATCATGCCACCGTTAAGTGAATCCAGAATCCCCACGGACTGTCCGAAGGAGGGAGAAGTTAAGCTGAAACGAGCCAATCAATTCCACAAGGTGCCAGGCCTTCCTCTGCTTTCCTTGCCATCCAGGTGGCTTAAACCATGGTTAGTCTGCAGAAAACGTCACCCTGGGGTGAGCTGCCCAGCTTCCCAACCTGGCTGACCTCTGTCGTGTGTCTTTGTTGCATCCTGAGGCTGCCTGTCACTACCAGCTCAGCCCTGCCCTCGCCAGCTGCCACGCCTTGTCATAACCACTCATCCTTCCTCCCCCGGGGGATCTCTTCCCGTGCCAGCCCACGCTTTCTAGCCATGCCTTCTCGGTGCCAGAGATGACAGGGAGGGGACCAGCAGCATCTAGCGTGTGTGTGTGTGTGTGTGTGTGTGTGTGCTTGTTTCATGGGGGCAAACGGCACCGTTGACTTTGCCAGGGAAGAAATGCCAGGGATGCCATGCCAGCTGCTTCGCTTTGAGACTGTCTGGAAGCCGAATCAGAGGAGGAGGAGGAGGAGGAGGAGGAGGAGGAGGAGGAGGAGGTGGAGGAGTCAGCCTGAGAGCTCTGAGGGGAAAGAGAGAATGGAGCTGGGGAGAGAGAGAGAGAGAGGGAGGGAGAGGGAGAAGGAGAGAGAGAGAGAAGGAGAGAGAGAGGAGAGAGAGAGAGAGAGGGAGAGAGAGGGAGAGAAGGAAAGAGAGAGAAGGAGAGAGAACGGAGAGAGAGAAGGAGAGAGAGAAGGAGAGAGAGAGAGAAAAGGAGAGAGAGAGAAAGGGAGGGAGAGGGAGAAGGAGAAGGAGAGAGAGAGAGAAGGAGAGAAAGAGAGGGAAAGAGAGAGAGAGAGAGAGAAAGAGAAGGAGAGAGAGCAGAGAGAGAGAGAGAGAGGGAGAGAGAGGGAGAGGAGAGAAAGAGAGGGAGAGAGAGAGAGGGAGAGAAGGAGAGAGAGAGGGGGAGAGAGAGAGAAAGAGAGAGAGAGAGAGAAGGAGAGAGAGAAGGAGAGAGAGAGGAGAGAGAGAGAGAGAGGGAGAGAGAGGGAGAGAAGGAGAGAAAGAGAGGGAGAGAGAGGGAGAGAGAGAAGGAGAGAGAACGGAGAGAGAGAGAGAGAAGGAGAGAGAGAAGGAGAGAGAGAGAGAGAAACGAGAGCAGTGGAAATCTATGGGCCGGTCCTTGGGACCGAAGAGCCAGGTCTGGAGGTGGCTGATGAGGAAGAGGAGGAACAGCCAGGTACAATGCCTGATGCATAGATACACAGAAGGCAGAGGAGAGGAGAGCAAGTGGAAATCTATGGGCCGGTCCTCGGGACGGAAGAGCCACCGCTGCTAGCGAAGCCCCACCCTGGTTCTGGGGATAAAAGGCAGGGGGCGGAGATGAATAGATATGACAGACAACTACTCATCTCCCGGATGGACGGACAGACGGACGGACTTGTGAGCCGGTGATGAGAGAGAAACTTTTTGCCAGCAATCCTAATTAAAGGAATCTTTTGCGTTTTGGGTTTTATCCTGTTTGGGGAGTTGGGTCAGAATCGGGATTTATAACTCAGCTGCCAGCCTCTGCTGTAAAATGGCAGCTCAAAAGAGACAGGGGTTCATACCCCAAGAACGCCAGTGCCACCTTCGGGGGGGGGATGGTTACGGTGTCCACCGCACACCAGCAGGGAGGGCTTTGCGCCAGGCTCTCTGTCGCAAAGGAGTAGGCACATAAAAATACAGATAATTTCCTCTGCCGCCCCATTTATCAACCTTGGTGGCTTGAAAATGGGTGGGGCTTTAACTCCCAGAATTCTCCAGCCAGAAATACAGCAAGTCCCTGATTTACAACAGTTTCGTTTAGTGACCAAAGTTACAATGGCACTGGGGGGGGGGGGAGAAAGGGTGACTTATGACTGTTATTCCCGTTTATGACCTTAGTCGCCATCTGCATGGCCACCCGATCAAAAGCCAGACGCTTGCCAACCGATTCATGCTTACGACGGTTAGGAAAAGCTTCCCATTGTTGAGAGCCGATTGGTTGAAATGTGAGGCTGGGGGGATTGTGGGATGTCCAATCGGCGGGACGGGGATGGGGGTGAGAGGGAGAGGCTATTCAGGGAAGGGGGGGTTGCTGCTTTTAAGCCTGGGGTTCCTCTTAGAGCAGGGGTCTCCAACCTTGGCCCCTTTAAGACTTGTGGACTTCAACTCCCAGAATTCCTCAGCAAGCGGTCCCTCCCAACCCTTGTTATTCTGTAATTCCATCAGAGTCTCCTGCTTGAGCAGGGGGGGCTGGACTAGAAGACCTCTTAAGGTCCCTCCCGACCCTTGTTATTCTGTAATTCCATAAGAGTCTCCTGCTTGAGCAGGGGGGCTGGACTAGAAGACCTCTTAAGGTACCTCCCGACCCTTGTTATTCTGTTAAGTTCTGTAAAACTGATGAAATGCAACTGGAAGTGTTTATTTGATTGTAGCCTCTCAGTTGCATGCATGTTTTTGTGGAGTTCTGAGCCTTGGCCAGCTATCTCAAGTTAACTGATAACCTTGTTAAGATGCCAGCAGGCTCAACCTTCTGCCTTCATGCCAGACTTCCCACTGACAGCAAAGGGGACCAACAAGCCGGCCCTGTAGCTCAAACTGCTCTGTAAAGCCTTAGTAAGGCCACCCCTAGAGTCCTGCATCCAGTTTGGGTCGCCACAATGTAAAAAAAGATCTAGAAATTCTAGAAAGAGTGCCGAGAAGAGCAACCAGGAGGATGAGGGGACTGGAGGCTAAAACATATGAAGAACGGTTGCAGGAACTGGGCCTGGCTAGTCTAGGGAAGAGAAGGACCAGGGGAGACAGGAGAGCAGCCTTCCAATATTTGAGGGGCTGCCACAGAGAGGAGGAAAGGGGTCAAGCTGTTTTCTAAAGCACCTTTGAAGGCCAGACAAGGAATAATGGATGGAAACTGAACAAGGAGAGATTCAGCCTGGAAATAAGGAGAATTTTTTTTGACAGAACAATCCACCCATGGAACAGAGGTTGCCTTTGGAAGTTGTGGGAGCTTCATCATTGGAGTCTTTCAAAAAGAGACCAGACTGCCATCTGTCAGAAATGGCGTAGGGTCTCCTGCTTGGGGAAGGGGGGGGGTTTGGACTAGATGACCTCCAAGGTCCCTCCCAACTCTGTTAATCTGTTTAATAACACCCGAATGGGAGACAAAATGACAGAAGTCTCGCTTGTTTTGGCACGACTTGGGCGGAAATTCGCTGGAGAAAGCAATTATGCTTGGAAAGGTTAGCGGTAAAATTAAACCAGCCTCTCCGCCCCACACCCCACCGAAGACTCGGTGGCTGGACACCATCAAAGCTGACACCAGCCAGAAGCACCGGAAAATTCAAAGAAACAGTGCAGGATTGGAAAATGTGGAGAGACCGCCTGGCCCAGAGAAGCAGCAAAAGTCGGGCAGGACCAAAGGGAGATCTCATCCTCATGAGGCTTTCACACAAATTGTCGACCACAACACTAATTATGCTGCCTTTTGTGTATATATAACAAAAATACCATTTGCACTGAAGTAGAAGTGATTTATTTTTTTCTTTTAAAAAAAATCGTAATTAATTACTTCAGGCAGTCATTCAACAAGTCTCACTCCAGGCCAACATAGTTAAGAAGCCAATTTGAAGCCCTGATGATGTTCCCTAGCTGGGTCATGAAACGTCTGCAAGAAAAAAGCCAAGCTCAGAGAGCACCGCACAATTCAAAGTCTGCAATCCAGCTTGTTTTCTTCTGTACGCGACCATTCAAAGCCTCCGGTCCAAATCAGTTCAATAAAACCTATTTCCCAAGGAGTTATTATTTCATCTCAAAACAGCAGAACATGAAGAGAGGAAATAATAATAATAATAATAATAATAATAATAATAATAACAACAACAACAACAACAACAACAACAACAACAACAACAACAACCACCCATGGGGTGCCACATGCGGAGTTATTATATATAGTAGTAACTACTGGGAACATCAGGTTGAGAAGGTTCTGGAGAATGAAAAAGCCAAGATTTTGTGGGACTTCAGAATTCAGACTGACAGGCACTTGGCCCACAACACACCTGACGTAACAGTAGTTGAAGAGAAAAAGGTTTGGTTCATTGACACTGCAATACCTGGTGAGGCACGAATGGTAGACACGCAGCGAGATTAAATCACAGGGTATCGGGACTTACAAATTGAAGTTGAGCAACTTTGTAAAAAGAAATTGTGTGTTATCCCAATTGTGATTGGAGCCCTTGGAGCCATACCTAAAGGGCTGCCTCGCTGTTTGGAAATCCTGAATTTATCAGACTTGAATACCCTGATTCTACAAAAAAATACCACCCTACTTGGAACAGCTGATAAGCTCCGACGTTACCTGAACAGTTCCTAGGTCCTTGGTTCGGACTCGAGCTGTTGAACTACCAACCAGCCCCAAAAGCTGTGAATCTCACTAAAGATTAACCAATAATCATAAATAATAATAATAATAATAATAACCTTAACAACTCTCCGCTGATGGCCAAGTCCCGCTTTGTGACCAACGCCGAGATATACCTGTCTGATCAGTCCTTTGAAGAAACAGTGACCAGAGGTCAGGGAGAGAAAAAGAAAAGAGGCTCAAACAACCCAGGTGAACATCCTTGATGTGTCTCCAATGGCCTGTCACTTTTAATCCTTGTTCTTCACAGGATCTAAAAAGAGGCAGTTATTCAAACCGGACGGTGTGTTCCGTAGGTCACTGCTCTAGGCCAAACCTCTCCAGAAAAGCAGAGTTTTCTGAATTGGCTGCCTCTGAGCCCGTTTTTTGTTTTAAAAAAAGAGGGACACATTTGAAAAAGGGATGCCGAATTCATGCCAGCCATCGACTTTCGCTTCCAGGTAAGCTTTTAAGAGGCTCTTCCCAAAGTCAGTGAGAGCGTTGATTCAGACCTTCCCAAGTTGGGGAGGAGGAGCTGGCAAGAGTGGTCCAAAGTCCATTAAATCCAAGAAAGATGGATTCCTTTCTCTTGTCTTCTCCCGTGTCCCTTGACCCCCCCAGGAAATGGATGCCTTTTAAATAGCAGGAAGGAGAAACAAAGCAGTTTTATATATATATATATATATTTGGATCCGTTTCCAGGCTGAGTACGGCTAAGAACTAACAGCCTTTTCCTCCCCCCATCTCCAAAAAATACTTTTCCAACCGTGCCAAAAACGCCCAACAGCAAAATTCACCGTGTCCTTAAATCCTGTTTTGGTGTCTCAATAAAGGAAGGGATCTTGTCTTGTGAAAAAAATCTCTTTAGGAGCAGACTTCCTGGCGAAAGGAGCTCCTTGGGAAGAAAGATCAAGGGCTTATATTTGGAGACCTAAATTCATTGCCTTCAGGGAGAATAACGTGGGGCAAGGTTTACCCTTCCTCCTGCCCTTGTGGACTTTTCCCCTAGCCTACATTTTCGGGGGGCGGGGTGCTTGTGAACTTCCCAGCAGGAATATTATAAACCCACCTCGCAGGACCGTTGTGAAGATGAGCGGCAGAGAAACCCCCGGACCAACAACCATTGGGAAGCTCCCCCGCGGAACTGTGTGTGTGGAGATGGGGTGGCTCCAGAACCCCCAGTAAAATCCAGGAACAAACCCTACAATCCAGAGTTAAGCTATCCGGGTTAAACGCACGTCGCACGGCAGGCTCAACCCAACACCTGTAACCTCGCAAGCTGGAGTCGCAAAACCCAAAAGAGAGACGCTTTGCAAAGAGGGACCTTTTCTCACTCCCCAAACTAAACAAGCCACGTTGGGCAGAACATGGGTTTATTTGTTTCGGGCGCTGTTTGAACAAACCCCCCCCCCCAAACCCCACTCCCACAACCCAGCCACACCTCGGTCTCAGGTGTGGCCCAGGGCCAGCCAACTCAGCTTCTGAGTTCATGGCGGGGTGACCCAGCCCTGCCCCAGTCTTCACGACGTCTCTGCAACCGTGACGGTGAGCGAGAGAGCCCGGCTGCAGAAAAACCCACCCGTTTTTGTTTTTAATTTTTAATTTTGGGGGCAGAAAGGCTTTTTCTTCCAGATGAATCAACACTTACCCAGCCCTATCCTGACAGCCAGGCCAGGCCAGGCCCACCGAGGGTCCCTCTGATTGCTTTCTCCCCCCCCCCCCCCTCTCTCTCTCTGTCTGCCTCTGGTCTCTTCTGTGCCGCCTGGGATCAACCTGTGACCTGCCACCAGCCCGGCGCCGTCGTCGTCGGTTGCAGGAGCTCTTCAAGGAAGTGACACTGGCGAGGCTCGATGAACCTCTGACGCCAATTCCATTGTTTGCCCGCCCCGCAGGGGGAGAAAAACGAAAGGGCTGCAGGAAGTAAACATCTGGCTGGAACATGCAAAGGGAAGGAAGCCACGGCTCCCCCGACCGGAGAAGGAGCCACAAGGAGAAGACGTCAGAAACACCGCTTTGGAGTTTGGGGGGAAACTTTCCGGGGACCGGAGATGGTGCCTTCCTCCTCCTCCTCCTCCTTGGTGCTTCTTATCTCCCCCTCTGTCCTGCCCCCTTACACCAAGCCCTCCTACCCCCCACCCCATCTTAATCAAGTCTTGGCCAGGAGTTGCATGCCTAAAGCTGGGATTGACCCATAAGCCTGCCTTGACCTCCCTCCCTCCCTCCCTCTTTCCCTCCCGGAGCAATCTATTTCCAGCCTGGCCCTGCCATCCCACCCCACCCCACCCCAAAAGCTGGAGGAGCTGCAGATAAACCTTCCCCCCTCTGCTCTTCCCTCCCTCTCCCCCTCCCCAACAGCTCCCTGGCTCCCTCCCTCCCTCCCTCCGCCCCAGGTGGGAGGCAGAGGCTGGGAGAGGGAAATCAATAGGCAAGAGAGGAGAGGCAGCCCCCTCCCCCCTTCCCCCCCCCTCCGGGAGAATTGATGGGGCTGGCGCTCCCCATTGATCTGGACCCCCCTCCCCCCCTCTTGCTCTCTCTCTCTCCCTTTTCTCTCCTTCTCTCCCTCTTTCTGTGCCGCTCACTGCTTCTCTTTCTCTGTTCCTTTCTCTCTAGCTCAGTCTCTCCCTCTCTTGGTTTCTTTTTTTCCTTTCTCTTTCTCCTTCTCTCTGTTTCTTTCTCTCCCTTTCTCTCCTTCTCTCTCCCTCTTTCTGTGCCGCTCACTGCTTCTCTTTCTCTGTTCCTTTCTCTCTAGCTCAGTCTCTCCCTCTCTCTCCCTCTCTCTCTCTCTCTCCCTCTCTTGGTTTCTTTTTTTCCTTTCTCTTTCTCCTTCTCTCTGTTTCTTTTTCTCCCTTTCTCTCCTCCTTTCTCCCTCTTTCTGTGCAGCTCTCTCTCTCTCTCTCTCTCCCTGTTTCTTTCTGTCTCTTTCTCTCTCTCTAGCTCTTTCTCTCTTGATTTTTCCCTCTCTGTTTCTTTCTCTCCCTTTCTCTCCTTCTCTCTCCCTCTTTCTGTGCCGTTCTCTGTCTATCTGTTTCTTTCTGTCTCTCTTTCTCTCTCTAGCTCTGTTTCTCTCTCACTCTCTCTCTCTCTCCTCTCTCTTGGTTTCTTTCTCTCTCTTTCTCTCTGAGTCTCTGTCTCTCTTTCTCTCTCTCTCTTGGTTTCTTCCCCTTTTTCTTTCCCCCTCTCTTTCTCCCTCTCTATCTTTCTCTCTTTCTCTCTTTCTTTCTCTTAGTTTCTCTCTTGGTTTCTCACTCTTTCTCCCTCTCTATCTTTCTCTGTGTGTTTCTCTTTCTCTTTCTGTCTTTCTCTTGGTTTCTCTCTCTCCCTCTCTCTCTTTTCTGCCTTTCTCTCTCTTGGTTTCTTCTTCTTTCTCCCTCTATATCTTTCTGTTTCTCTTTCTCTCTTTCACTCTCTTAGTTTCTCTCTGTTGGTTTTTCTCTCTCTCCCCCCCCCCCTCTCTTTTCTGCCTTTCTCTCTCTTGGTTTCTTCCTCTTTCTTCCTCTTTCTCCCTCTATATCTTTCTCTCTATGTTTCTCTTTGTCTTTCTCTCTCGGTTTCTTCCTCTTTCTCCCTCTCTCTTTCTCCCTCTATATCTTTCTGTTTCTCTTTCTCTTTCTGTCTTTCTCTCTCTTAGTTTCTCTCTCCCCCTCTCTCTCTTTTCTGCCTTTCTCTCTCTTGGTTTCTTCCTCTTTCTCCCTCTCTCTTTCTCCCTCTATATCTTTCTGTTTCTCTTTCTCTTTCTGTCTTTCTCTCTCTTAGTTTCTCTCTCTCCCTCTCTCTCTTTCCTGCCTTTCTCTCTCTTGGTTTCTTCCTCTTTCTTCCTCTTCCTCCCTCTATGTGTTTCTCTTTTCTGCCTTTCTCTCTCGGTTTTCTCTCTCTCTCTCTCTCTCTCTGTCTCTCCCAGCTTTTGTGCTCTTCCTGGAAAAAGGGGGGGGGGGTATTGGGGGCGGTAAGTAAAAAGGAGGAGAAGAAGAGGCTGAAGCTGCTAGTGGTGGGGGGGGAGGAAGAGGAAGAGGAGGAGGAGGAGAGCGGCGAAGGACGCGCCAACCTTAACCTTTGCCAGCCCATCCAGCTCGTTAAGAGACGCTAATGAGGTCCGGCCCAGCCGGAGGCGGAGGCGGCGGAGGGTCGGTGGAGCCTGGAATCCCAACGCGCGAGAGACTTTCCAACCGGCCAGCTTGGGCATCCACCCCACACCCCGCTTCCCCCAAACCCCTCCAGCCGGGGGAGAGCCCAGCCCCGGGGCTCCCCCCCATCACCCCCCCCTTCCCCGCGCCCGGCTCTCCCCCATTGTACCCCGGCGGCGGGCGATGCGCGGCCGCCCCTCCGAGCCTCCTCCTCCTCCTCCTCCTCCTCCTTCCCGGGCCGGCTGTCACCGGGGCTTACCGTTGCGCGCCCCACGTGCATTCGGAGCCCCGGAGGGTGGCCGGTTGGCCAGGTGGGTGGGAGCGAGCCTGCCAACGGCCCCTCCCCTCCCCCGCCCCGCCTGGCCAAGCCGGCCCCTTCGCTCGCCGCCCCCCCCCTCCTCCTCCTCCTCTTCTCCCCCCCCCAAAAAAGACAAAAGCCCCCCCCACCTCCCCCGGCGGAGAGACCCTCTTCTCTCCTCTTCCCCCCCAGCTGGACGCCCTTGCCTACCTGCTGCGGGGTGCCGGGAGGGCTGGGGGGGGTCCCGGTGGAGAGCGGAGGAGGAGGAGGGGGCTGACAGCCAGCTGCTGCCCGCGGAGGAGGTAGGGAGGACGGGGGGGGCGTGGGGGGCTGCCGCTGCGGAGCGCCTCCTTCCCTCCCACCCACCTAGCCAGCCGGGGAGCCGTGCAGCGCGAGCCGGAGCGGACCGAGGAGGGAGCAGGGAGGGAGGGAGGGGTGCAGCCTCCTCCTCCTCCTCCTCCTCCTCCGTGAGCCCCGCGGGAGGGGAGGGAGGAGGAGAGAAAGGGGGGCGGGGGGAAGGGGCTTCCCGGACTTGGGGGAGCCAGGGAGGGAGCATCAGGAAGGAGACCCCGTCCCTTCCCCCCTCCCCTTTGAAGAGAGGAAGGGGGGCCCTGCACCCTCTGCCACCCTTAAGGCAGGTTAGGGTCTTCCAACACGTGCTGGAAACACCCCCCCCCAAAAAAAAACTGCCCAGGAATGGCAAGGATAAGGGGGGGAGGGGCTCTGGGATTCTCCTCTTCCAACCTGGGAGAGGGTCTGTCAGGCAAGGGTTCAGCCTCCCAAGTCACCGTGACCCCCGCCCACCAGCCTTGATTGATCTGCCCCCCTGCCCCAAAGGTGCTCACAGCTGCCTTGGCACAGCCTTCGCCCCAAGCCAGGACAGGTGAGCAGCTCACCTGCGCCCACCTTTCAAACACAAGACCGAACGCACCGCTCTGCATAGAACTTTTTTTATCCGTTGGTTGTTTATAAAGTCATGGGGGGGAAAAGTGCCTTCATACTTCATGCCTTCAGCCCTCGAGCTACGACCACAATGGGGCCCCCAAATCTCTGTTGCTAAGTGAGACACGGGTTGGGTTTTGCCCCCATTCTACGGCCTTTCTTTCCGCTGTTGTTAAGCGAATCTTAAGTTAGTCACACAGTCGTTAAGTGAGTCTGGTTTCCCCACGGCTGGTCAGAAGGTCGCAAAGTGGGATCACATTACCCTGGGACACAGCAACCGTCATAAATATGGGTAACGCCAAGCATACCATGGCGATGGTGCAACGGTTGTGAGTGTGAAAAATGGACGTAAGTCACTTTTCTCGGCGCCATTGACATTTTTTTGAGAGGTCACTAAACTGTTGTAAGTCAAGGACTACTTGTAGTCCTCCAGACCAGAGGAGGGAGGGGGCACCAGGACTCCAAGCCAAGGACTCCAAAATCCATCTTCCTTTGCCCAGTGGCAGAAGCCCAGGGGGCAATTATACTGGCCCCCTTGGCTGGGTTAAACAAAAAGGGGCAACGGATCTTTAGCACGTTTTTAATCGTGAAATTATTTAATTACAAAAGCGACAAATTGCTTTGTATACACCGAAAAGCACCATTTCTCAGCCAATTGTAGCTGGGTGGACTTCAACTCCCAGAATTCCCCAGCCAGCTTTGCAAAGCGATAGTTAAGTCAATCGTCCCTGATTTTACAATTTTTTGCCCCGAAGCAACTCATTGCAAGTTGTTAAGTGAGTCACATGGTCATTAAGCAATCCAGCTTCTCCACACACACACACACACACACACACACCGTCATCCATTAATAAACACCCACTTTTGATCGCATGACCATGGAAATGCCGCAAGGGTCATAAGTGTGAGGACTGATGCTAAGTCCCCTGTTCCGATGCTGTAGTTAACTCCCGTCGCTAAACGAATGGCTGTAAATCAAGGACCCCCTATACTTACATCAAACCCTCTTTTTTAATCTAACAGGAGGACAGAAAGCTAGCTGAGTGTCTGATGACACTCAGCCGTCAAAGCCGGAAAGGTGAACATAAATTTAAATCATTCAAATAGGGGTCTTTCCCATTTGGGAACAGCAGCCTCTCAAATACGGCCTTCTGGCTTAGCCGAGGAATAATTTAGAGCCCCTGGCAAGGGGGCTGACACTTAATAGGACGGCACACCTGCTCTGAATGCAGGTGAGTCTCAGGTTCAGCTGCTTAAAAAGATCAGGTAACAGGTGTGAGAAAAGGCCGTGGAAGCTGTGCAGGGCCAGATGGCGTGGAGCTGACTCCTATTTCCTAGAGGTAGCAAAGCTGAAGCCTGCCCAAACCCCCGAGCCTAAATAAACTAAATAAACCAAAAGTTTGTTTCCTTCTTTGATTCATCAGTTGTTGACTAGATAACATCATCAGGGCTGGGTTTATTTTTATTTTTATTCTTTTTATGGCCTCCATCTTCTGTCTAGCTGTTGGAGCACTGAGGATGTTACCTAGTTGGGTTATGAAACGTCTGCAAGAAAACAGCCAAGCTCAGAGAGCACCAGGAACCCCACAATCTTCCTCCCTCCCTCCCTCCCTCTCTCCCTCCTTCCTTCGCCTCTCCTCTCCCTTCTAGCACTGAGGATGTTACCTAGTTGGGTTATGAAACGTCTGCAAGTAAACAGCCAAGTTCAGAGAGCACCAAGGACCCCACAGTCGTCCTCCTCTTCCTCTTCCACCTCCACTCTGCAAATCCCCCTCCCTTCTAACACTGATGATATTGCCTAGTTGGGTCATGAAACGTCTGCAAGAAAACAGCCAAGCTCAGAGAGCGCCAGGAACCCCACAATCTTCCTTCCTTCCTTCCTTCCTTCTTTCTTTCCTTCCTTCCTTCCTTCCTTCCTTCCTTCCTTCCTTCCTTCCTTCCTTCCTTCCTTCCTCCCTCCCTCCCTCCCTCCCTCCCTCCCTCCCTCCCTCCCTCCTTCCTTCGCCTCTCCTTTCCCTTCTAGCACTGAGGATGGTACCTAGTTGGGTCATGAAACGTCTGCAAGTAAACAGCCAAGCTCAGAGAACACCAAGGAGCCCCACAGTCCTCTTCTTCCTCTTCCTCCTGCTCTTCTTCCTCTTCCTCCTGCTCCTCCCCCTCCTTTTCTTCTTCCATAATCCCCACTCTCTTCTAATCCTCCAATGTTTCCTAGTTGGGTCATGAAACGTCTACAAGAAAATAACCAAGGTCAGAGACCAAGGATCAATTGGCCAAGGTTGAGAAATATGGGATCTCCCTGGGGAATTCTGTCCTCCTCTTCCTCTTCCTCTCTGCAAATTCTACTCCCTTCTAGCATTGATGACCTTCCCTAGTTGGGTCATGAAACATCTGCAAGAAAACAGCCCCGCTGAGAAAGAACCAAGGAATCCAAAGAAAGCCTTTACTTCCTTCTCCAGAACTCCCCTGTTGTCATGACCATCAGTTGTACTGGACAGAAATCAAGGGAGACCTCATCAAATTCAAACCTCCATCCAACCCGGTTAATTCATCCGATCTAAATCAAGGCTCTCAGTCAAGGCCTTTGCCAACTCTACAAACCTCAAGAAGACCTCACACTTCTTCTGACTCATTCTCCGATGGAATTATTCCCTGCGTTTTGCATCCTGTTGTGGTTCGCTGGCAGCCGATGCAGAGAGCAGCGGAATTGGACAGTGGGGAACAACGGGGACCAGTCCTGGAGTCTGGGAAGGACTTGGACGAGGGTCCTGGGTCCGATGGGCCAGAACCATCTGGGAGTGGGGTGATGACTCCAGAGCCTCCAGAATCTGGCAGCAGTGAGGCAGAGGAACAAGGGGAGCCTGTTCCCAGGACACGCGTGCACAGAGCTGCCAGAAGGCGAGAGCAGCTAAGACAAAAGGGGCAACTCGGGAGTAAGGCTTAGAGGTGATTGGCCCCTCCCATAAGGGATAAAAGTGAGGCAAAGGTAGAGAAACCTTTGAGGGAAGCAAGGTCGTTTGCTCTGTTCGGGTTCAACCTTGAAGCTCTGCATGGCCTTTGTACTTTGGTTGTATTTTTACAGTTCATTTGGCACTTTCATTGTTGGCAGCCATTCAAAGGAGATAAAGGTGGGTGCTTATCTTCAGGCACTATTTGGGACTCCTTGCAGGCTGAGAATGCACATAATTCCCAGCGTTGAAATAAAAAGAGTTGTTTGGGTTAAGCGTGTGCTTAATTATGGTCTCAGGAAGCCTTGGTCAGAACAGGTCCCTCTATTACCAGTAGTCCAGCATGGGAGATGATGGCAGATAGGATCTATCTATCTATCTATCTATCTATCTATCTATCTATCTATCTATCTATCTATCTATGCATCTATCTATCTATCTATCTATCTATCTATCTATCTATATCTATCTATCTATCTATCTATCTACATGTCTACAATATCTATCTATCATCTATCTATCTTCATGTCTACGATATCTATCTATCTATCTATCTATCTATCTATCTATCTATCTATCTATGCATCTATCTATCTATCTATCTATCTATCTATCTATCTATCTATCTACATGTCTACAATATCTATCTATCATCTATCTATCTTCATGTCTACGATATCTATCTATCTATCTATCTATCTATCTATCTATCTATCTATCTATCTATCTATCTACATGTCTACAATATCTATCTATCATCTATCTACATGTCTACGATATCTATCTATCTATCTATCTATCTATCTATCTATCTATCTATCTATCTATCTATGCATCTATCTATGCATCTATCTATCTATCTATCTATCTATCTATCTATCTATCTATCTATCTATCTATGCATCTATCTATGCATCTATCTATCTATCTATCTATCTATCTATCTATCTATCTATCTATCTATCTATGCATCTATCTATCTATCTATCTATCTATCTATCTATCTATCTATCTACATGTCTACAATATCTATCTATCATCTATCTATCTTCATGTCTACGATATCTATCTATCTATCTATCTATGCATCTATCTATGCATCTATCTATCTATCTACATGTCTACAATATCTATCTATCATCTATCTATCTTCATGTCTACGATATCTATCTATCTATCTATCTATCTATCTATCTATCTATCTATCTATCTATCTATCTATCTATCTATCTATTTATGCATCTATCTATGCATCTATCTATCTATCTATCTATCTATCTATCTATCTATCTATCTATGCATCTATCTATCTATCTACATGTCTACAATATCTATCTATCATCTATCTATCTTCATGTCTACGATATCTATCTATCTATCTATCTATCTATCTATCTATCTATCTATCTATCTATCTATCTATCTATGCATCTATCTATCTATCTATCTATCTATCTATCTATCTATCTATCTATCTATGCATCTATCTATGCATCTATCTATCTATCTATCTATCTATCTATCTATCTATCTATCTATCTATCTATGCATCTATCTATCTATCTACATGTCTACAATATCTATCTATCATCTATCTATCTTCATGTCTACGATATCTATCTATCTATCTATCTATCTATCTATCTATCTATCTATCTATCTATCTATCTATCTATGCATCTATCTATGCATCTATCTATCTATCTATCTATCTATCTATCTATCTATCTATCTATCTATCTATGCATCTATCTATCTATCTACATGTCTACAATATCTATCTATCATCTATCTATCTTCATGTCTACGATATCTATCTATCTATCTATCTATCTATCTATCTATCTATCTATCTATGCATCTATCTATGCATCTATCTATCTATCTATCTATCTATCTATCTATCTTCATGTCTACAATATCTATCTATCTATCTATCTATCTATCTATCTATCTATCTATCTATGCATCTATCTATCTATCTATCTATCTATCTATCTATCTATCTATCTATCTACATGTCTACAATATCTATCTATCATCTATCTATCTTCATGTCTACGATATCTATCTATCTATCTATCTATCTATCTATCTATCTATCTATCTATCTATCTATCTATCTTCATGTCTACGATATCTATCTATCATCTATCTATCTATCTATCTATCTATCTATCTATCTATCTATCTATCTATCTATCTATCTTCATGTCTACGATATCTATCTATCTATCTATCTATCTATCTATCTATCTATCTATCTATCTATCTATCTATCTATCTTCATGTCTACGATATCTATCTATCTATCTATCTATCTATCTATCTATCTATCTATTATCTATCTATCTATCTACATGTCTACAATATCTATCTATCATCTATCTATCTTCATGTCTACGATATCTATCTATCTATCTATCTATCTATCTATCTATCTATTATCTATCTATCTATCTATCTATCTATCTATCTATCTATCTATCTATCTATCTACATGTCTACAATATCTATCTATCATGTCTACAATATCTATCTACATGTCTACGATATCTATCTATCTATCTATCTATCTATCTATCTATCTATCTATCTATCTATCTATCTACATGTCTACAATATCTATCTATCATGTCTACAATATCTATCTACATGTCTACGATATCTATCTATCTATCTATCTATCTATCTATCTATCTATCTATCTATCTATTATCTATCTATCTATCTATCTATCTATCTATCTATCTATCTATCTATCTACATGTCTACAATATCTATCTATCATGTCTACAATATCTATCTACATGTCTACGATATCTATCTATCTATCTATCTATCTATCTATCTATCTATCTATCTATCTATCTATCCATCCATATCTTTCTATCTATCTATCTATCTATCTATCTATCTATCTATCTATCTATCTATCTACATGTCTACAATATCTATCTATCATGTCTACAATATCTATCTACATGTCTACGATATCTATCTATCTATCTATCTATCTATCTATCTATCTATCCATCCATATCTTTCTATCTATCTATCTATCTATCTATCTATCTATCTATCTATCTATCTATCCATCCATATCTTTCTATCTATCTATCTATCTATCTATCTATCTATCTATCTATCTATCTACATGTCTACAATATCTATCTATCATGTCTACAATATCTATCTACATGTCTACGATATCTATCTATCTATCTATCTATCTATCTATCTATCTATCTATCCATCCATATCTTTCTATCTATCTATCTATCTATCTATCTATCTATCTATCTATCTATCCATCCATATCTATCTATCCATCCATATCTTTCTATCTATCTATCTATCTATCTTCTCTTTCCTAATGAAGATGGGAAAGGCATGTCTGCAGTAGCTCCTTGACCCAACACCAGTTCTAGAAATCAATAAATAACGTGACTTCATGCACAATTATGTCCCTTCTGAGATCCATTCACTGATCACTATTGGTTCATCTAATATTTTTCCTCCCTAACTAGGCAAATAAAGAGAAACCACAGTGAGTCCTCGACTTACAACCACAACTTGAGCCCAATCTTTCTGTTGCTAAGCAAGACAGTTTTTAAGTGAATTTTGGTCCCCTTTTTCAACCTTTTCGTGCCACCGTTGTTAAACAAAAGAACTGCAGTTCTTCAGTTAGGCACCTAGTTGTTAAGGGAATCTAGCCTTCCCCGTTGACTTTGCTCATCACACGGTTTCAAAAGGGGATCACGTGACCCCCCCCCAGGGGACACAACGACCGTCATAAATAGGAACCAGTCACTAAGCGTCCTGAACCACTCTCCTGTTTTTAATTATTTTACACATCAGGTTTATCTAAGTCAATTTTTCGTGTTTCTTTGCCTTCACCTTACGCCTGGTATTTGTACTTGAAATAAATAAATCGGTGGATAAAATAAAATCAACTCCGCAACTCCGCAAGAATAATTGTACAGTGCCACAGCGGGGACAATGAACATTACAACATGCAAACATAATCCTTTTTTAAAAAAAAAACATACCCAAATGGAGAGTTTAAGCGTGTGCTAGAAATCTGTTTCTGTTTTGCTATACGTACACTCCCAAAAATAGTAAGTCCAGCACACACACAAAAATAAAAATAGAAAAACAAGCTTCAGATAATCAGAGTTGGAAGGGACGTTGTAGGTCATCTAGTCCAACCCGCTGCCCAAGCAGGAAACTCTACACTACCATCCCTGACAAATGGCAGTCCAACCACCCCTTGAAAATCTCAAGTGATTACGATAGCTATTTTATCAAACATTTTAATCATACATTGTTTCATATTTTCTAAAGTTATTTCTATTTCTAATGTAACAATACTATCTTATGTACTTTTGCAGAATCCCCTTTTCTATTAAGTTTTCCACCCATTATCTCTAAATAGGCCCTGTTTCTCTATATTTTGTTTCTGTCTTTTATAACTTCTTTTCCTTTCTTTCTTCCCTCTCATCTTCTCCCTCCCCTTTTTACCCCCTTGTCTGTCTACTTCTAATTCTCTCTTCTGCATTTCCCTCTTCTGTTGCTTTCTGGTTTTATACTTATTTTTCACTCTATTTTTTTTTTGGAGTTGTTTTTTCCAATCTTAAACTTTCCATTCTCTTTCCCCCCTTTCCTTTTTTCCCCCACCTAAGATTACTTGTTCATTAAAGATGGCTTCTACTTTGTCGCAATCTTCTTGTTCTGCAGGCATTTCTTGTTGTCTCTCATAATTCCAAATCTCCATTTCTAAAAACTGAAATACGAAGCCAAAAGAACCTCTCCCTTCTTGTGCATCTTCTTTGTACTTTTTAAGTTCCATTTTCAGTTCTTCTAAAAGTGGAGCCATTTTAAACAGTTTTAAACAACCACCCGACTGATTTTAGTCATTCAAATACAATAACCAAAAATCCAGAAATCATCAAGTAATCCAAATAGTCCCGAGTTATTTCTTTTCCCAAACGCCATCACTCTGCTCGACAACTCATTCCCTCAACACTGTCCAACTATTTACAAAGTCTGCACTACTATTACTATTCATCTTCTCATCACTCCTTATCACTCATCCCGTCTCACTTGCGACTGTATGGCTGTAAACTTTGCCGCTTGTATCCTTACGACCTATATTGACTGTTTCTTAGTATGATTTGATTGCTTACTGTACCCTATATGACTATCATTAAGTGTTGTACCTGATGATTCTTGGCTCTTGACAAATATATCTTTTCTTTTATGTATAATGAGAATATTTGCACCAAAGACAAATTCCTTGGTCAATAAAAAAGAATTCTATTCTATTCTATTTTCTGCTCTGTTGCTATTACTATTCCATTCCATTCTATTCTATTCTTTCATTCTTAATTTTGTTCTATTCCTATCATCTATTCTATTCTATTCCTATTATCTATTCTATTCCTATTATCTATTCTGTTCTGTTCTGTTCTATCCCTATTCCTATTTTAAACCCAGAAGTGCAGCATGTCATATACTGCATATTCCTGTTTACAATCATCAAGCTTATTATTATTTTTAAAAAAATCCATTAACCTATCTTGATCAGATCTTGCAAATTGGGAGGGTGGGGAAAAAAACCAATCCAACCTGCCAAATAAAAGTGAGCCAGCTACAATTCTTCTAAAATTTGCTATCCTCCGGAGGAACAGGCCATAAATGGGAATAATTTTCCATATTGCAAGTCCGTCTGCCCACAGGAGAAGAATAAGCACAGGCCCATTTGGAAGCAAAGCTGTGTGCGTTGTGACATCATCCCGGAGATTACCCAAATTAAAGCAATTGGCTTCTAGTGCATGTTGAAACTGACCGAAATTGATCTATTTCTTCTTATACAGGTAGGTTTCGACTTACTACCACAACCGAGACAGGAAGTATTGGTTGCTAAGCTTTCTTTTTTTTTTTTCCTGAAGTGGCTAGGTAAAATCCCAGCAGTTATTAAGTGAACCATTTGGCCGTTAAGCAAATCCAGCTTCCCCCATTGAGCCAAAGGTGCTTTTTTTTTTTTTTTCAGGAGGCCACTGGACTTTCTGGTTTTTCTTTGAAGACATTTCGCTTCCCATCCAAGAAGCTTCTTCAGCTCTGATTGGATGGTGGGGAAGGATTTATACACCTTGCAGACAGCTAGTTATTTGCATCCTTTTAGAGGATCGTGGAGGCCACTTGGGTCTGTGTCCTCAGAGTCACCTGGGTGTGGAGTCTTCTCGGAACTGCTGAAAGGATGATGTTGTAGTTTGGAGAAAGATAATGTTGTATCCCTTCCCCCCGTCGAGAAAGGGGCTATTCAATTTGGACATAGATGGTCTCTTGGACCCTTCTTCCAAACCAGCGATCCTCTCTGTCCAAAAAGTGGACTTTGCTGTCTTCAAAAGAGCAGACTTTCTCTTTCAAATGTAGATGGCCGGATGAATCTTGTCCTGAGGCATTTGTTCTCCTATGGTGTGTCATGCGTTTGTGAAGTGACTGATTTATTTCTTCAATGTACAGATTGTGCACAGGTCTCATTAAGTCTACATGGAGGGAAGGAAGCAGTGGGGTGCCACAAGGTTCCGTTTTAGGCCCAGGACTCTTCAATATCTTCATTAACAACTTTAGATGAGGGACTAGAAGGGGAAATTACCAAATTTGCAGATGATACTAAGCTGGCAGGAATAGCTAACATCCAAGAAGATCGGCTCAAGATCCAGGTGGATCTTGACAGACTAGAACCCTGGGCCATATCTAATAAAATGAAATTCAGTGTAGAGAGAAGTAAAGTCCTACACTTAGGCAAGAAAAACCAAAAGGAGACATTGAGACTGGGTGAAACCAGGCTCAATAGCAGAAACTGTGAGGAGGATCTTGGAGTCTTAGTGGACAACTAAATAGGAGCCAACTGTGCAGCAGCAGCCCAAAAAACCAATGCAATCCCCATTAACAGAGAGAGACAATCGAGATCAAGGGAGGTACTAATACCACTCTATAAAGCCTTAGTAAGGCCACACCTAGAGTATTGCATCCAGTGTTGGTCACCACGCTATAAAAAAGATGCTGAGACTAGAAAAAGTGCAGAGAAGAGCAACCAGGATGATGAGGGGATGATTGGAGACTAAAACATACAATGCATGGTTGCAGGACCTGGGCCTGGCTAGTCTAGGGAAGAGAAGGACCAGGGGAGACAGGAGAGCATCTTCCAATATTTGAGGGGCTGCCCCAGAGAAGAGGAAGGGGGTCAAGCTATTCTCCAAGACACCCGAAGGCCAGACAAGGAACAATGGATGGAAACTGAACAAGGAAGAGATTTAATCTGGAAATAATTTTCTGACAGCAAGAACAACCAATGAAACAGGAGTTGCCTTCAGAAGTTGTGGGAGCTTCCTTACTTGAGACCTTCAAGAAGAGACTGGACTGCCCTCTGTCAGAAATGGTGTAGGGTCTCCTGCTTGGGTGGGGTGGGGGGTTGGACTAGATGACCTACAAGGTCCCTTCCAACGGTGATTATCTGTTTTCTGTTATTGTACTGCCTATATAGCACGTTGCTCAGCTTGCGCCCGGGTGTTTTATCCTTGAGGTACACAGTACAACGCGGTGAGCTCCTAAATTTTGATCACATGACCGTAGGGATTTTGCAACGGCCACAAATGTAAAAAGCTGATCGGTTGCTTAACGAACCCTAAACCACCTGTGTAGATTTTGTGCTATTTTATAGAGGAACAAAGCCGTATTATTAAGTAATGGCTTTTTGTAAAGTAATGATACAACTGACATTTCTACCCAACAATGCCAGCAAACATGGCAACTTTCAAGGACAAACAAATTACAAACACCTCCTCCGTCTTTCTTTCACACATACAACACCATCCACTCTTCTCTTTGACAGCTAAGATGCCGCAAAAAAAATAAATAAATTTCTCCAGCGTACAGCTAAGGGTGTGGGGGGTGGGCTATATTTTTTCTTCCCTGGGGGAGAAACGCCATTAGGATGCAGGCAGGATTCGGAATCAGCAACAACAACCTTTCAAGAGATTCAAGAGGCTTGGGCAGGGGGTTGGACTAGATGACCTACAAGGTCCCTTCCAACTCTGATTATCTCTCTAGGTCTTGCCTCATTTCCCTGCTCCCAAAAATTCTTCCGACGTGAATTGCAACCGGAGCCTCCCCCAAAATATGCTAAATTCTAATGTTTCCTCTTTCCTCCTTCCCGAAACGGCAGCCAAAACTGGACAATCCAGCTGAACTAAAACTCCCACATCCACTTTACTCACTTGGAACACACCGAGTATCACTTCTTCAAGGTGAGGTCCGAGTTCGAGGGAAGCTGCAGTTAAGTTCCTAGAGCAGAGGCCGAAAAGAAGGATGAGAAACAGCCACGAACCCATCACTTCCATTTTGGGCTCATGAAGAGAAGTGCGATTTTTGCTCCCTTACAACACGGCAACACAAACAGACACGCACACACACTCGCTGTGTTCTGCCTTCCCACCAAGCACTTCTGCTTCCGTGGCCTTCTAAAATTATTTTCCAGCTTTGTGGCTATCAAGGTTAACGGCTGCCTCTTTTTCTTTTTTTTTCCCTCTTCCTTTTCCACACAATTTCAAGCACCTTGGGAGGGAGATTATTATTATTTCTTTGGCAGAAAAAATGCTTCAAAGACACAAAGAGCTCTCTTCTTGGCAAGCCAAGGTTCTTCAGAACATGAGATAAAGAGATAAAGCAAAAAAACAGAATATTTCTGGCTCAGGGTCGAGCTGTTGAGGTCAGATTGGGGCCATCTGAGCTGGGTGGTTTGCTTGCAGACCTTTTTATGACCCAACTGGGGAGCATCATCAGTGCTAGAAGGGAGGGGGGTCAGGAGGAGGAGAAGGAAGAGGGGGAGCAGGAGGAGCAGGAGGAGCAGGAGGAAGGGGGGAGGAGGAGGAAGAGAGGGAGGAGCAGGAGGGGGGAAAAGAGCAAGAGGAGGAGCAGGAGGAGGGGAGGAGCAGAAGGAAGAGAAGGAGGAGAGGGAGCAGGAGGAAGGGGGAGGAGGAGGAAGAGAGGGAGGAGCAGGAGGGGGAAAGGAGAAAGGAGAGTAGGAGGGGAGGAGGAGAAGGAAAGGGGGGAGCAGGAGGAGCAGGAAGAAGGGGGAGGAGGAGGAAGAGAGGGAGGAGCAGGAGGGGGAAAGAGGAAGAGGAGAGCAGGAGGAAGAGAAGAGGAGAGGGAGCAGGAGGAAGGGGGATGGAGGAGGGAAGAGAGGGAGGAGCAGGAGGGGGAAAGGAGAAAGGAGAGTAGGAGGAGGGGAGGAGAGAGAGAGGAGCAGGAGGGGGAAGAGGAGGAGCAGGAAGAGGAGAGGGAGCAGGAGGAAGGGGGGAGGAGGAGGAAGAGAGGGAGGAGCAGGAGGGGGAAAAGAGAAGAGGAGGAGCAGGAGGAGGGGAGGAGCAGAAGGAAGAGAAGGAGGAGAGGGAGCAGGAGGAAGGGGGAGGAGGAGGAAGAGAGGGAGGAGCAGGAGGGGGAAAGGAGAAAGGAGAGTAGGAGGAGGGGAGGAGGAGAAGGAAAGGGGAAGCAGGAGGAGCAGGAGGAAGGGGGGAGAGGAGGAAGAGAGGGAGGAGCAGGAGGGGGAAAAGAGGAAGAGGAGGAGCAGGAGGAAGAGAAGGAGGAGGGGGAGCAGGAGGAAGGGGGAGGAGGAGGAAGAGAGGGAGGAGCAGGAGGGGGAAAGGAGAAAGGAGAGTAGGAGGAGGGGAGGAGGAGGAAGAGAGAGAGGAGCAGGAGGGGGAAGAGGAGGAGCAGGGAAGAGGAGAGGGAGCAGGAGGAAGGGGGGAGGAGGAGGAAGAGAGGGAGGAGCAGGAGGGGGAAAAGAGGAAGAGGAGGAGCAGGAGGAGGGGAGGAGCAGAAGGAAGAGAAGGAGGAGAGGGAGCAGGAGAAGGGGGAGGAGGAGGAAGAGAGGGAGGAGCAGGAGGGGGAAAGGAGAAAGGAGAGTAGGAGGAGGGGAGGAGGAGGAAGAAGAGAGGGAGGAGCAGGAGGGGGAAAGGAGGAAGAAGAGGAGGAGCAGGAGGAAGGGGGAGAAGGAGGAAGAGAGGGAGGAGCAGGAGGGGGAAAGGAGAAAGGAGAGTAGGAGGAGGGGAGGAGGAGGAAGAAGAGAGGGAGGAGCAGGAGGGGGAAAGGAGGAAGAAGAGGAGGAGCAGGAGGAAGGGGGAGGAGGAGGAAGAGAGGGAGGAGCAGGAGGGGGAAAGGAGAAAGGAGAGTAGGAGGAGGGGAGGAGGAGGAGGAAGAGAGAGGAGCAAGAGGGGAAAGGAGGGAAGAGGAGGAGCAGGAGGAGGAGAGGGAGCAGGAGGAAGAGAGGGAGGAGCAGGAGGGAAAGGCGGAAGAAGAGGAGGAGCAGGAGGAGAGGGAGCAGGAGGAAGGGGGAAGAGGAGGAAGAGAGGGAGGAGCAGGAGGGGAAAGCGGAAGAAGAGGAGGAGCAGGAGGGGAGGAGGCAGGAGGAAGGGGGGAGCAGGAGGAAGAGAGGGAGAAGCAGGAGGGGGGAAAGGAGAAAGGAGAGTAGGAGGAGGGGAGGAGGAGGAGGAAGAGAGGGAGAAGCAGGAGGGGGAAAGGAGAAAGGAGCAGGAGGAGCAGGAGGAAGAGAGGGAGAAGTAGGAGGGGGAAAGGAGAAAGGAGAGGAGGAGCAGGAGGAGGGGAGGAGCAGGAGGAAGAGAGGGAGAAGCAGGAGGGGGAAAGGAGAAAGGAGAGGAGGAGCAGGAGGAGGGGAGGAGCAGGAGGAAGAGAGGGAGAAGCAGGAGGGGAAAGGAGGAAGAAGAGGAAGAGCAGGAGGAGGGGGAGGAGCAGGAGGAAGGGGGGAGGAAGAAGGAGGGAGGAGGGGAGGAGCAGGAGGGGAAAGGAGAAAGGAGGGGAGGAGGAGGGGAGGAGCAGGAGGAGGAGAGGGAGAAGCAGGAGGGGAAAGGAGAAAGGAGCAGGAGGAGGGGAGGAGCAGGAGGAAGAGAGGGAGAAGTAGGAGGGGGAAAGGAGAAAGGGAGGAAGGGAGGGGGGAGGAGGGGAGGAGCAGGAGGGGGAAAGGAGAAAGGAGGGGAGGAGGAGGGGAGAGCAGGAGGAGGAGAGGAGAAGCAGGAGGGGGAAAGGAGGAAGAAGAGGAGGAGCAGGAGGAGGAGAGGAGCAGGAGGAAGGGGGAGGAGGAAGAAGAGAGGAAGGAGCAGGAGGGGGAAAGGAGAAAGGAGAGGAGTGAGCAGGAGGAGGGGAGCAGGAGGAAGAGAGGGAGGAGCAGGAGGGGAAAGGCGGAAGAAGAGGAGGAGCAGGAGGAGGGGGAGGAGGAGGGGGAAAGGAGAAAGGAGGGGAGGAGGAGGGGAGGAGCAGGAGGAGGAGAGGGAGAAGCAGGAGGGGGAAAGGAGAAAGGAGAGGAGGAGCAGGAGGAGGGGAGGAGCAGGAGGAAGAGAGGGAGAAGCAGGAGGGGGAAAGGAGGAAGAAGAGGAGGAGCAGGAGGAGGGGAGGAGCAGGAGGAAGGGGGGAGGAGGAGGGGAGGGAGGAGGAGGAGGGGAGGAGCAGGAGGGGGAAAGGAGAAAGGAGAGGAGCAGGAGGGGAGGAGCAGGAGGAAGAGAGGGAGGAGCAGGAGGGGGAAAGGAGGAAGAAGAGGAGGAGCAGGAGGAGGAGAGGGAGCAGGAGGAAGGGGGAGGAGGAAGAAGAGAGGGAGGAGCAGGAGGGGGAAAGGAGAAAGGAGAGGAGGAGCAGGAGGAGGGGAGGAGCAGGAGGAAGAGAGGGAGAAGCAGGAGGGGGAAAGGAGAAAGGAGAGGAGGAGCAGGAGGAGGGGAGGAGCAGGAGGAAGGGGGAGGAGGAAGGGAGGGGGGAGGAGCAGGGGAGGAGCAGGAGGGGGAAAGGAGAAAGGAGGGGAGGAGCAGGGGAGGAGCAGGAGGAAGAGAGGGAGAAGCAGGAGGGGGAAAGGAGAAAGGAGGGGAGGAGCAGGAGGAGGGGAGGAGCAGGAGGAAGAGAGGGAGAAGTAGGAGGGGGAAAGGAGAAAGGAGAGGAGGAGCAGGAGGAGGGGAGGAGCAGGAGGAAGGGGGAGGAGGAAGGGAGGGGGGAGGAGCAGGGGAGGAGCAGGAGGGGGAAAGGAGAAAGGAGGGGAGGAGGAGGGGAGGAGCAGGAGGAGGAGAGGGAGAAGCAGGAGGGGGAAAGGAGAAAGGAGAGGAGGAGCAGGAGGAGGGGAGGAGCAGGAGGAAGAGAGGGAGAAGTAGGAGGGGGAAAGGAGAAAGGAGAGGAGGAGCAGGAGGATGGAGGAGCAGGAGGAAGAGAGGGAGAAGCAGGAGGGGGAAAGGAGGAAGAAGAGGAGGAGCAGGAGGAGGGGAGGAGCAGGAGGAAGGGGGGAGGAGGGGAGGGAGGAGGAGGAAGGGAGGAGCAGGAGGGGGAAAGGAGAAAGGAGAGGAGCAGGAGGGGAGGAGCAGGAGGAAGAGAGGGAGGAGCAGGAGGGGGAAAGGAGGAAGAAGAGGAGGAGCAGGAGGAGGAGAGGGAGCAGGAGGAAGGGGGAGGAGGAAGAAGAGAGGGAGGAGCAGGAGGGGGAAAGGAGAAAGGAGAGGAGGAGCAGGAGGAGGGGAGGAGCAGGAGGAAGAGAGGGAGAAGCAGGAGGGGGAAAGGAGAAAGGAGAGGAGGAGCAGGAGGAGGGGAGGAGCAGGAGGAAGAGAGGGAGAAGCAGGAGGGGGAAAGGAGAAAGGAGAGGAGGAGCAGGAGGAGGGGAGGAGCAGGAGGAAGAGAGGGAGAAGCAGGAGGGGGAAAGGAGAAAGGAGAGGAGGAGCAGGAGGAGGGGAGGAGCAGGAGGAAGGGGGGAGGAAGAAGGGAGGGAGGAGGGGAGGAGCAGGAGGGGGAAAGGAGAAAGGAGAGTAGGAGGAGGGGAGGAGCAGGAGGAAGGGGAGGAGGAAGGGAGGGAGGAGGGGAGGAGCAGGAGGGGGAAAGGAGAAAGGAGAGTAGGAGGAGGGGAGGAACAGGAGGAAGGGGGAGGAGGAAGGGAGGGAGGAGGGGAGGAGCAGGAAGGGGAAAGGAGAAAGGAGAGTAGGAGGAGGGGAGGAGCAGGAGGAAGGGGGAGGAGGAAGGGAGGGAGGAGGGGAGGAGCAGGAGGAAGAGAGGGAGAAGCAGGAGGGGGAAAGGAGAAAGGAGAGGAGGAGCAGGAGGAGGGGAGGAGCAGGTGGAAGGGGGGAGGAGGAAGGGAGGGAGGAGGAGGAGGGGAGGAGTGGGAGGGGGAAAGGGGAAAGGAGAGTAGGAGGAGGGGAGGAGAAGGAGGAAGAGAGGGAGGAGCAGGAGGGGGAAAGGAGGAAGAAGAGGTGGAGGAGGAGAGGGAGCAGCCCCCACTCCCTTCTAACACTGATGATGTTGCCTAGCTGGGCCAAGAAACGTCTGTAAGAAATCAACCAGCCTCAGGACAGCACCAGGGACCCCCCTCAATAAAACCCCATTTTGGTTTCCACAATATCTTCCACTCTAACTCAGGTCTGGCCTTAACAAAGTCCATCCCCTCCTAAAATCGTCCTTTCCCCATTTTACTGATCCACTCCATGGAAAGCTGCCAATTTCCTGGCCTTAATCCTCAAGCAGGCCAGACCGAAACGCCGCGATGTCTTTTTAGACGCGCAAGTTGCAACCCGGTGGACAGATAACAAGACAAGGGCGGAAGGAAGGAAGGACAGAGGTTTGCAGACAACCAAGTTCACACACACACCGCCCTCCCAACAAGCATCCAGCTAGCCAAGATCTCCATCCAGCAAGGAAAAAAACAAAACCGCTCACCTGTTCCTGGGAATTCATAACTCGGAGCTTCATCTGCTTCAGGTAAGTGGAGGTGAGAGGCATGTTGTAATCGATGATGCCCGAGACCAGCGAAGAAGGGGAGTCATTTTCTGGAAGGAAAGAAGGAAAACGGGTCTCTTTTCAAAGGCCTGGAAAGACGGAGGAACTTGACTTAAACCTCCTCCTTCCCCATCACCTGGATGAGACACAAGAGGGAATCAACATTCTGGATTCTCACCTGTTCTCCGTTGGTCTCTGAATACCTACCCAATACAGGTAGTCCTAGACTTAGCCCCAGTTATAAAATCCTAGCACTGGAAAGGGACCTTGGAGTGCTAGAGGGCGTCTAGTCCAGCCCCCCCGCCCAAGCAGGAGACCTGTCCTGTCTTTAAATTGGCTGGCTGAATATAAAGACAAGACAGGCAAACTCTACAAAGGCTTTCATACAAAATTTCTTCATTGGCTTCACAAGGCATTCTCAAGGTGTAACTCACGGTTATGTCTAGATTCATCTTAACGTCCGAATCTTTGCATAGTGGTCTTCTTAGTGTAAAAGGATAGTGATCTTACATCCCATAATGATGGAGCAAAAGTGTAAGACGTCAGCACAATGCTGGGGTCCGAGCAAGAGTGAAGGAACCTCCCTCAACCCAACCAAGGGTCAATTCAGTGACCAATCAGGATGACAGATGTGACCACAGGACATGAACTACAATTCCCAGGATGCATTAACTGCATTTACCATGAGGCATTCTCTTAAGGGGACAGCTCCCAATTCTAACTTAATTATCTCAATTCCCAATTAGCTATATACAGCATGCACCCCACCTGGAATTATAAATTCCACTACTAACTAACTATCAATTAACTATATAACCAAGATAAACAGTAAATAGTAATATAGCATCAAATAAAGCAACAGCACAAAACCCTTAGGGAATTACAGAATAACAAGCGTTGGAAGAGACCTCAGAGGTCGTCTAGTCCAGCCCCTTGCTCAGGGAGGAGACCCTTATGGAATTGCAGAATAGCAAGAGTTGGAAGGGGCCTTGGAGGGCGTCTAGTCCAGCCCCCTGCCCAAGTAGGAGACCCTTACAGAATTACAGAATAACAAGCTAGGTATATAGTCTCTTTTATCATCGCCCTCCGGCATTATACCCAACCAATATTCCGTTTTTCTACCACGCTTGTCCTACACAATTTTCCAACTTCACCCCATTGTGCAAAATTGTAATAAAACAAATATGAAGAGAAACAGATTTTTTTTCCCCCTACAACAGCACACCACGTGCTAATTCTACACCTCTACAAGTCACGTGAAACACCACTGTTTTTTTCCCCCTTCGACAGCACCCTTTGTGTGTGTGTGTGTGTGTGTGTGTGTCATTTCCAGATTAGCCTAACACACTTTCAGAATAACAGAATAACAAGAATTGGAAGGGAACTCAGAGGTCATCTAGTCCAGCCCCCTGCCCCAGCAAGAGAATCTTACAGAATTATAGAACTGCAAGAGTTGGAAGGGACTTTAGAGGTCATCTAGTCCAGTCCCCTGCCCAAGTAGGAGACCCTACGTCATTTCAGATAAATGATTGTCGGGTTTTTTTTTCCTTCAAGATCTCCAGTGATGGAACCCCCACAACTTCTGCTGCACTACAGCTAGTCCTTGACTTACAACAGTTCATTGAATGACCGTTCAGTGTTACAACAGCACCGAAAAAAAGTGACTTATGGCCGTTTTTCACACTGACGACCGTGATCCCCATGATCAAAATTCAGACACTTGGCAACTGTCTCGTATTTATGACGGTTGCAGGGTCCCGGGGTCAAGTGATTCTCTTTTGCGACCTTCTCACGAGCCAAGTCAATGCAGGAAACCAGATTTGCTTAACAACTGGCTAACCTACCTGACAACTGCAGTGATTCACTTAACAACGGTGCCAAGAAAGGTTGTAAAATGGGGCAAAGTTCACTTCACTGTTGTTGGGCTTTGCCACAGAAACATTGGGCTCAATTGTCCTCCTAAACTGAGGACCATCCGTGGCTTCCATCCATCATTTCTTGTCTTGTACTCAGGTGCTTTGGAGATTATATTGATAGTTACCTAACATCAAACTCTTCTATTGCAGGGGTCTCCAACCTTGGCCACTTTAAGACTGGTGGACTTCAACTCTCAGAATTCCTCAGCCAGCCACAGCAACAGGAAGTCTAAAGCAGGGGTCTCCAACCTTGGCCACTTTACGCCTGGTGGACTTCAACTCCCAGAATTCCTCAGCCAGCCACAGCAACAGGAAGTTTAAAGCAGCGTTGCTGGCTGAGGAATTCTGGGAGTTGAAGTCCACCAGTCTTAAAGTGGCCAAGATTGGAGACCCCTGCACTGGAAGATGCTAAAATGGGCAGGCTGTGATCCAAAATGGATTTGGCCAGCATCCTCCACACCCCAGCCTGACCTTCAACATTCAATTTAAAATGAACTGTTAAAAATTGATGTAATTAATTAATTCTCTTGCCCTGAGACAGGCAGAGGTATCAGCATCTTTCTTGCCTGTTCAATTTCAGGACTTATTTCCCCACTGATAATCCCCCACCCCATGGCATAATCTACATTTGGTTTATGGGGAGGGATAAGAGGTCTAATAATTGTCCTTGGATAACTTTTTATGCTCTAATAACTCCTTACTTACAGCAGCAAAACAGCCGCTGGGCATTAAAAATATCCCTCGCAATATGATACAGCATAATAAATAACAGAAGAGCAGAGTTGGAAGGGACCTCAGAGGTCTACTAGTCCAACCCTCTGCTCAAGCAGGAAACCCTATACTATTTCAGAGAAATGATTGTCTAATCTCTTCTTAAAAACCTCCAGTGATGGAGCATTCATAATTTTTGGAGGCAAGCAGTTCCTCTGGTTAATTGTTCTCACTGTCATGAAATTTCTCCTTAATTCCAGGTTGCTTCTCTCCTTGGTGAGTTTCCATCCGTTGCTTCTTATCCTGCCTTCAGGGACTTTGGAGAATAACAGAATTGGAAGGGACCTTGGAGGTCCTCTAGTCCAACCCTCAGCTCAAAAGGAAACCCTATACCAAGGGTTCAAACTTGGCAAGTTTAAGACTTGTGGGCTTCAACTCCCAGAATCCCTGAGCTAACATGGCTGGAGGAGGAATTCTGGGAGTTGAAGTCCACAAGTCTTAAAGCTGACAAGATTGAAGACCCCTGAAATTACCTACCTATCTATCATCTCTCTGTCTCTCTCTTCTCTCTCCATACCTACCTACCTACTAACATATCTATCTATCTATCTATCTATCTATCTATCTATCTATCTATCCATCCATCCATCCATCCATCCATCCATCCATCCATCCATCCATCTATGTATCATCTGCCTATCATCTATCACAAGGGTCTTCAAACTTGGCAAGTTTAAGACTTGTGGACTTCAACTCTGTTAGGGATAACATTGTTTATCCTAACTGGTTTAGGTAAAATAATAAATATGTTATCATAGTTTATTAGTTAAAGTGTCTGCAACTTTAACTGTAGGAATGTAATTGGGGGAGTGGTTATGAAAGCACTTTAAAAGAAGCAAGACGACAGCTTGCTCTCTCTCTGGCTTTGATGATCCCTAATTACTGCATGGACTCAAGACTGCGTTACTCAAACGGGAGAGATAAACAAAGGACTGATTTGTAAGTGAACTGACATAGGATATTCTACACGGACTTTGCTAATTGAATATCCTTGAATGGACTGACTAAAACGATACATGACTAATGGACTGTTATTTTGACTATGCTATAAACTCTAAATGGAATAAACTATATTTTTGATAGCACAAGCGTATCTGTTATTTTTACTGTATGTTAACAAACATACAAACTTATCTCACTCATTTATCTGTGTGCCTATCTGACTAACGCTGCACATTCTGTTTAGCTTGTCTCCTTAACCCTGGTTGGGGAACACAGGCTTAACAAACTCCCAGAATCCCGGAGCTAACATGACTGGTGGAGAAATTCTGAGAGTTGAAGTCTGTTAGGGATAACACTGTTTACCCTAACTGGTTTAGGTAAAATAATAAATAAGTTATCATGGTTTGTTAGTTAAAGTGTCTGCAACTTTAACTGTAAGAATATAATTAAGGGAGTGGTTGTAAAAGCACCATAAAAGAAGCAAGGCACGGCAGCTTGCTCTCTCTGGCTTGATGATCCCTAATTACTGGATGGATTCAAGACTGCGTTTTTCCCCTACTGGAACGGGAGAGAGAAAGGACTGATTTATTTGTAAGTGAACTGACATTGGATATTCTACACGGACTTTGCTAATTGAATATCCTTGAATGGACTGACTAAAACGATACATGACTAATGGACTGTTATTTTGACTATGCTATAAACTCTAAATGGAATAAACTATATTTTTGATAGCATAAGCGTATCTGTTATTTTTACTGTATGTTAACAAACATACAAACTTATCTCACTCATTTATCTGTGTGCCTATCTGACTAACGCTGCACATTCTGTTTAGCTTGTCTCCTTAACCCAGGCTGAACAAAGTCCACAAATCTTAAAGCTGTCATCCCCTACACCATTCCAGACAAATGGCTGTCCAATCTCTTCTTAAAACCCTTCAGTGTTGGACCATTCACAACTTCCGGACACAAGCTGTTCCACTGGTTATGTGATGACCCAGGGTGGGATACAAATTAAACACAGTTGCAAAAACAGGGGAATCCCCTTTTATTCCTTCACTTTGCTTCCAAGCACCAAATATCCTTGACTGGAGACAATAAACTCCCCCACAAGCAGTTTAGAAAAGGAGGGGGAAAAACAACACAGACCAGGCAAGATAAGGGCTTGAAGACGTCCACAGATAACGGAACACACACTGGGAAGGACGCCAAACTCAGAGAGGAACCATAAACTAGAGATATTTCCATGCTTTGTTTCCAGCACTCGCCCGTACGCATGTCTGTCCTCTTATTCAGTTGTCACAGCTGCAGCCCATGGAGAGGATCAAGGCCCTTTTCTCCCCAGTAGACCATGTCTCTCCCTTATCTGCTCCTCCCTGCGTGCCCTAGGGTCCTCCTCTGACTGCTCACCTGGCCTCTGCCCTTCCCCAGCCTCCTCCACCACCTCTGGAGCCACACTCCCACTCCCTGTTGGCTGTTCCTCCTCTGACTCAGAGTGAGTCCCCACCGGGGTCATGACAGGTTAATTGTTCTCCCTGTCAGGAAATCCCTCCTTAATTCCAGGTTGTTTCTCTCCTGGATGAGTTCCCACCCGTCGCTTCTTGTCCTACCCTCTGTTGCTTTGGAGACTAGCTTGACTCCCTCTTCTTTGGGGCAGCCCCTGAGATATTGGAACACAGCTCTCCTGTCTCCCCTAGTCCTTCTTTTCATTAAAATAGACATATACCCAATTCCTGCGACTGTTCTTTGTAGGTTTTGGCCTCCAGTCCCCGAATCATAAACCTCCAAGTGGCCTCAACGACCCTCTAAAACAGGGGTCTCCAACCTTGGCCCCTGGAAGCCTGGTGGACTTCAACTCCCAGAATTCCACAGCCAGCTGGCTGTGGAACTCTGGGAGTTGAAGTCCGCCAGGCTTCCAGGAGCCAAGGTTGGAGACCCCTGCTCTAAAAGGATGCAAATGACCAGCTTTGTCTGCAAGGAATAGAAATCCTTCCCTTCCCCACCATCCAGTCAGAAGTGAAAAAGCTTTTTGGATGAGAAGGGAAACGTCTTCAAAAGAAAACAAACAAACAAGAAAGTCCACTTGCCTCCTGAAAAACAAAGCACCTTTGGGGCAACCATGACCTGGAGAAGAGGAGAATCTCTACAACAGATGGAAACTCAGCAAGGGGAGATTCAACCTGGAAATACGGAAGAATTTCCTGACAGTGAGAAACAATCAACCGCAGAACAGAAGTGGCCTTCGGAGGTTGTGGTTGTTCCATCCCTGGAGGGTTTCAAGAAGAGATTGGACAAATAATCGGTGTAAAATGGGTTTCCTGCCTGAACGGGGGGGTTGGACTAGAAGACCTCCAAGGTCCCCATCAGCTCCATTCGGATTGATTGACTGATTGAGCAGGGGGTTGGACTAGAGGACCACTAAGGTCCCTTCCAGCTCCCTTCTGATTGATTGATTGACTGATTGAGCAGGGGGTTGGACTAGAGGACCACTAAGGTCCCTTCCAGCTCCATTCTAATTGATTGATTGATTGAACAGGGGGTTGGACTAGAAAACCTCTTAAGGTCCCTTCCAGCTCCATTCCGATTGATTGATTGATTGAACAGGGAGCTGGACTAGATGACCTCTAAGGTCTCTTGCAACTCTATTCTGATTGATTGATTGATTGAACAGGGGGTTGGACTAGATGACCTCTAAGGTCCCTTCCAGCTCCATTCTGAGTGATTGATTGATTGAACAGGGGGTTGGACTAGATGACCTCTTAAGGTACCTTCCGGCTCCATTCTGAGTGATTGATTGATTGAACAGGGAGTTGGACTAGATGACCTCTAAGGTCTCTTCCAACTCCATTCTGAGTGATTGATTGATTGATTGATTGAACAGGGAGTTGGACTAGATGACCTCTAAGGTCTCTTCCAACTCTATTCTGATTGATTGATTGATTGAACAGGGGGTTGGACTAGATGACCTCTAAAGTCCCTTCCAGCTCCATTCTAATTGACTGATTGATTGAACAGGGGGTTGGACTAGATGACCTCTTAAGGTCCCTTCCAGCTCCATTCTGAGTGATTGATTGACCTTTGTTGCTCTTCTCTACATTTAAAACCTTTCCTCAGAAAGGATGGAGGGGAGGGGTTCCCAAAGGTCATCTATTGGCACAGTTTGCACCACCGTGGTGGGGATGCTTTCCAAATGCTTGTCAAAGACCCCCCTTGCAGACAGAAGAGAACGCAGAAGGGGGGGGGGTGGGAGGGGGGAGGGGTTGCTTTGTCCTTCCCGCTCCTGGCTGCCCCTGGGACCGACCGGCCGGCCGGCCGAAGGAAGCCCAGCCAAGGACAGAGGAGCCATTCAGGCGGCCAAGACAACTCTCCCTTTTGCAGAGGAGCCCCCCCCCCTCCCATTTCAATATAGCTCTGGGTTGCTCCCCCTCCCTTCGGGGAGCCTCTCATGGGAGTCCCTGACTTTGCAATCACGCTGAGACTTATATGCTGCTTTCGCGGTGCTTTTCCAGCCCTCTGCAAGCGGTTGACAGAGTCAGCCTCTGGCCGCCAACCATCTGGGTCCTCCTTTTACCCACCTTGGAAGGAGGGAAGGAGAGAAGGAGGGAGGGAGGGAAGGAGGGAGAGAGGGAGGAAGGAAGGAAGGAGAGAAGGGGGGAGGGAGGAGAGAATTTGGGAGGGAGGAAGGGAGGGAGGGAAGGAGGGAGGAGAGAAGGAGGGAGGGAGGCAAGGAGGGAGAGAGGGAGGAAGGAAGGAAGGAAGGAAGGAAGGAGAGAGAGAGGGAGGGAGAGAGGGAGGAAGGAAGGAATGAAGGAAGAGAGGAAGGAAGGAAGGAAGGAAGGAAGGAAGGAAGGAAGGAAGGAAGGAAGGAAGGAAGGAAGGAAGGAAGGAAGGAAGGAGCCCTCTCTAAGCGGTTTACAGAGTCAGCCTCTGGCCCCCAACCATCTGGGTCCTCCTTTTACCCACCTTGGAAGGAGGGAAGGAGAGAAGCAGGGAGAGAGGGAAGGAGGGAGGGAGGGAGGGAGGAAGGAAAGAAGGAGGGAGGGAGGAAAGGAGGGAGAGAGGGAGGAAGGAAGGAAGGTGAGAAGGGGGGAGGGAGGAGAGAATTTGGAAGGGAGGGAGGGAGGGAGGGAGGGAGGAAGGAAGGAAGGAAGGAAGGAAGGAAGGAAGGAGCCCTCTCTAAGCGGTTTACAGAGTCAGCCTCTGGCCCCCAACCATCTGGGTCCTCCTTTTACCCACCTTGGAAGGAGGGAAGGAGAGAAGCAGGGAGAGAGGGAAGGAGGGAGGGAGGGAGGGAGGAAGGAAAGAAGGAGGGAGGAAAGGAGGGAGAGAGGGAGGAAGGAAGGAAGGTGAGAAGGGGGGAGGGAGGAGAGAATTTGGAAGGGAGGGAGGGAGGGAGGGAGGGAGGAAGGAAGGAAGGAAGGAAGGAAGGAGCCCTCTTTAAGCGGTTTACAGAGTCAGCCTCTGGCCCCCAACAATCTGGGTCCTCCTTTTACCGACCCGGGAAGGACAGAAGGCTGAGTCAACCTGGAACCATTCAGGATCAAACTCCTGGCAGTGGGCTTCTAACCACTGGCTTCTAACTACTGTGCCATCAGATATAGAATAGGTAATGATAGGTAGGTAGCAGACAGATAGACAGATGTGTACGTACATACACATATACACATACACAGTGAGAGAGAGAGAGAGAGAGACAGGATGGATGGATACACACACAGAGAGAAAGAAAGAGAGGATGGATGGATGGATGGATGGATGGATGGATGGATGGAGACAGGCAGGCAGGCAGGTAGGCATACATACATACATATATATAGAGAGAGAGATAAAGATGGATGTAGACAGACAGACACACATACATATAGAGAGACTAGATAGTTAGATAATAGATAGACAGACAGACAGATATATATATATATATAGAGAGAGAGAGAGAGAGAGAAAGAGAAAGACCACATAGATAGATAAACAGGCATACAGACAGACACACAGACACACACACACAGACTGAATAGATAGATAGATAGATAGATAGATAGATAGATAGATAGATAGACAGACAGACAGACAGATAGATGTAGAGAGACAGACAGACAGAAAGACAGACAGACAACACACACAAGCATATAAAGAGAGAGAGACAGGATAGATAGATAGATAGATAGATAGATAGATAGATAGATAGATAGATAGATAGACAGACAGACAGACAGACAGATGTAGAGAGACAGACAGACAGAAAGACAGACAGACAGACAGACAGACACAAGCATATAAAGAGAGAGAGACAGGATAGATAGATAGATAGATAGATAGATAGATAGATAGATAGATAGATAGATAGATAGATAGATAGATAGATAGACAGACAGACAGACAGACAGACAGACAGATGTAGAGAGACAGACAGACAGAAAGACAGACAGACAGACAGACAGACACAAGCATATAAAGAGAGAGAGACAGGATAGATAGATAGATAGATAGATAGATAGATAGATAGATAGATAGATAGATAGATAGATAGATAGATAGATAGATAGATAGATAGATAGATGTAGAGAGACAGACAGACAGAAAGACAGACAGACAGACAACACACACAAGCATATAAAGAGAGACAGGATAGATAGATAGATAGATAGATAGATAGATAGATAGATAGATAGATAGATAGATAGATAGATAGATGTAGAGAGACAGACAGACAGAAAGACAGACAGACAGACAGACAGACAGATGTAGAGAGACAGACAGACAGAAAGACAGACAGACAGACAGACAGACACAAGCATATAAAGAGAGAGAGACAGGATAGATAGATAGATAGATAGATAGATAGATAGATAGATAGATAGATAGATAGATAGATAGACAGACAGACAGATGTAGAGAGACAGACAGACAGAAAGACAGACAGACAGACACAAGCATATAAAGAGAGGGAGACAGGATAGATAGATAGATAGATAGATAGATAGATAGATAGATAGATAGATAGATAGATAGACAGACAGACAGACAGACAGACAGACAGATGTAGAGAGACAGACAGACAGAAAGACAGACAGACAGACAGACAGACACAAGCATATAAAGAGAGAGAGACAGGATAGATAGATAGATAGATAGATAGATAGATAGATAGATAGATAGATAGATAGATAGATAGACAGACAGACAGACAGACAGATGTAGAGAGACAGACAGACAGAAAGACAGACAGACAGACAGACACAAGCATATAAAGAGAGAGAGACAGGATAGATAGATAGATAGATAGATAGATAGATAGATAGATAGATAGATAGATAGATAGACGTAGAGAGACAGACAGACAGAAAGACAGACAGACACACACAAACATATAAAGAGAGAGAGACAGGATAGATGGATGGATGGATGGATGGATGTAGAGAGACAGACAGACAGACAGATAGACACACACACACACAGAGTATAGATAGATAGATAGATAGATAGATAGATAGATAGATAGATAGATAGATAGATCAATAGAGATGGATAGATGGATGGATGGATGGATGTAGAGAGACAGACAGATGGAAAGACAGACAGACAGACAGACACACACACGCACATAGAGAGAGAGAGAGGATAGATAGATAGATAGATAGATAGATAGATAGATAGATAGATAGATAGATACATAGATAATAGATGCAGAGAGACAGACAGACAGAAAGACAGACAGACACACACACACATAGAGAGTATAGATAAAAAGATAGATAGATAGACAGACAGACAGACAGAGAGAGAGATAGTAATAGATAGATACAGCTTCACAGTGCTTTCCAGCCCTCTCTATTTGCGGTTTACAGAATCCGCCTGTCGTTTCCAACAATCTGGGTCCTCATTTGACCCACCTGGGAAGGAGGGAAGGCCGAGTCAACCTGGAGCCTGCTGAGAATCAAACTCTGGCAGTTGGCAGAGTTAGCCTGCACCCCTACCTTCTAACCACTGAGCCACCACGGCTCCTGAGTGAGTTTGTTTGTTTGTTTGTTTGTTTGTTTATTTATTTATTTATTTTATTTTATTTAGTTAAGTGAGTTTTGTCCCTATTTTACGACACCTTTCTTGCCATCGTTGTTAAGCAAATCCCTGCAGTTGTTGAGTTAGCGACATGGCCGTTAAGTGAATCTGGCTTCCCCCTCCCGGACTTGGCTTGTCAGATGGTCACCAAAGGGGATCACGTGACCCCTCCCCGGGGGGGGACAGTGCGACCATCATAAATACGAGCCGGTTGCCAAGTGTCCAAATCTTCATCCTGTGACTGCAAGGGATGCAGCGACAGTCAATAAGTGGGGAAAAACGGTCGTAAGTCCCTTTTTTCCCCCCCCAGGGCCGTTATAACTTGGAATGGTCACTAAAAGAACAGTTATAAGTTCGAGGACTTCCTGTATTGTAAAACCTTCTTGTTCTAGACTTCTGGCCTGCCCTCGCTGGAGAAACTGCACCAGGCTTGGAATAAAATGTCTGTTTGGACTAACATTTCCCCCTGTTTGTAACCAGGAAGTAAAGGGAGAGCAGGTAGAGAATTTGTCAGGGGCCGTTTAGAGGTCACGACCTCCCCCTGCCTCCCCCCTTTCCTCTTTTGTACAGAGGCAGGGGGTGGGATTCTACTGGTTCAGACTGGTTCTATCGAACTGGTTGTTATGATTCTGCGCAGTCCGGAGAATCACGGTGACATCCTGACACAAATTTCATGACTTGAGGGATTATGATTGAGGGATTATGAGCCGTTAGGCCAGAAAAGTAAGGAGTTGGGTGCACAAGTAGTGGTTTTTGGTTTTTTTTTCCAATCTATACTTCCAACCAAAAGTCAACGTTCGGTAAGAGAACGAAGGATTCTAGAAGTGAACCACTGGCTAAATATCTATGGAGATTCTCTGTCATCCAGGTCAGGGGTCGCCAACCTTTGGGACCTCCAAATTCCTCATTTTAAATCCCGCAGGCCAGAAACCCTGGGAAAATCCCCAAAAAAGTCAGCAGGAAAATCCCCCACCCTGTTTTCCTACCGATCGATCGTTCTTTATTTGGGATCGCAGGATACCGTCTCCAGCTCCGTTCTCAGGGGGTGAGAGAGAGGGAGAGACTTTTGGCTTCATGCAAGGAAAACAGCAGAAGCCGCAAAAGTCTTTCTTACTCTCCCCCAAACTCCGCCAGAAATGAGTCTGTGTGAGACCTGTCATGCCGGCGCAGCCTCTTGGAGCAGGAGGCCTTGCAGGGTCCCAAAGGCTCATTTCTGGCGGAGTTTGGGGGAGAGAAAGAAAGACTTTGGCTGCTTTCCTTGCATGCAGCCAAAAGTAGAAGAAGAAAGAAGTGGAAAGAAGCAGCCCGGTGGCCAGGCCAGGCGTCTGGGGCACGTGGGGCAAGTTCCCCCCCCCCTGCCCTTTCCCTCCTCCCCTCACTCACTCGAGTTGTTCCCCATTCAAGAGACACAAGCCTTGTGTTCCCACGGGCCATGTGGGCAGCGCAGCCTTGTGTTCCCGCACAGCCTGGATTTATTGCTTTGGGGGGGGGAGGGGACATTTCTCTGCAGATCACCAAAAATTTCTCATGGACTATCAGTGGTCTTTGGCCCAATGGTTGGCGACCCTTGTCCCAGGTCACGATTGTCCCAAAGGTGCTTTTTTTTCAAGAGGCAACTGGACTTATTTATTTTTTTTTCCTTTGAAGACGTTTTGCTTCTCATGCAAAGAGCTTCTTCAGATCTGACTGGATGGTGGGGAAGGGAAGGATTTACGCTCCTTGCAGGCAGCTGGTCATTTGCATCCTTTCAGAAGGTCACTGAGGCCACTGGGGTTTTTTGCTGTGTCCTAGAATGTCGCCTGAGTGATGCAAGTGGGTGTGTAGAAGACTCCACACATCTGCACGAAAACGTCTGCAGCAAACACCCTGCAGCCAATAAGCCTCCACCCTGATTTGCACCACTCAGGTAACCCTGAAACCCACTCAGGAAGAGGCTACTTCCACAGTCCTGACCTTTAGGTTCCACGCCGTTGGAGTTGAAATGCATCCTTTTCTGGCACTCGGTGCAGCTCATCAGGAACCTGGTCACCGCTTCTCGTGGGAGGAAGGCGTAGGTCTCCGCAATCTGAAAGAAAGAAGAAGAAGAAACCAAAATGACATCTATGACTTTGCCAAGACAACATCCAAGGGGAGGCCCCACCAACTCCATCTGGCAACCCACTGTTAGGGATAACATTGTTTACCCTAACTGGTTTAGGTAAAATAATAAATATGTTATCATGGTTTGTTAGTTAAAGTGTCTGTAACTTTAACTGTAGGAATGTAATTAAGGGAGTGGTTGTAATAGCATCATAAAAAAAGCAAGACAACGGCAGCTTGCTCTCTCTGGCTTTATGATCCCTAATTACTGGATGGATTCAAGACTGCGTTTTTCCCCTACTGGAACGGGAGAGAGAAAGGACTGATTTATTTGTAAGTGAACTGACATTGGATATTCTACACGGACTTTGCGAATTGAGTATCTCCGAATGGACTGACTGAAATGATACATGACTAATGGACTGTTATTTTGACTATGCTATAAACTCTAAATGGAATAAACTATATTTTTGATAGCACAAGCGTATCTGTTATTTTTACTGTATGTTAACAAACATACAAACTTATCTCACACATTTATCTGTGTGCCTATCTGACTAACGCTGCACATTCTGTTTAGCTTGTCTCCTTAACCCTGGTTGGGAAACCCAGGCTTAACACCCACCACGGATCTCCATTCAAAGACTCTGCATACAGGAAGTCCTCAAGTTATGACCACAATTGAGCCCGATATTTCTGTTGCTAAGTGTGATGTTTGTTAAGGGACCACTTTCCTTGCCACCATTAAGTGAATCACAGAGAGAGAAAGAGAGAGAGGCAGAGAGACAGGATACATAAATGATAAATAGATAGATAGATAGATAGATAGATAGATAGATAGATAGATAGATAGATAGATAGATAGATAGATAGATAGAATGAATTAGAGATAGAGATAGAGATAGAGAAATAGATAGAGATATAGCTAAAGATAGAGATGGATATAGATAGATAGTAATAGAAATAGATAGATAGATAGATAGATAGATAGATAGATAGATAGATAGATAGATAGATGAGAGAGAGATTGATAAGAGAGAGATAAAATACATAGATATAGATATCTCTATCCACATAGAGGTAGATAGATATAGATAGAAATAAGATATAGATAGATAGATAGATAGATAGATAGATAGATAGATAGATAGATAGATACAGAAATAGATAGATATATAAATAGATACAGAAATAGATAGATAGATATAGTGATAGAGATAGATAAGATAGATAGATAGATAGATAGATAGATAGATAGATAGATAGATAGATAGATAGATATGGGTAGAGGTAGAAAAAGATAGATATGGGGTAGATATAGATTAGATATAGAGATGGATATAGATAGATATAGAGACTTACATATATAACGTTTCCCTGAAAATAAGACCTATCGCAAAAAATAAGCCCCAGAATGTTTTTCCACAAGCGCCTAATATAAGCTCTATCCCTCCAAAAATAAGCCCTCCTTAAGAGTCTTAGTCACATGGTTGTAAGGTCAATCTGGCTTCTCATGGACTTTGCTTGTCAGAAGTTGGCCAAAGGAGGATCCCGTGATCTCGGAGCTGTTATAAATGCGAATCAGTTGTCAAGGGTCTGAATTTTGATCATGTATCAGGTCTGCCTCTTCTGAATCCAAGCTGGAAGTGGGGTGCCAGAGCCTTTTGCAGGTCTCCCAGAAGTGACCCCATCCTTGCTGGCTACAGATGAGTAAGGATTACACCTTCCTTTTGATATGTCTTCTAATGATGCCCGGAAGGAGATTAGCTCATGTCTCTCATACTCCTGACTCATTTTCAGCTGGTTGTCAATGTCCACACACTCACACACTCACACACCTTCTCGGATCTTGGTTCTTCAATTCCCTCAATTCCCCATTTTTAAAAGAAAACCATTTCCCTCCCCCCCCTCTCCCTCGATGTGGATCCCTGACATACAACCACAGCCGAGCCCAAAATTTCCATTGCTCACTGGTTGGGAAGTGAGCTCGGCCCTATTTTACGACTTTTCTGGCCACCACTGTTAAGTGAATCACCGCAGCCAAGTTATTCACAGGGGTTGTTCAATGGATCCTGCTTCATTTAATAACCTGGGGAAGGGAGGGGAGGAGAGATGAGGGGAGGAGAGGAAAGGAAAGAAAAGGGAAAAAAAAAAAGGAAACGTAAGGAAAGAAAGCAGAAGGGAATATAAGAAGGGAAGGGAAATACAGTAAGGAAGGGAAGGAAAGGAAAAGAAAGGAAAAGGAAGGGAAATAAAGGAAAGGAAAGGAAAAAGGGAAGGGAAGAGAAAGGGGGAACAAAGGGAAGAGAAAAGAAAGGAAAAGAAACAAAGAAGGGAAGGAAACTGATTAATTGTTCTCACTGTCAGAAAGTTTCTCCTTGTTTTCAGATTAAATCTCTTCCTTGTTCAGTTTCCATCCATTATTCCTTGTCTGACCTTCAAAGTTGCTTTAGAAAATAGCTTGACCCCTTCCTCCTCTCTGGGGCAGCCCCTCAAATATTGGAAGGCTGCTCTCCTGTCTCCCCTGGTCCTTCTCTTCTTCCCTAGACCAGCCAGGCCCAGTTCCTGCAGCCGTTCATTGTATGTTTGAGTCTCCAGTCCCCTCATCATCCTGGTTGCTCTTCTCTACACTCTTTCCAGAGTCTCAGCCTCTTTTTTGATAGTCTAGGGACCAAAACTGGATGCAGGACTCTAGGGGTGGCCTTTTTGGCGGGGAGGTGGGACTACCCACGCTTTTCAGCAAGAGGGAGGCTGATTCATTTCCATTAAATCTTTGATCTACGGCTGGGCCAGCCAATCCATCAGCACCAGGAAGACAAAGGCTTGGGGAATCTGACACAGAGGTGAGATTCAAAAATTTTTTCTACCGGTTCTGTGGGCATAGCTTGGTGGGTGTGCCAGGGGAAGGATAGACTGCAAAATCCCCCTTCCCTCCCCAGCCCACTAACCTGCTTTCCAGCTCCGTTCTCCTGTGCAGGGCAACCAAAGGAGACCCAGCCAATCAGCTGGGACTCAAAGGGAGGCGGAGAATCGAGGGGGGCGGGGCCTGTCAAAGGTGGGATTTGCCGGTTCTCCAAATTACTCAAAATCTCCACCACCGGTTCTCCAGAACTGGTCCGAACTAGCTGAATCCCAACTCTGATCTGATGGGGACCCTGTAACTTGTAGGGGAGGCACCAACGTGCCTACCATCCCTGTCCTATTGTTTCTTTTATGTATATATTTTTATTTTTCTTATATGTATCCATGTATTCATAACTATGTTTTACTTGTACCTATTACTTAGTAAGCAATTGACAAATAAATAAATAAATAAATAAATAAATAAATAAATAAATAAATAAATAAATAAATAAATTCTAATCATCTGTTTGGGGTTCAACACAATTGCAAGCCCTAGGAGTGGTTTTAAGATGAAGGCTGCACATTTCGGGGTGTGAAAGAGAGAAGGACAGGTGGTCCTTGACTTACAACACTTCATTTAGTGACCGAAGTTACAGCCGCTCTGAAAAATGTGACTTAGGACCGTTTTTTTTCACATTTAAAACTTTTTCCAGTGCCCCCATGATCATGTGAGCAAAAATTGGACGTTTGGCAACTGCTCCATATTTGTGATGGTTGCAGTGAACACTTTTGGTGTCTTACTGACAAGCAAAGTCAAACGTCTGCAAGAAAACCACCAAGCTCAGAGAAATCCAAGGACCCCAAAGCCCCCCACTTCCTCCTTTTCTTTGCAAAACCCTTTCCCATCTAGCACTGATGATGTTGCCTAGGGTCATAAAAAGTCTGCAAGAAAACTACCAAGCTCAGAAAAACACCAAGGATTCCACAGTCCTTCCTTCCTTCCTTCCTTCCTTCCTTCCTTCCTTCTTTCCTTCCTTCCTTTCTTCCTTCCTTCCTTCCTTTTCCTCCTCTCCCCTCCCTTCTAGCACTGATGATGTTCCCTAGTTGGGTCATGAAAGGTCTGCAAGAAAACAGCCAAGCTCTGAGAGCACCAAGGACCCCACAGTCCTTCCTTCCTTCCTTCCTTCTTTCCTTCCTCCCTCCCTCCCTCCCTTCCAGCACTGAAGATGTCACCTAGCTGGGTAATTAAATGTCTGCAAGAAAAGCACCAAGCTCAGAGAGCACCAAGGACCCCACAGGCCTCCTCCTCCTCCTCCCTACAAACCCCTTTCTCTTGGAAAATTGACGTTACCTGCTTGGATCATGAAACGTTTGCAAGAAAAACACTAATCTCTGAGAACACCAAAGACCCTACAACACCCCCCTCTCCTTCCTCCTCTTCTCCATAAATTCCACTCCCTTCTAACACTGATGATGTTCCCTGGTTGGGTCATGAAACATCTGCAAGAAAACCACCAAGCTCAGAGAGCACCAAGGACCCCACAGTTCAACCCCAAGCCACAAATATTCATTAGGCTCCCACCCATTAAGTCTGGCAACCTTAGAGGGACTGCAAATCATTCTCCAGCAGGAGGGGAAAAAAACCTTTCCCTTATATTTTGTCGTTGTTGCAAAAGCTGCATGGTGTGTGACAATGAAGCTCCTTAGGTGGGTGCCTCAATGCAAGTTGACAATGTCACCACCATGGCAGCGGTTGGATTCTACCTGGTCACACCAGTTCTATAGAACTGGTTGTCACGATTCTGTGCAGTTCAGAGAACCAGCAAATCGCACCATTGCCTGACCCAAATTGCAAGCAAATTTTTTTGTGACAAACTCAAGGCAGCAGATTGCAGAAAGGTAGATCTCTGAGTGAATCTGTGATTCTGGGAGCAACTCAACCTGCTTGCCTGCTTTGCCTGATTTTGGGGTAAAAGTTGCTTCTTTCTTTAAATAAAAAATTCAATATTTACATCAATATTTACATTATTTACACACAAGCCACGCCCAGCCAGTCACATGACCACCCAGCCACACCCACAGAACCGGTTGTAAAGAAATTTGAATCCCACCCCTTGTAACACAGTAGCACCATCAGTTATCTCCAGAAAACATTCTCCAAGCTTTTCAAATATAATCATCAACCCCATCTATTCTTAGCAACTCTGCAGAGAGCGCCTTCTGTTTCCTGCTCCAACTAATCCTCGCCGGGCTGCATGCTAAGAAAAACCTTTTTTAAAAAAGAAAAAGAAAAAGAAAAAAAAGTAAGCTTTCACTTCCACAGAATTTAAAAAAAACATGGAGGGCCGAGATCACATGAGCTCTTTCTCTCTCTCTCTCTCTCTCTCTCTCTTTTTTTTATAAATCCTTTAAAAAGCAGTCTAAATCACAAAAAGAAGATGGGGATCTAAAATCCCCCTGTTTTGAAACAAGGTGTTTTTTTTTTTGCAAAAGCAGGAAGCGAGATCCTCAGGCATTTTTTTTTTTAAAAAAAAGGTATTTAGATCTCCACTACGTGGCAGTATAACCTAGTTTATGCTGACCAGCTTTCAAAGCCAGGCCTTGCGAGCAAAGAGCATCATTGGAGTTTACATTAAGCCCAGGAGAAGATTAAGATGGTTGCCTGCTGGCTTGCCATATTTTTTTTCCTCGTGGCCCAAATCTCCCGCAATTTCACGCCACACCTTTCTCGGTGCTGTTCTTCTAGTTTCCAAGAGCTCAGAAATGGCTGGGCTCTGCCATTTTCTTTTTAAGCTGGTCCGTCCTGCAAAACCTCTGATGACCACGAGCTGGTAGCAAAGAGAGCTTTGGGATTTCTTAGCTCTTGCCTTCCCCTTGTGGTTGTTCCAAGATCTGCAGCTGGCTGGCTTGTTTTAAATGTTTCTCCAGGAAGGAATCTGGAAATCAGGCATCGTCCCTGTAGACGATCAGGCATCTTTACTGGCCCTTTACCCCGAGTGTGAAAATTAAATTTACTCCGTCCCTTTCACGGGAAATGTGGACATCGGGTGGTAGAGATTCGTCTGTTTATTTATTTTTCAGATTTAAAGGCTGTCCTTCCTCCGAGGGTCAAGAAGGCGGGGAGCCAATTTATGGAAATATTTTTAGTACCACGGCTAGACATGTCATGGGGGCTCAAGTCGAGGGACTCTCAGGTTAAAGCAGGTGAGAAATTCAACCCAAGACTCCTCCAGGTTCAGATCTACAATATGGCTGAAATCTCACTGGAAGCAGGGGCTGGACTAGAAGATCTCCAAGGTCCCTTCCAACTCCAATTATTCTGAATCTATTCCGACACCCAATGCGAGAAATAAAAGAATGCTTTCACAAAACATGGGCAAATTTATTTTGGGACCCGCCAAAATTCTTCGTTTTCACCATCCTTTTGATTTTTAATTCAAAGCATTAATTTTTTTCAACACCGGCACTGAAAAATATCCCACATGCTCATATTCCAGTGCGCAGTGTATTGTTTATTTTAACTTGGTAACTTAAAGATGTTGGACTTTAACTCCCAGAATTCCGCAGCCAGCAGAACTGCCTGGGGAATTCTGGGAGTTGAAGTCCATTTATTTTAGTTGCCAAGGTTGAAAATCATGCTGGCTGGAGAATTCTGGGAGTTGAAGTTCGCCTAATCTTAGTTACCAAGGTTGAAAATCATGCTACCTGGGGATTCTGGAAGTCCACCTATCTTAGTTATCAAGGTTGAAAATCATGCTAGTTGGGATTCTGGAGTTGAAGTTTGCCTAATCTTAGTTACCAAGGTTGAAAATCATGCTGCCTGGGGAATTCTGGGAGTTGAAGTCCACCTATTTTAGTTACCAAGGTTGAAAATCATGCTAGTTGGGGATTCTGGGAGTTGAAGTTTGCCTAATCTTAGTTACCAAGGTTGAAAATCATGCTGCCTGGGGAATTCTGGGAGTTGAAGTTCGCCTAATCTTAGTTACCAAGGTTGAAAATCATACTAGTTGGGGATTCTGGGAGTTGAAGTTTGCCTAATCTTAGTTACCAAGGTTGAAAATCATGCTGCCTGGGGGATTCTAGGAGTTGAAGTTCGCCTAATCTTAGTTACCAAGGTTGAAAATCATGCTAGCTGGGGATTCTGGGAGTTGAAGTCCAGTGGAAGTGAAACAGTGACTGAGCTTCAAATCTAGCAAAAAAAGTCAAGTCCATTTCAAGTCACCATTGTGCCATCTTCCTGGGAAGATAAGTTAATTCCCATCAAATCTTAGTCTGTTTTCTTTGAAGAAGTATTTTTTTGCCTCCTTTCTCTCTCTTTTAAGGACTCTCCCAGCATCACTCTTCCACTTCAGCTAACCACAAAGCTAATTTATTTCTGATCCTCTACCTAATAATCCATAAATGAACTCATCTTCCTCATTTTAAACCTGATTGGCTGGTTGCAAGGAGAATAGACAGACCTGAGTCCTTGGCGGTTTTCTGAGCTTGGTTGGTTTCTTCAAGATGGTTCATTACCCAGCTAGGTAACATCCTCAGTGCTAAAAGAGAGTGGGGTTTGTGAGAGGAGGAGAATAAGAAGGGAGGAGGGAGGAAGAGGAGGGAGAGGACGACAGTGGGGTCCTTGGTGTTCTCGGAACTTGGTAGTTTTCTTGCAGGCATTTCATTACTCAACTAGGTAACATCATCAGTGCTAGAAGGGAGTGGGATTTGTGGAGAGGAGAATAACAAGGAGAGGAGGAAGAGGAGGAGGACACTGCGGTCCTTGGTACTCTCTGTGGTTGTTTTCTTACAGACGCTTCATTACCCAACTAGGTAACCTCATCAATGCTAAAAGGGGATGGGGTTTGCAGGAGTGGAGGAAAATAAGAATGGGGGAGGAGGAAAAAGACAAGGAAGAAGAAGAGGGAGGAGGAGGGAGGAGGAGGAGGAGGAGGAGGAGGAGGAGATGATCTTTGGTGCTCTCTAGAACTCAGTAGTTTTCTTGCAGACATTTCATTACCCAAGTAGGTAACATCATCAATGCCAGAAGAGAGTGGAATTTGCATCTACTAGCACTGAGAATGTTACCTACTTAGGTAATGAAGCAATAGCACTTAGACTTAAGTACCACTCCACAGTGTTTTACCGCACTCCCCTGAGCAATTTAAAATATCAGCCTTTTGCCCCCCAAAAATCTGGTTCCTCACTTAACCAACCTCGGAAGGATGGAAGGCTGAGTGAACCTGGAGCCGGTCAGGATCAAACTCCAGACTGTAGGCAGAGTCAGCCCCCAATATGACACTCTAACCACTGTATCATCACGGCTCTTTTTAAATAACTAAGCTCAGAGAGCATCAAGGACCCCACAATTTTCCTTTCTTCCTTCCTTCCTCCCTCCCTCCCTTCCCTTTTCTTCCTCTTTCCTTCCTTTCTTCCTTCCTTCCCTTCCTTTTCTTCTCCTTCCTTCCTTCCTTCCCTTCCCTTTTCTTCCTCCTTCCTTCCTTCCCTTCTCTTCCCTTTTCTTCCTTCCTTCCTCCCTCCCTTCCCTTTTCTTCCTCCTTCCTTCCTTCCTTCCTTCCCTTCCCTTTTCTTCCTCCTTCCTTCCTTCCTTCCTTCCTTCCCTTCTCTTCCCTTCTCTTCCTTCCTTCCTTCCTTCCTCCCTCCCTTCCCTTTTCTTCTCCTTCCTTCCTTCCTTCCTTCCTTCCCTTCCCTTTTCTTCCTCCTTCCTTCCTTCCCTTCTCTTCCCTTTTCTTCCTTCCTTCCTTCCTTCCTTCCTTCCTTCCTTCCTTCCTTCCTTCCTTCCCTTCCCTTCCCTTCCCTTCCCTTCCCTTTTCTTCCTCCTTCCTTCCTTCCTTCCTTCCCTTCCCTTCCTTTTTCTTCCTCCTTCCTTCCTCCTTCCTTCCCTTCCTTCTTTTCTTCCTCCTTCCCCCCCTCCTCCTCCCTGCAACCCTTATCCCTTCTAGCACTGACTATGTTCCATAGTTGGGTCATGAAACGTCTGCAAGAAAACAGCCAAGCTCAGAGAGCATCGAGAACCTCACAGTCCTCCTCCTCCTCCACTCTGCAATCTCCCATCCCTTCTAGCACTGATGATGCTCCCCAGTTGGGTGACGAAACGTCTGCAGGAAAACAGCCCAAGCCCAAGGGAATTCTGGGAGTCGAAGTCCAGCGGCCTCTAAGTTGCTAAGGTGAGCCACATTTATCTAGCATTACGATGGGGTGGGGGTGGTTTCCTCAGCTCAGCCTTCCTGCCTTTTTGGCCCCTCCAAATTCGAGTGCACCTTTCCCCCCCCCCCCCAGGATCACCTATAGAACATAGCTGGGAGGGGACCTTGGAGGACATCTAGCCCACCCACCCACCCCCGCCCCGAGCAGGGGAGAATCTATTCCAATATACTGGGCTCCAACCTAGGATGGAACTCACAGCCTCCTGATTGCGAGGTCAGAGCTCCACCCCATGCTAGATCAAAGCCCCCCACTCCACCCCTCCGCTGCATTGGGGAACCAGGGGGCCAAAGCATCCCCCCCCCAAGTTTTTTTTGGGGGGGCTGCAGGAAAAGGGCGGGGGTTGCAGCTCCTTGCTCTGCAAAATTGCCCTGGCACCCAGGCCCAGATGCCAGCTTGAGGCCGCGCCGGAGGGCACAGGAAAGGTGCCCTTCTCCTCCCTCCTCTTCCCCCCAACTTCCTGTGTTAGCAGCTGAAGCCCCACAACGAAGGAGCTCTCTCGTGGTTGTGCAGCATGCAGCCTGGGCCTTTGTTTACGGCAGGAGGAAACGCACCAGGCACAAACACACACACACACACACACACACACAACACAAACACAGGGAGCAACGTGGCCTTCCAGGACAGACCTTCCTCCCTCCCTTCATCCTTCCTCTCAGCACATCTGCAGATGGGGCCCTCCCGTCCTCTTCCTCCTCTTCCTCCTCCTCCTCTTCGCTTCTTTTCCTTCTCCACCGTTCCTTCTCTTCTCCTCCTCCTGCTCCTCCTCCTCTCCTTCTTCTTGTCCATCCCCCTTCTCCTCCTCCCCCTCCACTTCTTTTTCCACGATTCCCTCCTCCTCCTCCTTGCCCTCTTCCTCTTCTCCTTCTCGTCTCTTCTTCCTCCTCCTCTTCTCCCCCTCCTCCTCCTTTCCTCCTCTTTCTCCTTCTTGTCTTCTTCCTCCTCTCCTTCCTCTTCCTCTTCCTCTCCTTCTCCTTCTCCTTCTCCTCCTCCTCTCCCTCCTCCTCCTCTCCCTGCTCCTCTTCCTCCTCTCCTCCTTTTTCTCCTCTTCTTCCTCCTCTCCTTCTCTTCCTCTCCTTCTCCTTCTTTTCCTCCCTCCTCCTCCTCTCCTTCTGGTCTTCCTCCTCTCCTTCTCCTTCTCCTTCTTCCTCCTCCTCCTCCGCTCTTCCTCCTCTCCTCCTCTTCCTCCTCCTCCTCTCCTTCTGGTCTTCCTTCTCTCCTTCTCCTTCTCTTCTTCCTCTTCTCCTCCTCCTCCTCCTTTTTCTCCTCCTCCTCCTCCTCTCCTCCTCCTCCTCGTCCTCCTCTCCTTCTGGTCTTCCTCCTCTCCTTCTCCTTCTCCTCCTCCTCCGCTCCTCCTCCTCCTCTCCTTCTGGTCTTCCTTCTCTCCTTCTCCTTCTCCTCTTCCTCTTCCTCCTCGTCCTCCTCCTTTCCTCCTCCTTTTTCTCCTCTTCTTCCTCGTCTCCTCCTCTTCCTCCTCCTCCTCTCCTTCTGCTCCTCTTCCTCCTCCTCCTTCTCCTCTTCCTCTTCCTCCTCCTTTTTCTCCTCTTCTTCCTCCTCTCCTCCTCTCCCTCCTCCTCCTCTCCTTCTGGTCTTCCCTCCTCTCCTTCTCCTCCTCCTCTTCCTCCTTTTGCTCTTCCTCGCCTCCTTCTCTTCCTCTCCTCTTCCTCCTCCTCTCCTTCTCCTCCTCTTCCTCCTCCTCTCCTCCTTGTCCTGCTCCTCCTCTCCTTCTCATGTCCTCCCCCTCCTCCTCCTCCTCCCCTGCACACACCCCCACTGTTTCCCCTGCATGCCAGCGCCTCCTTCCTCCTCCTCTTCTGCCCTAGCAAGGCAGGTGCAGGCAGGCAGGCAGGGAGGGAGGGTCCAGCTGCAGAGCCCATCCTGGGTAGGGGTAGGGGAAGGGGAGGGCCGTCTCACCGCCCGGTAGGTCTTCTTCTGCCCAGCGTGCTTGGGGGCCTTGCCCGGCTCGGCCGAGCTCTCCACATGCATGGAGTAGATGATGTCAAAGAAGTCTTCCACCACAGCCACTCGCTTCAGCCGCGATGCCCTCCAGCTCCGACAGGCCATCTGCCCCCTGCGAGAGAGAGAGAGAGAGAGAGAGAGAGAGAGAGAGAGAGAGAGAGGGAGGGAGAGAGAGAGAGAGAGAGGGAGAGAAAGAGAGAGAGAGAGAGAGGGAGGGAGAGGGAGGGAGAGAGAAAGAGGGAGGCAGAGAGAGAGAGAGAGGGGGAGGGAGGGAGACAGAGAGGGAAGGAGGGAGGGAAGGAGAGGGAGGTGAGGGAGAGAGAGAAGGGGGAAAGAGAGCAGAGACACGGAGAGAGAGACACACATAGAGAAAGACAGAAAGGGGGGGAGGGAAAGAGGGAGAGAGAGAGAGAGAGAGAGAGAAGGAGACAAGCTGAGTTAGGCTCAGGAAGGGTCCACGGCAAGCAGGCGGGGGGGAGGCTTTGCTGCAGGACACGGCGGGCGAGGGTTGGCACGCCATCCCTCCCTCCCACCCCATCTCCACTCAGGAAAGAAAAGATGCAACTCACAAAAGCCGGCTGGCTGGCTTGCTCGCAGTGACGGCTGGCAGAGATGCCCCAAAGAAAAAATGGGGGGTGATTTTTGAACCCCCCTTTTTCTTACTTATAGCAACCCCATTTAATTTTTTTTGGGGTGGTGGTGGAAGAGAGAGTGTCTGGATTCCAGCAATTGCCCTAATGAAATCATGATCCTCGAGCCAACGTCAAAAAACTTCAAAGGATCCATTCGAGGTGACCGACTGGCCCCTCCCTGCATGAAGCCAACTCCGCCCTACCTCATTTCCAGTCCCCTGGGAGCTTGGTTCCCCCCTCCCTCCCCGCTGGGTGTCTCATAAACCAGGTTCTCCCATTGAACACCTTAAGGAGTTGGGTGTCATCAATCATGTTCTCCAATGAAATCTATTCCCGGGCAAAAGCTCTGGTAGTTTAGCTACAGTCTTTTAAAGAGGAGAGTTGAAAGGACTTCCGCTTCCAAACTGCTGCACGGCTCTTCCAGGGTTGCCTTCCTGCCCCCACTTTTTTTTTAAAATGGCAACTACTAAAACAGTCCAAGAAATGTTTGATGAGTTGACAGAGAGATTTGCTGGGTTGGCACAGCCACACAACCACACACCACACCTCCTTTCGGGCTGCCCGGGATGGGTGACTCACACAATGTCCAGCTTTTCTTTTTCCCACTAGGCCATTTTAAATAACAACAGGCAGTCCTCGGCTTATAACCACAACAGAGCCCGGCATTTCTATTGCTAAGCGAGACCTGTGCCGAGTTGAATTTTTTGCCTCCCCTGTGGCAACCTTTCTTGCCACCGTTGTTAAGTGAATCTCCACCGTTGTTAAAGTCAGCAACCTGGTTGTTAAGTGAATCGGGCTTCCCGCATCGACTTTGCTTGTCGGAAGGCTGTCGAAAGGGGGGGTGGTATCACGTGACTTCCTCGGGACACGGAGGCAGTCATAAGTACGGAACAGTGGCCCAAGGCATCTGAATTTGGATCGCCTTCAAAGGTCGTAACTATGAAAAATGGTCCCAAGTCGTGTTTTTTTTTCAGTGCCTTTGTAACTTTGAACGGACAAAGCAAAATACACACACAAGTCACACACACTCTGTGCTATCCAGACAGTTTAGAGTTAATGGGATTTGGGATAGTTAGTTAGGATTTCCCTTAAGGGAATGCATCATGGTAAATGGAGTTAAGGCATCCTGGGAAATGCAGTCCATGTCATGTGGCCACATCTATAACCCTGATTGGTCACTAAATTGACCCTTGGTGGGTCAGGGGAGGTTTCTTCACTCTTGCCTGAATCCTTTACCATGCAGCCACTTCAATCATCATGGGAATAAGATCAGGGGTGGGATTGTACCAGTGCGCACCTATTCGCTAGAACCGTTGTTAACCTTCTAAGCAGTTCGGAGAACCAGTTGTTAGAAGAAATGATTGGCCTAATCCTGTAAGGAAGGCAGGAAGGAAACTTCTGGTGTTGTTTACAGAAACTGCCTCTCCGTTAACCCTTATACGTCTTGGCAGGACTTGACTTCCTGTCTCTGGAACGTCTCTGGAGTTTTTTTCCCCCTCCTTTGCTGGTCCTTTGCTTGTGTGGAGGGACCATTCAAAGTTACAGTGGCACTGAAAACAGTGAATTATGGCCGTTTTTCACACTTATGACTGTTGCAGCATCCCCCCAGTCACGAGAGGCCAGGCAAGGAGATGTGTTGCCTTGATGTGAGTGATATTAAGTTGGCCACGCCCAGCAGTCACATGACCACCAAGCCACGCCCACCAACCAGTGATGGTATTCGACCGGTTCTGTCCAGTTCTGGAGAGCCGGTAGCGGTGATGAGCAGTGAAGACCGAACCGGCTCTCTTCGCTGCTCTGTGGTTGGCCCACCCACCCAAACAGGCTCCCATACTCACTTTTATGTCCAGAATTCAAAGCGCAGCTGCTCTGCGTGGCGCACAATAGCGCCGCGGCGGCAGCTGCTGCAGTGACAGCATTGTTCAGGCTTGCAGGAGGCAAATTGGAACGCCTCTGTGCCTGCGCAAAGTACGTGTTTGGTGCGTGCATGCACGCCAAAGTGTGCAGGCACTCAAAGCGCGGCCACCAAGCCACGCCCACTGAACCGGTGGCATCTTGAGTTGAATATCACCACTGCCACCAACTAACGGCCACGCCCCACAGAATCGGTTGTTAAAAAATCTGAATCCCACCCCTGGATGAGAGTGTATTATCTTGCTACACCATAATGCAGATATGCAAAGGATCGGACATTCAGAAGAACCTTGTCATAACTGTGAGTTGATAAGGGTGCCTGATGAACCAATAAAGAAGACTTTATCTGGAGGCTTTGGGGAGTTGCTCTGTCTGCTTTCTATCCAGCCAAAGCGTAATAAGCAGAAGACACACCAATGTCAAACCTGTTGCTTTGGCACACACAAAGTTCACACCTGTTTCTGGGGGGGGGGAAGGGGGGGTGACCAAAGAAGGTATAGGTCAGGGATGGCTCACCTTTTCCCACGTTGTGTGCCAAAAGCGCATGCGCCCATCCACCCATGGTGTCATGCACATGTGAGCCCCTGCCTGCACAACCCCTCCCTCCCCACATGCCTCTGTGCATGCACGCACAAACCGCCCCCGGACACCATATGCCTCTGCACAATCATGTGCGTCTCCCACGCGTGTGGCTCTCCCCTCACATGTGCGACAGATACCATACAATCAGCTGGCTGGCGGAGGGAGGTGTGGGCACGCATGTGTTGTAGGGGCTCTTCCAGATGACCTCTCACTTGCCGGCAGAAGTAGCTCTGCGTGTCATAGATTCGCCATCACGGTATAGGTAGTCCTCAACTGTGATGACCCAAAGGGGGTGTGGCACAAAAGCAACAAAGTCACAAAAGTAGGTAAAGTTCCTTTAATGCCTCCAACTTGCCCCCCCCCCCCGATGTCCAATTATCATCAGCTGGAGAAAAAAAACTCTCCCAAGAACCGTTTGTAAACATATAGATTATAAATTAAAAGCCAGCACAAACCACAAAGCTGCAGCAATTAACGAGACAGGCCAGGATAAGGAATTACAGACTTCAAAAGATAATGAAACAAACACAGTTGGGAGGACGCCAGAACCCAGATAAGACTTGACAAACAAAGACAATTCATGCTTTGCTTCCAGCAAGGTGCTATGCGCAAACACCTTTATAGCTGTTTTCCCAGCTGCAGCTAATGAAGGGAATCAGGGCCTTTTCCTCCCCTGTAACTCACGTTGCTCCTTTCTCCATTCCTCTCTAGGTGCCCTAGGATGAAGAGCGGTTGGGCCTGGGTCTTCCTCTGAACTCCCTCTCCCTTGTTCTACCTCTTCCCCTGCTCTGCCCAGCCAGACTTTGCCCTTCCCCAGTTTCCTCCACAGCCAACGGAGCCACATTCCCACTCCTGTTGGCTGTTTGTCTTCCTCCTCAGAGTCAGACTCCGATGGGGGCATGACACCTACCAGGATATGCAGTACAATGCAGTGAGCCCTATGCAGATCTGTACACTGGGGAAACAAAACAGCCATTTCACAGACGCATGGCGCAACATAGGAGAACAAACGCATCAGGACGAGATTCGGCTGTCTGCATTTAAAAGATACAGACGGGGTTGGGATTCTACTGGTTCGGCTGAACCCCTTGCTCTGAACATCAGCTGGCAGCGGCCGGTTTGCTTCGACTATCATGTGGGCCCGCCCACCCGCCCGTCTCTGCGCTTTACCCACCTATATTGTCTCAGTTAGTTGATTAGCGTGGCACAAGCGGATTGCTGCTTCTCAGCTGTGTTGGTAGAGTGCTGTGCACACATGCACACAAATCGCGCAATCAGCGAACCGGCTGTTAAACCTGGAGAATCCCATCCCTGGATACAGACCACTCTTTTGAAGTCCACATTTTGGACAGAGAGGACCCGCTGGTTTGGAAGAGGGGCCCAAGGGATCATCTAGGTCCAAATTGAACAGTCCCCGGAGGGACACAACATCCTCTATCTACAGTCTACAACACAGTCCTTTTAGCAGTTCCAAGAAAGCTCCACTCAGGTGACCCTGAGGACACAGACAAACCTCCAGGTGGCCTCAATGACTCCTTAAAACAGTGGTCGCCAACCGGTGGGCTGCGGCCCACTGGTGGGCCCCAAGAAAATTTTGGTGGTCCGCAGAGAAATGTCACCCCCAGAGCACCTCCCCAAAGCAATTAATCCAGGCTGCACAGAAACACGGCTGCACTGCCTGCAGGAACCCTCCCCGCCCGCTCCCTCCTTACCCAGCAAACTTGCCTGCTAAATTGTTATTTTCCCTTTTTTTCTGACCATCATCTGTTCTGCTGTGCCAGGAGATTTAGATTAGCTAGGAAGCAGGAAACCATTGGATTTCTTCCTTTCTAGCTCATCTTTAGATCTTCGGCTCTGCTTTTAAGCACAGCCAAACCTTCCCTAGGACTGAAGCTTCTGTTATTCAGTACAGACTCAGATAGCCGATGGCAGAAACACCGATCTCTAAGTTGAATCTGTGATTCTGTGAGCAACTCAATCTGCCTTCCTGCTTTGCCTGATTTTGGGTAAAAGTTGCTCTTTTCTTTTATAAAAAAAAATCAATATTTACATACATGGAGTGCTGTGAGTTAACTCTGCTCGCAAATTTTATGTGACAGACTCAGGTAGCCAATGGCAGAAAGATCTCTGTTGAATCTGTGATTCTGTGAGCAACTCAATCTGCCTTCCTGCTTTGCCTGATTTTGGGTAAAAGTTGCTCTTTTCTTTTATAAAAAAAAATCAATATTTACACACATGGAGTGCTGTGAGTTAACTCTGCTCGCAAATCTTAGGTGACAGACTCAGGTAGCCAATGGCAGAAAGATAGATCTCTGTTGAATCTGTGATTCTGTGAGCAACTCAATCTGCCTTCCTGCTTTGCCTGATTTGGGGTAAAAGTTGCTCTTTTTTTTTTTTCTTTATAAAAAAATTCAATATTTACATAAATATTTATAATATTTCTAGACAAGCCATGACCAGCTAGTCACATGACTAGCAGGCCACACCCACAAATTAGGCCACGCCCACAGAACTGGCTGCTAAGAAATTTGTATCCTGCCCGTGCCTCTGTGTAACCACCGTCAGTCAAAATTCATATGAATGGTCCCCGAGATTTAAAATGATGAGTTTGGTGGTCCCTGAGATCCAAAAGGTTGGCGACCCCTGCTCTAAAAGGATGCAAGTGACCAACTGTCCGCAAGGAGCATAATTTACACGGGTGGGTTGCTGGGGCTGGGGGGCTCGCAGGGGTTCAGTAGAGCCCCTAGCTAAGATTCTGTACCGTTCGGGAGGACCCCCAAATCCTACTCCTGTCTGGCCCCGCCAACCCTGCCCCTCCCCTCCCAGGAGTCCCCACACGGCCTGTTTTTGGATGCAGGGAACTGCAGGGCGTGTGTGGAGGCTGCGGGAAGGTGAAAAACGGACTCCCGGAAGTTCGGGAAGGCCGGAAATGGGCCCGTTTCCAGCTTCCAGGGAGAGCAAAAACACCCCCCACACACACCCATGATGCAAGAGGCTGGCTAGGCCACGCCCACCCAGCAACCAGGCAGAGAAACCCTTTGCCAAACGTTCTGAAGCCCAGCCTTGAATATAAATCCTTCCCTTTGCCACTATTCTATCAGAGCTGAAGAAGCTTCTGGGATGAGAAGCGAAACCTCTTCAAGGAAAAAGAAGACAATCCAGTTGTCTCTTGCCGGGGGGGGGGGGGGGAAAGCACCTTTGGGACAACCAGGATCTGGAT
>CM066330.1:263037719-263280219 GCA_033807585.1 Hydrophis major
GAAAGAAAGAAAGAGGGAGGGAGGGAGGCAGGGAGGGAGAGAGAGCTTAGATTGGTAGGTAGAGAGAGAGATAATAGGTAGGTAAGTAAGCAGGCAGGCAGGGGATGGCTGGCTGGCTGACAGGGACCGGTGGGCAGAGGGACAAAGGTGACACCGCCACACAGGCACGGAGACAAGCCAGGCGCAGGAAGATCGACGCGACACGTGGGGGAGAGCACGTGAAGAAGGCCCCCGATAGGCTGGCAAAGTTCTTCTTCCTCCGGGTTTCCACGAGCCGCATCGCCCGGAGCGGCTCTCCGGGGGGCGGCAGAAAGGAAGCCGAGGCGGCTGCAAAGAAAAGCGGGGAGCCTGCGAGAACCTCCCCCCGCCGCCCCCCCCCCCCACAGAACCGGGCTGCTTCGGGACCCCCCGCCCGCAGCAGAGTTGCCAAGAGGAGCCCCTCCCCGGGGAGGAGAGAATCTGTCGGTCACCATGGCAACCAGCGGGGGGGGGGAGAGAGAGAGCTAGGTAGAGACATGCCCCCCCTCCTGCTTTCCTGGGCGTGCACCTGGCTACCCCCCTCAACACGCCCCCCCCCGCCAGCTGGCAGCAATGCTGGGCACGCCGGGCGGGGCAGCGCAAGCAGAGGAGCCCCGCCCTCCAGATAGGCGCCGCACCTGGCGCACCTGGGCTGCCACCTGTCCGCCTCGCCCCGCCCGGCCTCCCATGCGCTGCCTTTCCGTTTCCCTTTCCATCAGCTTTCTCCCTACGGGTAGCCCTGGACTCACTACTCCAGAGTTTCATTTAATGGCCCCTCAGAGTTACAGCGACCTTGTCAGTCTCAGCGGTCGCTAAGGGAACCAAAGCAAAGGCTCGTTTAGTGCCCACTCCAGAGTTATAGCGGCCTTCTCAGTCTGAGCGCTGGCTAAGGGAACCCGTTCAAATGAAGGCTCATTTCATGGCCACTTACAGCGGCCTTGCCAGTCTCAGCGGTCGCTAAGGGAACCGTTCCAAAGGCTCGTTTAGTGACCGCTCAGTTACAGCAGCCTTGTCAGTTTGAGCGGTCGCTAAGTGAACTGTTCCAAAACAAAGGCTTGTTTAGTGACTGCTTGGAGTTACAAAGCCGCTGTGGGGAAAAAAATAGAGACTTAGGATCATTGTTCACGCTTGCGACTCATGGTCGCCTGATCAAAATTCAGAGGTTTGGCGACTGACTCACATTTGTGACTGGGGGTGTCACGTGATTCCCTTTTGCGACCTCCTAACAATGCAAAGTCTGTGGGGAAGCCAGATTGATTTAACCATGGGATGACTAATGTAACAGCTGCAGTGATTCGCTTAACGATGATGGCAAAGTCCTTACAGTGGGGCAAAACTCACTTAACAACCATCTTGCTTAGCGAAGGAAACTCAGGACTCAGTTGTCGTCATAAATTGAGGACTGCCTGTATTTGAATCATGGATGATCCAATCTGTACAATGGATTACAGCTGGTCCTTGACTTACAAATATTCACTTAGTGACCGTTCAAAGTCACAACAGCACTGAGCTGAAAAAAAAGTGACTTTTATTCACACTTATGACTATTATATCCTCGCATTTACAACAGCTGAAGTGTCCCAGTGTCCAGTAATCACAATTTGCAACCTTCCCAGCCAGCTTCTGACCAGCGGAGTTCCCTGGAGGAACCCAAATTTGCTTCAGGATGGGCTGACTCGCTTAACAACTAGTGATTCGCTTTAACAACCTTTGCCAAAAAAAAAAGAAAGAAAGAAAAAGGAAGGCGATCAAAGCCGAAGTGACTCTTTTAGCAAACTCCTTGCTTAGGAATAGAAATTCTCCCAACTGTGGTTGTGTGTCGGGTGTAACTCGTTCAACAGTGTATGTGTGAGTGGTGCACAAAAGAAACTTTCCCGGGAGGGGGGGGAAATTGGGGGGGGGATTTTGATCCCATCTGATTTGACTCTCTCGCTGCAGAGTCCCGGGATGGAATATCTAAAATCCAGACTTCCTTTGTCCTCTCCAGCAAAGAGTAATCCCATTAACCGGGTTTAATGAGTCTGCTTGAAATTAAATTAAATGTATTTCCATCCTTTGCCTTTCTCCCTTCCTGGGTCCTTGAACCCCACAACAGCCCTCCCTTCTTTTCTATCTGAAGACACCTACAGTTCTGAGGGCAAAAGAGGGTTATAGTTTCATCCCTCGTCGGAGAATACCCCATAATAACCCACCCAAATTCAAGGGTCTCCATGGAGATGCCTTTCTATGCATTCAGGGGTGTCCACAGATATGGTTAAAAACAAAAAACAAAAGACAAGATGGCGGCCAGGGCAATAAAATTTAAAATTCGCCTGGTTTTTTTTTTTTTTTTAAATGAGAATTGCCCGTAAAATGGCAGTTTGGCCTAGTGGTTAAGGTGCTGGCCTGTAACCCAGGAGATGGTGAGTTATAGTCCAGCCTTAGGCATGAAAGCTGCCTGGATGACTTTGGGCCAATCCCCAGGAGACTGTGAGTTCTAGTCCCGTGTTAGGCATGAAAATTAGCTGGGTGACTTTGAACAGTCATCCTCTCTCAGCCCAACCCACCTCACAGGGTTGTTATTCTGGGGGAAAATAGAAGGATGAAAAAGAATTACATCTATTTGCTGATTTGTTATGTATGAAAAAAATAAAGAGGGGATTTTTAAAAAGTCGAATAAAGAATAAATAAAAAAAAACACAGGAAAATGTTTCAAACTATATTTTGTTTGGTTCACTCTATTACAGGGTTTGGGCTGTTTTCCATATTTATTTGACGTACTAAATTCTGGAAGGTAAAGTCTTACAACATTCATCTTTACCTTTTTTTTTATCAAATCCAACTTTCTTCTGCTCTTTGCCAGTTCTCTTACTTGCTCTTTCTTTTAATGAAATCTACATCTTTAAGACATCTTACATGATATGGGAATTATTTTATCAATGTCTAGAGAATAAATATGGAAATTAGAAACAAAAGTAGACTAGCAAAAATGGTAAGCCTGTGAATAAGAATCAAATATGCTAAGATAGGAATTGTTATAATAATCAGATACGTTATGAATAATAGTAAGAATAAGAACAGAGTATTAATACCTTAGTGATGAATATGCATTGATTGTAATTGTTATTGCACAAAGTATTTGTACTTAGATGACACTGTTTAAATGGAAGATGAATTGCTTGTACAAAATAAAATAAAAACACTTTATTCAAAAAAATTCTTGGCTTTCTTCCTCTTTACCTTCACAAAATATATCTAATCTATATCCATCCTTTAAGGTTCCTCACGCAGGCCAGCCTTCTTGTAAGACACCACATATGGATTTATTTAGAAAATTTGCACACCTGCGCATTCTAAAGAACACAACTCAGAGCGCAGCTCACCACAAAATGAAAACTGGGTACTAATCCTTCTTGGACACATTCAAACGAACCAACCCTTGGCTCCTACTTTCTGGCGCCCAGATGAATCAGCCATCAACAGGCAAATAGAGATGGAACAATGTTTACACGTCATTCAGAAGAGAAAAGCAAAGATCAAAACACCATCTCACCCAGCGATCAACATCCATATTAACACCCAGATTAACACTAGACCAACAACCAATCCTAAACAACACTCCATTCAAGGAGACAAAGAGTAAACAACAGCCTAATCAAGGAACTATCAGCAACACTATAAACTTTCTAAATAAATGTCTAAATAAGTGTATAAATGAGAGCAAGCCCTCCTTCCAGCACTGATGATATTCCCTAGTTGGGTCATGAAATGTCTGCAAGGAAACCAAGCTCAGAGAGCACCAAGGACCCCACAGACTTCCTCCTCCTCTTCCTCCACACAACCCACTTCCTTTAAGCACTGATGGTGTTCCCTAGTTGGGTCATGAAATGTCTTCAAGAAAGCAACCAAGCTCAGAGAGCACCAAAGACCCCACAGTCCTCCTCCTCCTCCTCCTCCTCGCAGTCCACCCACCTTACAACTGCTGAAAAACCCTAAAGCTCCAAAGTGGGCAAACTCTTTAGAAATTTATCTCTGCAACCTATTGTAATTTCTACTCCGGCCATGCACAGAACATGGTCTCCCCTCCAGCATCACAAGATACCCCCCCCTCAATTCCCCATTAAGAGCCCCTCCTGAAAATCCCCCACCCTTCATATACAGGACACTGTCTCCTCCTTTCCCTTCCCAACACCCAGTGCAAAACGACACACACACAGCCTGGCATTTTACTTGGGTGTGTGTGTGTGTGCAATATATTGGTAAGGGGAACGGGTGCCCCCTCCTAACATGGACCACAGGGAGGTTTTGGCAGTGATGCCACTCCCCTCCCAGCTAGCAGGGCTTCCGGGGGGTGGGGGGCACAGATGGCGAAACCCCCTTGGGAACAGAGAACCAACTTGAAGAGGGCTGGGAAGGGAGGTCCTAATAAGGTTAAGGCTGGGGGGTGGATGGGTGAGAAGGGGCTGGGGGCTTCCCCCTCGGTGGCCTCTGCACTTTCGGTCTGCCGCTATCAATGGGCCCTTCTGGCTGCAGGCAACGGGGCTGAGAGCAGCTTGATCTCCACTTCCTGTCTCCGCAAGAGATCTCTTCCTGCCAGCTTCCCAGCCACCTGGCCTTTTTCTGACCGCATTTGAAACGTCCACTCCTCCGCCGGGAGGGCAAGGAAGCAAACCTTTCTCTCCCCCACCCCCCAGAATGGTGCTTGGGCTGGGCACCAGCACTGGCATCCTGGCAGAATGTAGAACAGCAGCGTTGGAAGCGACCTTAAGAGGTCTTCTAGTCCAGCCCCCTGCCCAAGCAGGAGACCCTGACAGAATTACAGAACAACAAGGGCTGGAAGGGACCTTAAGAGGTCCTCTAGTATAGGGTCTCCTACTTGAACAGGGAGGTTGGACTAGAAGACCTCCAGGGTCCCTTCCACAGCAGTGTTATTCTGTCATTCAGTGTTTACAGTTAGTTGTCATCATCTCACTGAATATTCCTTTTCCATAAAAATAACATATAGTTCTTGGCACTTTGAACACCTGCGGACTTCCAGAATTCCTTCTTCCCCCTTTCCTTCCTTCCTTCCTTCCTTCCTTCCTTCCTTCCTTCCTTCCTTCCTTCCTTCCTCTTTCTCTTTGTCTTTCCTTCTTTCCTTTTTTTCTTCTCCTTCCTTCCTTCCTTCCTTCTTTTCTTTCTCTTTCTCTCCTTCTTTCCTTTTTTTCTTCTCTTTCCTTCCTTCCTTCCTTTTTTCCTTCCTTCCTTCCTTTTCTTTGTCTTTCCTTCCTTCCTTCCTTCCCTTTTTCCTTCCTTCCTTCCTTTCTTTTCTTTCTCTTTGTCTTTCCTTCTTTCCTTTTTTCTTCTCCTTCCTTCCTTCCTTCCCTTCGTTTCCTTCCTTCCTTCCTTCACTTTCCTTTTTCTTTTTCTCCTTCCCTTTCCCTTCCTTCCCTTTTTCTCTCTCTGTCTTTTTCTCTTTCTTTTCTTCCTTCCTTCTTATACCTAACTCAAAGCCATGCCTCCCTGGCTGGGGAGTTCTGGGAGTTGAAGTCCACAGGCCTTTTCAAGGTGCTCCTCTGGCCTCGCATCCTTGTGAACATCCACCTACCCATCCATCCAGGAACAGAGGAGGGGAGGGCCGTCCCCTGTGTCATGACATCATTGTGGAAATGATTCCAATTGTGTAATTGGCCTGACGACATCATTGCAATCCAGGGGGATGCCCCCACTGGGGCTCCCACTAGACCTCTCCGACTGATGCAATTTGGCCATTATTCCTCCCTCCCCCCCAAGCAGAACAACACCTGAGGCCTCCCCCCACAGTCCCCTGCTCTGCCCAGCCCTGGGGCCTCCCTTGACCTCTACAACCCCCCCCTCCCCACTGCCCTCCTTCACTGACATGAGCCAGCCCTGGAGAGGAGGGAGGGGGGTGTCTGGCCCCAATACCAGCCCCTCCCCCATTTTTTTTCAGCCATCAAAATCCACAGGAGACAAGCAGAGATTGAAGTCCTGGCCAGGATTTGGGAGCTGTTGAATTTGCAAATGAAAAGGCTCACTTGAGGAGGAGATCTGGGGTTGATCCTGGCCCCCAGAGGGCTCTTCCAGCACAAAACCAGATAAATGTGGCCCCCTACCCTTCCCTACTGGCTCTCCCGGTCATGCTGGAGTAGTCATTGGGGAGGGGGAGGTATGGCATGCTTTGGGCAAAGGCATCCCTGAACCTGTAACTGCCTTAGGTGCCTCCGCCCACTGCCCACTTTCCTAGGGTGCCAGCTTTGATCTGCCTGGTATTTCTCTTGAAAACCTCTTTCCTGCCCGCTGGATGGACCAGGCTGGATTTTCTTTTAAGGTTTGAAAGAGGAGGGGGAAACTGGAATCTTCTTGTGTGAAAAGAGATGAGAAGGAAGGAAGAAGGAAAGAAAGGAAGAGAAGGCGACATTGGGAAGGATATCGAGAAAAGGGAATTGAAGGGAAAAGAAAGGAAACAGAGAAAAAAAGAAAGGAAAGGAAGGAAAGGAAACAGAGAATGAAAGGAAAGGAAATAGAGAAAAAGGAAACAAAACAGAGAAGAAAAGGAATTAGAGAAGAAAACGAAATAGACAACAATGAAGAAAGGAAATAGAGAAGAAGGAAAGGAAATAGAGAAGGAAAGGAAAGGAAATAGAGAAGAAGGAAAGGAAATAGAGAAGGAAGAAATAGAGAAAAAGGAAAGAAAGAGAAGAAGGAAAGGAAATAGAGAAGAAAGAAATAGAGAAGGCAAGGAAATAGACAGCAATGAAGAAAGGAAATAGAGAAGAAGGAAAGGAAATAGAGAAGGAAAGGAAAGGAAATAGAGAAGAAGGAAAGGAAATAGAGAAGGAAGAAATAGAGAAAAAGGAAAGAAAAGAGAAGAAGGAAAGGAAATAGAGAAGAAAGAAATAGAGAAGGCAAGGAAATAGACAGCAATGAAGAAAGGAAATAGAGAAAAAAAGAAAGGAAAGGAAGGAAAGGAAACAGAGAATGAAAGGAAAGGAAATAGAGAAAAAGGAAACAAAATAGAGAAGAAAAGGAATCAGAGAAGAAAACGAAATAGACAACAATGAAGAAAGGAAATAGAGAAGAAGGAAAGGAAATAGAGAAGGAAAGGAAAGGAAATAAAGAAGAAGGAAAGGAAATAGAGAAGGAAGAAATAGAGAAAAAGGAAAGGAAAGAGAAGAAGGAAAGGAAATAGAGAAGAAAGAAATAGAGAAGGCAAGGAAATAGACAGCAATGAAAAAAGGAAATAGAGAAGAAGGAAAGGAAACAGAGAAGGAAAGGAAAGGAAATAGAGAAAAAGGAAAGGAAAGAGAAGAAGGAAAGGAAATAGAGAAGAAAGAAATAGAGAAGGCAAGGAAATAGACAGCAATGAAGAAAGGAAATAGAGAAAAAAAGAAAGGAAAGGAAGGAAAAGAAACAGAGAATGAAAGGAAATAGAGAAAAAGGAAACAAAACAGAGAAGAAAAGGAATTAGAGAAGAAAACGAAATAGACAACAATGAAGAAAGGAAATAGAGAAGAAGGAAAGGAAATAGAGAAGGAAGAAATAGAGAAAAAGGAAAGAAAAGAGAAGAAGGAAAGGAAATAGAGAAGAAAGAAATAGAGAAGGCAAGGAAATAGACAGCAATGAAGAAAGGAAATAGAGAAGAAGGAAAGGAAATAGAGAAGGAAAGGAAAGGAAATAGAGAAGAAGGAAAGGAAATAGAGAAGGAAGAAATAGAGAAAAAGGAAAGAAAAGAGAAGAAGGAAATAGAGAAGAAAGAAATAGAGAAGGCAAGGAAATAGACAGCAATGAAGAAAGGAAATAGAGAAAAAAAGAAAGGAAAGGAAGGAAAGGAAACAGAGAATGAAAGGAAAGGAAATAGAGAAAAAGGAAACAAAGTAGAGAAGAAAAGGAATTAGAGAAGAAAAGGAAATAGACAACAATGAAGAAAGGAAATAGAGAAGAAGGAAAGGAAATAGAGAAGGAAAGGAAAGGAAATAAAGAAGAAGGAAAGGAAATAGAGAAGGAAGAAATAGAGAAAAAGGAAAGAAAAGAGAAGAAGGAAAGGAAATAAAGAAGAAAGAAATAGAGAAGGCAAGGAAATAGACAGCAATGAAGAAAGGAAATAGAGAAAAAAAGAAAGGAAAGGAAGGAAAGGAAACAGAGAATGAAAGGAAAGGAAATAGAGAAAAAGGAAACAAAATAGAGAAGAAAAGGAATTAGAGAAGAAAAGGAAATAGACAACAATGAAGAAAGGAAATAGAGAAGAAGGAAAGGAAATAGAGAAGGAAAGGAAAGGAAATAAAGAAGAAGGAAAGGAAATAGAGAAGGAAGAAATAGAGAAAAAGGAAAGAAAAGAGAAGAAGGAAAGGAAATAGAGAAGAAAGAAATAGAGAAGGCAAGGAAATAGACAACAATGAAGAAAGGAAATAGAGAAGAAGGAAAGGAAATAGAGAAGGAAAGGAAAGGAAATAGAGAAAAAGGAAAGGAAATGGAGAAGGAAGAAATAGAGAAAAAGGAAAGAAAAGAGAAGAAGGAAAGGAAATAGAGAAGAAAGAAAGGAAATAGACAATGAAAGGAAAGGAAATAGAGAAAAAGGAAAGAAAAGAGAAGAAGGAAAGGAAACGGAGAAGGAAGAAATAGAGAATGAAAGGAAATGAAATAGGGAAGGAGGAAATGGGGAAAAAGGAAAGAAAAGAGAAGAAAGAAAGGAAAAAGAAAGGAAAGGAAGGAAAGGAAAGGGAAAAGAGAGGAAGGGTTATAGGAGGCGGAAAGGGAGAGCCAATTTATTTAAGCTTCTCGCAGGATTGATGCTTGACAGCATGAGGGAGAGAGAGAGAGAGAGAGAGAGAGAGAGACCGGCCTCTTTGCCAAATGGGGTTTCGGCTTTTATTCCGGCTTGCCGTGAAACTGCTGGGATTATGAAGGCCGAGTCCTTCCTCGCTTGTTTTGCAAAGCCACCCTTCCTGTCGCCTTGCCTTGCAACCAGGCCAATTATTGCTCTTCCCGCAGGGACCACCCTCCCTCCTCCTTCCCCGCAGATCCACCGGCACCTAGAATGACTCTCCGGCTGCAAAAAACGGAGGGGGCTCGGCGCACCCACCCTCCCACTAATATTTAACCCGGTTACCAGCGCATGAAGGAAAAATCTCCCTTTTGGGGGAGGTAAGAGAAACCCCGGGAAAGGAGGCGGATAACAAAGGAACATTCATAAGCCAGGAGTTGAGATGCTAAGAACAGATGGCCAAGTCAAAAAGAGAGAGAGAGACACACACACACCCCTCCCTAGCCACCTCCTAGCAAACCAAGACATAAAAGATCCGGTTGAACTAGGGCCTCCCCTCTGTGGGGCCTGTTCTGACCCGGGCTTCCCAAGACCATGAAGCCGACTCCTCATCCCCCAAAAAGCCCCTTTTATTTAGATTGAAGGGAATTCCTCTCCAGCAAAGAGTCTTCCATGAGATTTCACAACTACAGACCTTGATCAGGCTGGGAGAGTTGCCAGGCCGATAGCTCCCAAATGCCACACTGTAACAGAAATGACTTGGCAAGAAAAGTCAGGCCCAGATCTTCTTCACCCTCATGAATTGAACTAATTGTCCCCTGCAAACCCCCCACTCCTCTTTTGCTCCTCTTTTATTCCCTCTGGGAGGGGCCATGCACTGTCCACCTGTGGCTTTACTCCCGAGTCAGCCCTTGTTCCCTTTGTCTGGCAGCTCTGTGCATGCGCACACTGGGAACAGGCTCCAGCAGTCCTTCTTCCCCACTGATTCCGAAGGCAGCTGATAACTGGAAAAGCAGCCTGCCGAAACCCGGGTGGTACACCCAGGAAGGCCACCAGACTCGGGTGACAAGAGGAGAATCAACCAGGATCTTGGAAGGAAATATTTGAAAGGCAGAGAGCACCAAGGACCTTCTAACCCTCCTCTTCCTTCTTCATCCCTCCTCCTCCTCCTCCTCCTACTCCCTACTAGCATTGATGATGTTCCCCAGTTGGGTCATGAAACGTTTGCAAGAAAACAACCAAGCTCAGAGAGCACCAAGGACCCCCACACACACAGTTCCTCCCCTTTCTCTCTACAAACCCCACTCTAGCACTGATGATGTTCCCTAGTTGGCTCATGAAACGTCTGCAAGAAAACCACCCAGCTCAGAGAGCACCAAGGACCTCACAATCCTCCTCCTCCTCCTCCCTGCAAACCCCACTCTAGCATTGATGATGTGTTTTAGTTGGGTCAGGAAACGTCTGCAAGGAAACAAAAAGCTCAGAGAGCACCAAGTTCTCCTCCTCCCCCCACTCTTCCTCCTCCTCCTAACCTCCCCTCCTCCTCTTCCTCCTCCTTCTTCTCTGCAAACCCCCCTCCCTACTAGCCCTGATGGTGTTCCCTAGCTGGGTCATGAAATGTCTGCAAGGAAACAACCCAGCTCAGAGAGCACCAAAGACCCCAGCGTCCTCCTCCTCCTCCTCCTCCTCTTCCTCCTTGGTGCAGGATAATAACAAAAACAAGGACAAACAGGCTGAAAAACAGCTTCTATCCCAGGCCAGGAACTCTACTGAATTCTACTGCGTGGTGCAATATGAGTGCAATATTTTTCCATTCAATGGCATAGAATGCGAAGGGTGTGTGTTTGTGTTTATTTTCACAGTCATAATGTACACTGAAGATGGCATTTCATTTCGTTGTATGAGGTGCCACGACAATGAAGGAAACGGAACACCCCTCCCTTCTAGCCCTGATGATGTTCCCTAGTCGGGTCATGAAACGTCTGCAAGGAAACAACCCAGCTCAGAGAGCGCCAAGGACCCCACAGTGTCAAAACTAAAACAGTTGGCATCCCTGGCACCCAGAAGAAGTAGAGTGGCACCCCATGTGCCTTGGGTGTTATCAGCTGAGGGATTCTGGGAGTTGAAGTCCAGCAAATCTAGTCAACTTGAGGGTGGGGAAGACTTGAACCCAACGGTTTCCCTGACCCACAATATTTCACGCCAAGAGGAGAAATATGCCACTTTAATTTCTCCTCGGCCGGGCACCCCCATTCTCTCTCTCTTTTGCTCCCCCAAAACAGGTAACCACTCAAACTCAATCCCTTCTTAAACTCCAGGAACAAAATTGTCCCCAGGTGTTAAAAAGCAAGCTGGACTTTTTATTCTGCTCATTGAGCTTTTTCTCCATTTTTTTTTTATTATTCTTTTTTGGCTGATTTTAATTCCCACCCCCGTTGCTGGTAGTCCTCAACTTATGACCCCAATTAAGCCCCAAATTTCCACTGCTAGGCAAGACAGGTGTCAAGTCAAGCTGCGTCCCATTTTACGATCATTTTTCTTGCTATGGTTGTTAAGTGAATTGTGCAGTTGCTTAAGCAAACCCGGCTTTGCAGAAGTCAAAGAACCAGCTGATCCTGAGAGAGTGCAACAGGCATAAGTACATGCCAGTTGCCAAGTATCTGAATTTTGATCACGTGACCATGGAAAAGGCTGCAGCGGTCATTAAGTATGGAAAACGGCCTTGTCACTTTTTTTTCAGGGCTGTTGTAACTTCGGTCACTAAATGAACTGTTGTAAGTTGAGGACTGCCTGTAATAACATTTCTTTTTTTCTTTCTATCTATCTATCTATCTATCTATCTATCTATCTATCTATCTATCTATCTATCTATCTATCTACAATCTCTCTGTCAATCTATCTATGATCTATCAATAGATAGATATCTATAGGTATCTATCTATCTATTTAGCTATCTATCTATCAATCATCTATCTATCTGCCTCGCTACCTACAGTTTTCCAGACTCAGTTCTTCAAATTTCACCAGGCTGGGCGACATGGAAACTAGAACTGATCACCTCCTATATCGGGTCTCCTGCTTGAGCAGGGGGGCTGGACTAGAAGACCTCCAAGGTCCTCTTCCAATTCTTTGTTATTCTGTAATCTAGTAACACGGAAGGAGGGAAGGGGAGACCTGGCCCTGAGCCTCTTTCGTGGAGCGCCTGAGCCTCCCCATTTCCGGCATACATACATACATACATACATACATACATACATACATACATATATATATATATATATATATATTCTTAAGTTTTCGTGGGTACTTACATGTATGGTATTCAGCTTTGTTCAGGTATTTTCCCACATCATTGTAGTTGTGCTTTTCAAGTTGTAGCAACGTTTCGGCAGAATCTCATCTGCCATTATCAGGCTTCTGTATTGTGTTCATCTTTAAAGTTGCTACAACTTGAAAAGCACAACTATAGTGACGTGGGAAAATACCGAAACAAAGCTGAATATCATACACACACACACAAGTCCAGGTGCTCCCCATGCATCAGCCTTCCAGGAGTACCTTGTGCAAATGTATTATATGATACGGTTTATATCTGGCAGTCCCTCTATGTCTCCAGGATTCATTCGTCTAGCTATCCATCTCTCTGCCCATCAGTCATGGGTAGATGGATGGATGGGTAGAGATGGTCATGGATGGATGGATGTGGGTTGGGTTGTGTAGCTGGATGGATGGATGGATGGATAGGTAAGTAGGTAGACAAGTAGACAGACGGACAGACAGACAGACAGACAGGATAGGTGGATGGAGAGAGTGACAGATGGAGAGAATGACAGACAGACAGAAAGTTAAAGACAGACTGGCAGACAGATAGGCAGACAGAAGTGACTGCTTAGATAGACAGACGGACGGACGGAAGGAAGGAAGGAAGGAAGGAAGGAAGGAAGGAAGGAAGGAAGGAAGGAAGGAAGGAAAGGATAGGATAGGATAGGATAGGATAGGATAGGACAGGATAGACTAGGATAGGATAGGATAGGATAGGATAGGATAGGATAGGATAGGATAGGATAGGATAGGATAGGATAGGATAGGATAGGATAGTTGGCTGGAAAGAGAGAGACAGAGAGACAGAAAGATAGAGAGACAAATAGAAAGATAAAGACAGACTGGCAGACAGACAGACAAATGTGACTGCTATGATAGATAGATAGATAGATAGATAGATAGATAGATAGATAGATAGATAGATAGATAGACAAATGTGACTGCTATGATAGATAGATAGATAGATAGATAGATAGATAGATAGATAGATAGATAGATAGGAAGGAAGGAAGGAAAGAAAGAAAGAAAGAAAGAAAGAAAGAAAGAAAGAAAGAAAGAAAGAAAGAAAGAAAGAAAGAAAGAAAGAAAGAAAGAAAGAAAGAAAGAAAGATGGCTATAGATAGATTTTGACCTTGCATCATACCACTGTGATTTTTGCCAGGGTGGGGAAGGTAAGGTTGGCAAAATTGTACCTGCTGCTAAAACACCCTCCCTTCCTGCACCTGCTCGAAGCTTTGAGGTCCCCCTGGGAAAAGGGGGGAGGGGGAAAGAAAATTCAGGGGGGGACTCAACCTCTCTACTCAGTGCAAGGATTCTCTGCTAAGTAAGTCTCCCCTTGGATAAGGCCAAGACCGAAGAAACACCAATGCCCCCAGCACTGCCACCCGCCTACCAGGCAAGGAAGACCCCCTATTTGAGGAAGGGGGCCGTTCCAAAAGCCCACCACAGCTTCCAGCCACCTGTCCTCCCCTTGGCCCACCCTGGAGGCACAAAAGTTGGCAGCAGGCTGTGACTTTGGTACAAAGACAAGCCAAGATCCCAGGGGATCCAATTCCTGGGTTATTAATTAGAAGAGAGGATTAAGAGGGATGTTCTCAACCTTGGCAACTTGAAGAGGGGTGGACTTCAATTCTGGGAATTGAAGTGCACCCCTCTTCAAGTTGTGAAGATTGGAAAATACCGCACTAAATCAAATCACACTAATGCTAAATGAGAATCCATCTGCATTGATGAATAGGCTGGCTGGGGAATTCTGGGAGTTAGAATCCCTCTCTATCTTAAAGCATGATGCCTGGAGAATTCTGAGAGTTGAAGTCCACTCTACTTTTAAAGCAGGTTGGCTGAGGAATTCTGGGAGTTGAAGTCCACCCATCATGATCCACCCCAGTCCTCCCCAGCATGATGCCTGGGGAATTCTGGGAGTTGAAGTCCCGCCCTTCTTAAAGCAGGCTTGCTGGGGAATTCTGGGAATTGAAGTCCATTCATCTTAAAGCAGGCTGGCTGAGGAATTCTGGGAATTGAAGTCCACCCATCTTAAAGCAGGCTGGTTGAGGAATTCTGGGAATTGAAGTTCATTCATCTTAAAGCAGACTGGCTGGGGAATTCTGGGAATTGAAGTCCCCCCCCATCTTAAAGTGTGCTGCCTGGGGAATTCTGGGAGTTGGAATCCTCCCACCTTAAAGCATGCCAGCTGGTGGATTCTGGGAATTGGAGTCCACCCATCTTAAAGCAGGCTGACTGGGGAATTCTGGGAATTGAAGTCCCCCCCCATCTTAAAGTGTGCTGCCTGGGGAATTCTGGGAGTTGGAATCCTCCCACTTTCAAGCATGCTGGCTGGTGGATTCTGGGAATTGGAGTCCACTGCTCAAAAGTTGGAAAACACTGCCCTAAATCCAATTCCAATACAGTAATGCTAAATTGCAACCCAACTGCATTGGGTAGGCTGCCGGAGGGGTGGGGAAGTGGGTTGGGAGCTGACGCCCACCCCTCTGAAAAAAACTCCCAAGGCTGGGTGAGAGAAAGGCCTGGCACTTCCTTCCAGACCCGCTGAGATACAGCCAGAAGGAGTGGCAGCCAGTCAGCTGGAAAGGACAGGCAGGTGCCACCCACGAAGAGCCACCCAGCGGCCGTCCTCGGGTGGCACAAAGGCTCCTGCCAGCTGAGGGGCTCCCCCTCACCAACACCCCCCCCCCCGGGAAAGGGGCAAGACAGTGTTAAGCAGGCGAGGCGGTCAGAGAATATATGCCTGTCGGCCTGCAGCCCCCGTGGCTGGTCTGCTCCATGGGACTGCAAGGGCGGGGGGGGGGAGGAATGGGACCATCCGGACGGCCACCCACTCCCACCTCGCCGTCAGCATTTTTCCTGGTACAGCAGCCTGGGCGAGCGATGCTGTTCGGGGAAGGCCGGATCCAGTTGCTAAGAAACAAGCTGGCGCTGCCAGCCTACAGTGACCTCTGTCACAGCCTCCTGCTCAAGGCTTCTGCCGGAGCCAAAGGCGAGTGGGGGGAGATTGAGTAGGGGGGGGAAATGCTGGTGCAGACTCCCCCCCTGCCCTCCCCCTCGGCAGGGGTCTCTGCAACGGGTCCCCGTCTTTGCAGAGAGCACCGGAGGGGAGGAGAAAAGCGGGGAGGGGTGGAGGAGAATGTCTTGAAGAAGTGGCATGGCTGCCTGCAAAGGGGGCATCCTTGCCTGGGGCAGCTTTGGCATTCGAGCAAGAAAGGGAGGGAGGGTGCCCTGCAATAGCAGCCAGGAGGAGGAAGGAAGGAAGGAGAAGGAAAGAAGAGACAGGAGGGGGAGGGACGGAGGGAGGGAGAGGAAGAAGGGAGGAAGAAAGGAATGAGAAGGAAGGAAGGAAGGGAGATAGGAGGAGGAGGAGGAAGGAAGAAAGGGGAAAGGGGAAAGAAGGAGAAGAAAAAGGAGGACGATGGAGACAGGAAGGGGAAGGAGAAGGAAAGAAAGTAGAGACAGGAGGAGAAGGAAGGAAGATGGAGGCAGGAGGAGGAAGAGGAGAAGGAAAAGGAGAAGGAGGAGGAGAGGAGGAGGAGGAGGAGAAGGGGAAGGGGAAGGAGAAGGAGAAGGGGAAGGGGAAGGAGAGGAGAAGGAGAGAAGTAAGAAGAAGAAGGAAAAAGACAGGAGTATGAGGACAAGGAAGGAGGAGGAGGAGAAAGGAAGATGGAGACAGGAGAAGGAGGAGGAAGAGGAAGGGGAAGGGGGAGAAAGAAAAGCAGAAGGAGAAAAGGACAAGGAGGAGGAAGAGGCCACCAAGAGCCAGACAAAGGATGCCTGAGAATTCCCAGCTGGCCTCCGGTGCCCAGGCCGCAAGGGGTTCTAATGCAGCAGCCTTTTGGTGTTTTTCACGGAACTGCTTTTCCAGGAAAAGCCCAGGCTCCGGCCTACCAGCCTCTGAGCCCCATCAAGAAGGAGGGGAAGTACGGGGAATGCCTCTGCCCCATTTTCCTCCCCAAAGTCTCCTTAAAACAAACACTAACCACCCACAGGGTTGCCAGGCTGAACGGTGTGTGTGCCCATCCCCAGGGAGATGAACTCCAATCCCCAAAAGTCCTTTGACAAGGGCAGCCTCATTAAAGCCCCCCCACCCGCCTACCTCGCAGGGTTAGAGGGAGGATTAATTTACTGCTGAATGAGACTCTGGCTAATTGATTGATGAATTAATTGAATATTTGCTCCAGTAAAACAAGTAAAATATAAACCAAGATAAAACAAAACAAATAAATAAATAAAAGTAAGAATAAATAAATAAAATTATAAACACAATGCAACCCAACGAACAAGACTCTGACTAACAGATTAATGAATTCATTGAATATTTGCTCCAGTAAAACAAGTAAAATATAAACCAAAATAAAATAAAACAAAACAAAACAAATAAATAAATTAAAGTAAGAAGAAATAAATAAAGTTATAAACACAATGCAACCCAACGAACAAGACTCTGGCTAACAGATTAATGAATTCATTGAATATTTGCTCCAGTAAAACAAGTAAAATATAAACCAAGATAAAATAAAATAAAACAAAACAAATAAATAAATAAAAGTAAGAATAAATAAATAAAGTTATAAACATAATGCAACCCAATGACCAAGACTCCGGCTAACAGATTAATGAATTCATTGAATACGTGCTCCACTAAAACAAGGTAAAATAAAGACCAAGCAAAAATAAAATAAAATAAAATAAATAAAACAAAACAAAATAAATACACAATAAACTAAAGTAAGAAAAATTTAATATATATATACACACACACACACACACACACACACACACACACACACAATGTAACCCAATGAACAAGACTCTGGCTAATTGATTAATGAATGAATTGAATACACGCTCTACTAAAACAAGGTAAAATGAAGGCCAGGTAAAAACAATAAAATGAATAAAACAAAATAACAAGCTAAATAAAATAAAAAAAATAATAATTTAATACACGTTAAAACTAAAGTAAGACAAAATAAAAAAGTTTTAAACACCAGGCAAATACCGTGCAGCTTAATACGCCACGATACAATACGTAGAACATGTTTGCCCTGCTGTGTTTGGGAAGGGGAAGGTGGCTGGCTTGCCCAAGGCAGCCGCAGCTGGTCCCCATCTGCTGGTGTTGCCTTGGCAGTACCAAGGTGCCCCCCCCTGGAGTGGGCTCCAAGCGAAAACGGCCCAGGCCTTTCTCTCCCCGGGGCGAATTTGCCTTCCAGCCAGCCCTCTGACTTCTCTAGGGAAAGGGCATCAGGTGGGTGGGAAAAGCCACAGCAGAACAACAGAGCATCTAAAAAAAGGGCTTGTCCATCTTAGGCCCCTTTAAGACGGGGCCTGAGACAGAGAAACGCAGCACTGAATCTCACTGTGATTTCAGCCCCTTTGCAAATGCAAGCACTTCATTTTCCAATTGCAACAGGGGAACTAAGGGTCATCCCACCTGTCCCAAACCCCCTCAATCCACTTCTCTTAGGCTTCTCTGTTACAGCAAACTAACAAGTGTCAAACAACGATCACCGAGAACATTTCCACCAACATCGACAGGGCACTAGGGTATAAAGAAAGAATGAACTGCACTCCCTCCGGCACTGATGATGTTAGGTAGTTGGGTCATGAAATGTCTTCAGGAAAACAACCTGGTTCAAAGAGCACCAAGGACCGCCACAGTTCTCCTCCACTGTGCAAACCCCACTCCCTTCTAGAACTGATGATGTTACTAAGTTGGGTCATGAAACATCTGCAAGAAAACAGTCAAGCTCAGAGAATACCAAAGACCCCACAGTCCTCCTCCTCCTCCAACTCCAACTCCTCTGCAAACCCCATCCCATTCTGGCACTGATGATGTTACCTAGCTGGGTCATAAAACGTCTTTAAGGAAACAATCAGGCTCAGAATGCGCCAAAGATTCCATAAGCAACCAAATGGTTGAAATACTCATAGAAGGTATAAATTACCAAGCCCCACTATCTTTCTCCAACACAAAACATAAACTCTTATGGGTGTCAAAACACCACAGGGTTTGAAGAAGAGACTGGGCAACCATTCATCTGAAAGAAGTATGGAGTTTCCTGCTTCAGCTGAGGGTTGGACTAGAAGACCTCCAGGGTCCCTTCCAACTTTTGTTCTTGGGTTCTCTGCAGCCCTGAGATTAGAAAAGAGCCACCGTTTGCTAGTGCACCAGTGTCTTAAGCCATGGTTTAGTCCAGGGGTCTTCAATCTTGACAGCTGTAAGACTTGTGGACTTCAATTCCCAGAATTCCTCCTCTGGTCATGTTAGCTCAGCAATTCTGGGAGTTGAAGCCCACAAGTCTTAAACTTGCCAAGTTTGAAGACCTTTGGTTTAGTCTACTGAGGTCACCAGGAGTCAACGGATGAACAGCACCACTTGGCCCAACTAATTTGGGCTTACAAAGAATGCGTGGTCACGTAGATTAGCATCGGGATGAGGCACCACCAGGAAATCTCCAGTCTAAGTCAAGCAAGACTTGAAGGCGATTTTAATGGAAAGAGAAAAAGATTTGATCCCAGATTGAATTATTTAATTGTTCTAGATCACTTTATAGCCTGTTGCTCTTATATTTCTCAACCACTGCAATTAAGATGGGCGGACTTCAACTCCCAGAATTCCCCAGCCATATAAATATATATATAGGTGTAAATATAAATATAAATACTGTAAAATATGCACATACATACATACATATATGGATATGATAATTAACAGGCTTTGTGGCCTGAAAATTTTGAAATTCCCTGCTCCTTTATAAAAATAAAGCCAAAAAAATTGCATTTGAACCACAAAGAGGTCTTATCTATCTTTCTTCAACACCTAAATAAATTCATTTTCCTGCACCACGTTGGGATGTACCCATGAAAAAGTTCCACTCAAAGGATCCAACAGCTCGTATCACAGGCCACTGAAGAAATGCACAGGCTCTTCCCCCACCCCCCATGGATAGAGAAGTGGGGAGGGGGCCGCTTCTTTGAGAGGGGTGTCCAGAAAGACTGTGGTGTGCAGGTGCCAAAACAAATCTCAGGTAACCCTAATTCTGACATTGAGGCTCCACCCCTTTTCAATGTGGCAGGCATATAAAAGGGGCAGGGCTTCAATTCTGCAATCAGGGTCTCTTTCTTTCTTTCTTTCTTTCTTTCTTTCTTTCTTTCTTTCTTTCTTTCTTTCTTTCTTTCTTTCTTTCTTTCTTTCCTTCCTTCCTTCCTTCCTTCCTTCCTTCCTTTTTTCTCCCTCTCAATTTCTTTCTTTGTCTCTCTATTTCTATTTCTTTCTGTCTTGATTTCTTTCTCTTTCTCTCTTTCTTTCTGTTTTTTACTTTCTTTCTTTTTCTCTCTCTCTCAATTTCTTTCTCTCCGTTTCTTTTTCTTTCTTTCTTTTTCTTTCTCTTTCTCTCAACCTCTTTGTCTTTGACTTTTTCTCTTTCTTTCTCTCTGTCTTTCTCTCTGTCTCTCTCTGTTTCTCTTTCTCTCTGTTTCTTTCTCTTTTTTGTCTTTTTGTCTTTCTCTCTCTCTCTCTCTCTCTCTCTCTCTCGGTTTCTTTCTCTCTCTTTCTCTTTTGAATTTCTTTTTTTCCTTGAAGCCCCCTCCATGAATATCCCTGCCAGTTTACGGGATGTTTAATTCCTGCTAAACCCTTTGTAGTTTAGGCTCAGGGAATTACACCCCTTGTAGCTAACTGCAGCCTGGCTCCCTCCCTGCTCCTAAACATGTTTGTAGCTTCTGCCTGTAGGGATCTGCGGTGCTGTTTTTAATCATGGTAGTTACCCTCTGAAGAATTGCTGCTGAATGTTTCAGGGTTTTTTTTTTTTTGCCTCCTCTGGACATTTTTTAAAAAAAATAAAAAATAAACCAGAATTTTTTGGTGTGCACGGGCAGGTAGTCCTCAATTTACAATGGTTTATTTAGTGGCCGTTCAAAGTTACAATGGCACTGAAAACAGCAGAAAGACGAGTCTTAAGACAGACCGACGCTCGCTTCACCAATGTCTCACTTAGCGACAGAAATTTTGGGCCCCACTGTGGTCGTAAGGAGGACCACCTGGGTTGCATGGCAGATGATCCAAAACTCCTTGAAAGACAAAAATATCAGGTGGGTTGTTTATATTTTTTTTAAAAAAGGGGGAGATCAGGGTTTCTAATCAATCCAACACCACGAGGCATCTCCTAAAAATAAAAGGGAAATGCTATTTTGGAAATAGATTAACTGCGGCCCTAAATTCAGATCATGCAATTCTCTGCAAGGCTGTAGGTTCTGCTTCCTTTTTTTTTTTTAAAAAAGAACCTTAACAAACTTGGAGCAAGGCACACCAGGGTGTTTCTGTGTGTTTGTGTTTTAGAGAGAGGGAGAGAGAGGAGGGAAAGGAAGAGAGAGGGAAAGGGAGGGAGAGAGGGAGGGAGAGGGAGAGAGATAGCAAGAGAGAGGGAGAGGAAAAGGGAGGAAGGGAGGAAGAGGGAGGGAGAGAGAGAAGGAGAGAGGGAAAAAGAGAGACAAGGAGAGATGGTGAAGTTTTGGAACCCAGCTGTATGAGAATCACTTGAAGGGAAGAGGTAGATTTAATCTAAAGGACAGAAGACCAAGAGGAGATCTAAGAGAAATATTCCAATACTTAAGAATTGATCCTACAGAAGATTAGATGAACTTATTCTCTGCCATTGCAGAGGGCCAGGATCAGTGGCCCCTGAGGGAAGGACAAGAAGCAACAGATGGAAAACTGATCTAAGGAGAGAAGCAACCTGGAATTAAGGAGGAATTTCCAGACAGGGAGGACAATTAACCAGTGGAACTGCTGGCCACCAGAAATTGTGGGCGCTTCATCAGTGGAGACTTTTAAAGAAAAGATTGGACAGCCACTTGTCTGAAATGGAAGAGGATCTCCTGTTTGAGGCTGGACTAGAAGACCTCCGAGAGCTTTGCCTCATTTTACGACCTTTCCCGCCACCATTGTAAAGTGAATCATCACAGCTGTTAAGTTTAGGAACACGGTTGTTAAGTGAACCTGGCTCCCCCTTGCTTGTTAGAAGGTCGGAAAAGGGGATCACATGACCCCCCCTCCCAGGATACTGCAAACTGTCATAAGTATGAGTCAGTGGCCAAATGGCTGGATTTTGACCCCTGGAGATGCTGAAATGGTTGTACAAAAAAAAAAAAAAAACGGTCGTAAGTCACATTATTCAGTGGCACCATAACTTGGAACAGTCACTAAAGGAATTGTTGTAAGCCGAGAGCCACCTGGATATGTGATGAATATTATTTGTGGATTTTTTTTAATCTGGGGTTTTACCCCATTGGCAAATATAATAAATGTGATTAATAGATAAAATAAATATTAGGAGAAAGCACATGACTGTCGAAGGGGGAATAGGTAATAATACTGGTCTTCAAACACAGAGAGGAAAACTATTATTAATTATAAATATTATTTTACTACCTCGATACCCATGCTTGGCTACGAAACTATGTGGTCGGGCTTAGTTTTGGGGGAGGAAAATAAGGGGGAAAAAATTCTGCCTCTGCCTACCAGCATCCATCGGTATTCTTCTGGCTAGCATCCTGTCAGTGTGTGAGAGTTGAGGGCTGTTTGGAAATTGAAGCAGTATTTGCTGTGTGAGAAAGGAGACAGCAAGGAGCCTGGGCGTGGCTTAGCTCAACTGGACTAAAGCTGTTTGGTGCTGAGAAAATGAACCTGAAACTCCTCTCCTGTTGGTGTTTTGGCTTTGGAACAGGTTTCTTTTCAGGTGGGGAGGGGGAGTAGAACTCCTTAGCATCAGAGCGTGCTAAAAATAATAATAATATAGGAAATATTCTAAATGCTCTGATGGTCATTTCCAAAAATCCTTTCTTAGTGAGCCCCTAGAAGCCATGAGGGACATACGGGCCAAATTTCAAGTTTGTAGGCTTTATGGTTCTGGAGATTTTATGATAATGCGTGAGTGGTCTTTCGCTTTTATATGTAAGATTTTAATTTAATTTTATTATTTTAATTTAATTTAATTCTACTATTCAGTGTACTAAAGCTGCTTGGTGCTGTGAAACGAAACCTCCTCTCCTCTGCTTGTGTTTTGCCTTTGGAAGAGATTTCTTTTCAGGTGGGGAGCGGGAATAGAACTCCTTAGCATCCGAGCGTGTTATTAATAATAATAATAATAATAATAATAATAATAATAATAACAACAATAACAATAACAACAACAACAACAACAATAATAATAAATATAGGAAATTCTAATGCTCTGATGGTCCTTTCAAATAATCCTTTCTTAGTGAGCCCCTAGAAGCCAAGAGGAACCAACGTGCCAAATTTCAAGTTTGTAGGCTTGACAGTTCTCGAGATTTTGTGATGATGCATGAGGAGACTTTCGCTTTTATATATAGAGAAGATTAACAGAATCCCTGGAGCAACAGGATGGGCTCAGTCACCACCAAAAACCCTTCCAAATTCGGAGAATTTAGTCCTTGATTCACAACGGTTCCTTTAGTGACTGCTCAGACTTACGACGGCACCGAAGAAAGTGACTTCGGGCCGTTTTTTCACAGCATCATGATCAAAATTTAGACGCTTTGGCAACTGACTCGTACTTACGATGGTCACAATGTGAGACCTAAGGGGTTGCATGATTCCCCTTTTGTGACCTTCTGACCAGCAAAGTCCACGGGGAAACCAGATTCACTTAGTGACCATCTGACTGGCAGGGATCCATTTAACAACCGTGGCAAGGAAGGCCGTACGATGAGGAGAAAACTCACTTAAGAAATGACTCACATTAGCGATGTAAATTTGTTGCTCAATTGCAGTTGTAAATCGAGGACTACCTGTATTTGTGTACCATCTGGGGTCCCTCTGCAAGGGAGAGGACTTTTTAAAGAATTCGAGAAATAAATTAAACAAAACAAACTTCAAAGCATCCCATAAATGATAGGCAGGGGGTTGGACTAGAAGACCTCTTAAGGTCCCTTCCAACCCTTGTTATCCTGTAATTCTGTAAAGGTCTCCTGCTTGAGCAGGGGGCTGGACTAGAAGACCTCTGGGGTCCCTTCCAAGTGTTATTCTGTAAGTCCTATGGTTGGCCCAACACGTTTAAATCATGATTCACTCATCCTTGACCCCACAAATAAACCAATTTGCACAACACACGGAGCCACAACCTAACCCACCATCTCCTTCAACTAGGCCTGCTCGGCTACAACCGTTTGTGCACCATTAACCTGGTTACTGAATTAAGCCATATTTAAGCAGATAAACCACCATGACCCCCAACGGAGGACACCCCACAAACCAAACCCAGGTTGAAACTCACAGAGGTCAGCAGATGGACACAAATGCAAGGTTTCTACTAACCCAGTTAAGTGCAAACCTGGTGAGAGTGTGGGGAAGAGACAGGGGGGAGAGAATTTAAATGGGGCAGCTTTGCGTTTTAGACACACACAAACTCACACACACACACACATACACACACAATCTTGCAAACTGATTTTTTGTGTCGTCCAGGGCTGGGTCAAGATGTCCATTTGAAGGATAAAAGCATCCAATCACAAAGATTTATTTTTATATTTAGATTTTTTATTATTATATATACCTATCTCTCTCTCTTTCGCTCTCTTCTATCTATCTATCTATCCATCCATCCATCCATCCATCCATCTATCTATCTATCTATCTATCTATCTATCTATCTATCTATCTTCATGTCTACAATATCTATCTATCTATCTATCTATCTATCTATCTATCTATCTATCTATCTATCTATCTATCTATCTATCTTTCATGTCTACAATATCTATCTATCTATCTATCCATCCATCCATCCATCCATCCATCTATCTATCTATCTATCTATCTTTCATGTCTACAATATCTATCTATCTATCCATCCATCCATCCATCCATCCATCCATCCATCCATCCATCTCTATCTATCTATCTATCTATCTATCTATCTATCTATCTATCTATCTATCTATCTATCCATCCATCCGTCTCTATCTTCTATCTTCTATCTTTTATCTTCTATCTTCTATCTCTATCTATCCCTATCACTACCTTCTTCTCTCTCTCTCTCTCAATATATAAAGGGGTCCAGCAAATAAATGTGTGTGTGTGTGTGTTTGTGTGTATATAGTTATATTTTATTATTTATAAAATTTATTTGCTGGACCCTTTTAAAACAAAGGTGATAATTCCAAAAATTACGTATTTTTGGTTTAAGGGGGTCCCAGCAGGTGCATCCATCAAGTCGCACCTCCTTCCTGACTATAGCTAGTCCTCGACTTATAATCGTTCGTTAGTGACCATTCAAAGTTACAATGGCACTGAAAAAAAGGCAACTTAAGTGAGGACCGTTGCAGCCTCCCCGCGGTCAGGGGATGCAAATTCGGACGCTCGCCCACTGGTTCAGATTTACGATGGCTGCAGGGTCCCTGGGATCCTGTGTATCCCTGTTTACGGCCTTCCATCAAGGCGGAAGCCGAATTCACTTAACGACCGTGGGAACCGACATTGGCGGTGATTCACTTAACAACGGGAAAGATCGTAAAACAGGGCAAAACTCCCCCTTGGCAAAGGTCCCACTTAGCGAGATAAAACATTCTGAAGGGGTAAGTGGTGTGCCCTGCCTAAGCAGGGGTTGGACTAGAGGACCTCCAAAGATCCCTTCCAACTATGATATTTCTGTTCTGTTCTAATTTGGGGCTGAATTGTGGTCGTAAGCCGGGGAGAACCTGTAAGATCCTGGTCTGCTGTCCGACGTTTCCTAACCACAATTCCCAGCTTGATGGATCGAAGAAGAAACGGGTCACTCTGGGGCTGCCTGCCCAGCTTCGAATCCCCCTCCGCTCCTCCCTGGGGCCTCTACAATCCCCAAGAACCCAGGGTCAAGCTCCAACCAGCGGGCTGGGTCTCATCTTGCGGCGGTCCCATTTGACTCACTCCTAATGTCGATTTCACTCACTGACAGAAGCTGGGCCGGTTTGGGTCAGCCACGGGGGCAAAACGTCACCCCACTGAGTGGCAAAGTCTGCCTGCTGAAGGGGTGAGGACGTGGGTCATGGGGGAGGCTTTGAGGGTCGTGGGAGCATGTTTGCAACCAGGCCGTCAAAGGCTGAGCTCTGGAGAAGCCACCATTGCTGGCCCATGCTGGTTTATTTAAAAGCTTAGGAGCCCGAAAGACACAAGAAGGGATCTAGAATCGAACAGAATATCGAATATAGAAGGAAAGAGAAGAGAAGAGCAAATATAGAAGGGAAGAGAGAAAAGAGAATATAGAATATAGAATATAGAATATAGAATATAGAAGGGAAGGGAAGGGAAGGGAAAGGAAAGGAAGAGAAAATATAGAACGGAAGAGAAGAGAGAAGAGAGGAGAGAAGATATAGAAGGGAAGAGAGAGAAAAGAAAAGAGAATATAGAATATAGAAAGGAAGGGAAAGGAAGAGAAAATATAGAACGGAAGAGAAGAGAGATTAAAATATAGAATGGAATGGAATTAGAATAGAATAGAATATAGAATAGAATAGAATAACAGAGTTGGAAGGGACCTTGGAGGTCTTCTAGTCCAACCCCAACAGCTGGACATCTGTGGGACGCCTGACCCTGCCTTGCTCTTGAACCAATCACAGGTAGTCCTTGACTTATGACCACGACAGAGCCCCAAATGTATATTGCTCAGGCGTGACCATGGTGGGTTTGCTCTGTTTTACAAGCTTTCTTGACCCCGCCATTAAGTGGAATCACTGCAGGGGTTAAGTGAGTCAGACTCGGCTGTTCCATGAAATCTGGTTTCCCCAATGACTTTTGCTTGCTGGGAGGGGACGTGACCCCTGGCCCCCACCCCGAGACGCTGCGACCGTTGTAAATGCGAGTTGGCACCCCCCTTCTGATGCCGTGAGCGCAGGAGAGGCTGCCACGGCCCTTCGTGCGAAAAAGGACTCCTTAGGCCTACAGTGTCAAACGGTCACTCAACGAACCATCCTAAGTTGAGGGCGACGATGGGAAAGCGGTTGCCTTGGAGCACGCGCAGAGCACGATTCAAGTTAGCAAAAAACGTTAGCCAGGAGAAGTTTGCACAAAAGGCCCCTCTGCCTGGGGGGGGGTCCTGGGGGGGGGGAGGACAGAGGCATGGAGAGAGGGAGCTCTTTGTCTCCTCTTCCTGCCCCCCCTCCAAGGCCACCCCAGCCTCGGTGACACACAGCCGCCGGACGTTGCCAGGAGCAGCAGCCCTTCCAGCCATCTGCTGCCAGCTACAGAGACACCCCCCCCCCCAACCATCCTCCTGTGGATTGGGGACAGGGGCTGGGGGGGGCACCTGAAGAGCATCCAGCCAAAGGTGCCTCCTGGGGGCATCCCTTTCCAGGCCTCCCTCCTCTCCCATATCTTCCTCTTCCCACCCCCCCCCCCACCCCCCCCCCCGTGAGAGGCGGTGCCTTCCTCCTCCTTTTCTCCCTCCTCCTTTTCCTCCTGACCTCCTCCTCTTCCTCCTCCTCCTTCTCCTCCTTTCCTTCTCCTTTCCTCCTTTCCTTCTCCTCCTTTCCTCCTTTTCCTCCTCCTCCTCTTCTCCCTCCTCCTTTTCTTTTCCTCCTCCTCTTCCTCTTCCTCCTTTTCTCCCTCCTCCTTTTCCTCCTTTCCTCCTCCTCTTCCTCTTCCTTTTCCTCCTCCTTTCCTCCTTTCCCTCCTCCTTTCCCTCCTCCTCCTCCTCCTCCTCCTCCTTCTCCTCCTCCTCCTCCTCCTCCTTTCCTTCTCCTCCTTTCCTCCTTTTCCTCTTCTTCCTTTTCCTCTTCCTCCTCCCTTTCTCCCTCCTCCGTTTTTTCTCCTGCCCGGACGCAGAGCACCTGGCAGAGCCTCTTCCGGCGGCAGCTGCCCTCCTCCCACCGCTGCCAGGATCCCCTCCTCTTGTCCCGCGCTGGCTGGGGCCTCTTTTGTCTGCAGCCCAGGACTTTTTGCACTGGAGCAAGGGGAGGGGCTGGAGGATGGCTGGGGATGGGGGGGGCACGTGGGAGTGGGGGGGGCAAGAGAGAGAGAGAGAGAGAGAGAGAAGCTCCATGGCAACCCCGGGTGCTGCAGGACCCCGGGGCGCTCCTAATTGGCACCGTAATTGCCCCGTTATCCGCATTCCCCTGAGCCCCGAGGCGGCCTGCAGACAGCCCTCCAGATTGGGCCATGGGGGGGGGGGAGAAATACCCCGCCCACCCCCATTTCACCTTGGCAGGGAGAGACGGTGCCGCCTAACCTCCATCTTCCCTGCCAAGCCCAGAGAAGAGGCCAGCTGGGATGGACTGCAAGGCCCATCGTTCCCAGCCGGGACTAGCACAGTTTTGATTTGTTTTTAAAGGAGGAAGTAAGGGGGCAGCCGGGGTGGGAAGGAACCTGCCCTTGGCACGGGGAAGGGGGACAGAGGGGGGGCAGGGTGGCGGAGGGGAGAGGCAAGGCACTCCAATGTCTCCTACTCAGCCCCCCCCCCTCCCCTGGGGGGGGGTGCTTTTCTGCAATGGCCACCCAGAGGCCATCAGGCAGGCTTGGGCCTCTTTCAAATGGCAGCTGTCCGAAAGCGTGACCTGGGGGGGGGCCCAACCGAGACTGCCCCCTCCTCCACCCCAGGCAGACCCCCTATAAGCCCCCCCTCCCATCTCTCTCTCTCTTATTTTTATTTTTGCAAAGGGTCCCTTAAGAGCCGGGGGGGGGGGGGATTGAGGAAGTGGCAGGGCATCCTCTCCCCTTGGGCCAAGGGGGGGGAGGGGGTCCCATCCTCCGAAGGGGGGTTGGGGGGAAGACATGGGGGAGGTGGGGAAACGGATCAAGGACTCCGTTAGTTCCCTCCACAAATGTGCATGCGAAATTCTTGCCAAATCTGGAGATATGGGGAGTGGGGAAACCATGTGGGCAGCTGAAAAACTGGTCAGGTGGGTTTAGATAGGAGCAAAAAAACACACAAAAAAAGCCCACAACGGTGCAGATGGCAAGGTTAGCAGTGGGGCAGGGAGGCAATTCCCTTCTCCTTTATTTCCCTCTCTTTCTCTTTCTCTCTCCCTCTTTCTCCTTCCCTGCCTCTTTCCCTCTTTCTCTCTCCCACTCCTCTCTCTTCCTTTCTCCCTCCTTCCCTCCCTTTCTCTCTCCCTCTCTCTCCCCCTTCTCCCTCCCTCCCTCTCTCCCTTTCTCTTTCCCTCTCTCTCCCCCTTTCTCCCTCCCTCCCTCCCTCTCTTTCTCTTTCCCTCTCTCTCTCCCCCTTCTCCCTCCCTCCCTCCGTTCTCCTTCCCGCCCTCCTTCCCTCTCCCACTCCTCTCTCTTCCTTTCTCCTTCCTTCCCTCCTTCCCTTTCTCTTTCTCTTTCTCCTTCCTTCCCTTTTTCTTTCTCCCTCTCTCTCCCCCTTCTCCCTCCTTCCCTCCCTTTCTCTTTCCCTCTCTCTCTCCCCCTTCTCCCTCCCTCCCTCTCTCCCTTTCTCTTTCCCTCTCTCTCCCCCTTCTCCCTCCCTCCCTCTCCCTTTCTCTTTCCCTCTCTCTCTCCCCCTTCTCCCTCCCTCCCTCTCTCCCCCTTTCTCCCTCCCTCCCTCCCTCTTTCTCTCTCCCTCTCTCTCTCCCCCTTCTCCCTCCCTCCCTCCGTTCTCCTTCCCTCTCTCCCTCTTCTCTTTCTCTCACCCTCTCTCTCCTTCCCTCCCTCCTTCCCTCTTTCTCTCTCCCCCTCCCTCCTTCCCTCCTTTCCTTTCTCCCTCCCTCCCTCTCTTTCTCCTTCCCTCTCTCCCCCTTCTCTCTCCCTCCCTCCCCCCTTCCCTCTTTCTCTCTCCCTCTTTCTCCTTCCCTCTCTTTCTCCCTCTGCCTCCTTCCCTTCTCCCTCCTTTCCTTTCTCCCTCCCTCCCTCTTTCTCCCTCTCTTTCTCTCTCCCTCCTTCTCCTTCCCTCTCCCTCTCTCTCCTCCCTCTTCCTGACCAGATCTGGAGCCTCCAGGAGCTCAGAAGGCCAGGTCACACTCACACTCACCCCCACCCCACACAATCACACACACACATACTCAGGGCCATCCTGGATTCAGCTGAGCCGAAGAATCCCAGGATGGAAAACTGCCCCAATTTCCCAGGGGCGCCAGACAACCAAGGCTGAGCAAACCAGATGGGCTGTTTTCACATGACCTGAGTCACATCCTTCGCCCCGCCCCAGGCACTTGGGTGCACAGGCAGGCCGCGTCCCCAACAGCCATCTCTCCCCCCCCACACACACACCCAGGGGTTTCAGGCAGTTGTGTGAACACAGCCCCAGAGCAACCTGAGTCAGACTTTGCGAAGAACCGAGAAGCGTGGCTCGCTCGCTTGCTCTCTTTCGGCCATCTGCCCCCCTCCCCCACGTGGGATGCCTGCACAGCTGGTGGGTCCCTTGCACACACACACAGACACACACACACAGACACACACACACAGACACACACACACAGACACCCTTCGAGAGCCCCATTCCATGTCCTAAATAGCAGGCGGTTGCAATTGTGCTGGTTGCACAATTGCCTAACAAGTACTGGGAATTACACACTGACCTTCTTTGTCACCCTCAAGCTGGCACTTTGGGGGGGGGGGAAATGTCCACCAAGGCCAAGAGGGGAAAAAAGGTTACAGTGTGTGTGTGTGTGTGTGTGTGTGTGTGTGTGTATAGCCCACATCTGGGTTTGTCCATCTGCAGGACCTAAGTGAGAACTACACCTCGGGGTTTTCAGTTCACCTTCTGCTTCAAAGCAAAGCCCCCCCCCCGCTGCCCCCCCCCTTGCAGGAAGCCACCACACTCAGCAAAACTCAGCACAAAAGGCTGGTGCAACCCTTCCCTCAGCCCCCCCACCCCACCCCAACGGGATGGCAGCCAGCCAGCCAGAGCGAGCCCCCCCCGCCCCCCCGGACCCATATGCCACTCCTGGACTGTGGCTTTTCCCCTCCTGCCTGCCCTTGACAAGCCCCTCTCTCTCCCTGCCCCCTCCCCAACAGCTGCGGGAAGCCTTGGCCCGGGTGGGGGGGGGAGGAGGAGGAGGCCGCCAGCCGCCCCCGCCCCACCCAGAGCTCTCTCCTCCCCCCCCGCCCTCCTCCTCCTCCCCCCTCCGGCGCTGGCACAGCCACTTCTCTTCCGCGTGGAGGCTTCGCTCTGCCAACCAGCGGGCAGCGGCGGCGGCGGCGGCGCTTCCAAAACGGGGGGGGGGGCAGTGGGAGAGGGGGGGGCAGGGCGCAAGCGGCGCGCCCCCGCCGCCTCCCAGGCAGGCGCGCGCCCCCCCCCCACCCCCGCGTGCCTGTACGCGCGCGCGCGCGCACACACACACACACACAAGTGCACTTTTCCGGCAAGGCCAGCTCCTCCGACCAATTGTCTGCCAAGCGCCCGGTCTCCTGGGCAGATGGTGCAAAGGACGGGCGGGGATGAAGCAGCCAGCCGCCCGCGGCCCCCGCCCCCCTCCCGGGAGTGCCAATCCCCACCCTGGCACAGCCGGCAAGGGAGGTGGGGCGGGGAGGAGGGGGGGTGGGCTGGGGGAGGACCAGTTGGCCGTGCAAAGGGAAAGACACCCCCAGCCCAGCCCCGCTGCCCTCCTCCTCGCCAGAAAGTTGACCCGGGCGGGTGGGGAACAATGACGCCGCCGCCGCTGTTGCTGCTGCTGCTTCGGCCGGCGACTCCTGCCCGAGGCCGGCTGAGGAAGGAGGGGCGGGCCGGCCGGCCGGCTCGGCTCAGCCAGGCTCGGGGGGGTGTGGAGGCGGCGGCGGCGGCGGCGGCGTCCCCTTGGGCAGCCGAGGAACAATGAGCTTTGCTCCCTTGCGGGCGCTCCGGCTCCGCTGCTGCTGCTGCTGCTGCTGCTGCCAGCAGGGACGGGCTGGCTGGGGTTGCCGAGCCCGACCTGCAACCTGCGGCCCCGGCCGGTGCGCTCGGGTGGAAGAGGGAGGAGGAGGAGGAGGAGGAGCGGTGCCCTTGGACGCTGCTCTCGGGCCAGGGTGGGCGGCAGGGGGCGGGGCGCCCTCCCCCTCCTCCCCTCCCCCCTTCCTCCCTCCCCCGCCCAGGAGGCAGCCGGAGGCCAGGGGGCCGGCCAGCCCCGCAGGACAAGCCCGAGCTGGGCTGCTCCAACGTCCCGGGCCGGGGCCAATTTCTGTGTTTTTTTGGGCTGGGGTGGGGGGTGGGAAGGGAGATGTTTGGGAGAGACCCTTCCAGGTAGACCAGCCGGCCTCCCCCTACCTCATCCCTGATGGGACGGTGGGGAGGGGGAGGCACAGTCGCCGGGCTCCCCTCTCCGGGACAGGAGGAGGAGGAGGGGGCGTCCTCCTTTCTCCCGCCCCCCTCCCCACCCAAGGACCCCTCCCCCCTTTCTCCCGCCGTCCTCCCCCCTCCCCCCGGGCCCTCTGCCCTCCCCGGCCTCTCCCATGCGGGACCCCCGCACTCACCGTCCCCGTCTTGACCGGCACGTAGACCACCCCGGGTCCCATCTTGGCGGCGGGCGGCTCTCGGGTGCCGTTGCCCAGGCGGAAGCCTTTGGAGCGCACCCAGAATTGGAACTTGCCTTTCTCCCCGTTGCCGCCGCCGCCGCCGCCGCCGCCCCCCTGCAAGACCTCGGCGATGCGCTGGTACTTGCTCCGGGTGACCGTCTTGGTCTTGGCCGAGTCGCCGTAGGTGCGCAGGCACCAGTCCCGGAACTGCCGGCCCAGCTCGCTCTCCCCGGGGCGGTTCCCGCTGGCCGACCGCAGCAGAGGCGGTGGTGGCGGCGGCGGCGGCGCGGCGGGCGGAGGAGGAGGCGGCGGCGGCGGCTTGGGCATGGCGGGCGAGCCGACGACGGAGCGCTGCTGCTCCTGCTGCTGCTGCTGCTGCTGCTGTCCCGGCCGGGGAGCGAGCGAGCGAGCGCTGCTGCCTCTGCCGCTTCGGCTGCGCCCTTGCCTGGCGCGGCGGAGGCGGGGAGGCAGGGCGGAGGCGGAGTCCGGCTTGGCGCGGCGGGACCAGGCGAGGCTGGCCGGGCAGCGGCGCTCGGGGACGGGCCGGGGGGTCTGCGCTCGGCTCGGCTCGGCTCCCGCCGTCCCTCCGTCCGCTGGCCGGGGCTGCTGCTCCCGCTCCTGCTGCCGCTGCCGCTGCTGGGCTGGCCGGCCGGCCGGCTCCTCCGCCCCCTCGCCTCGGGATCCCACCTGTTAGAGCCGCGCCTCCCGGACTCGTCTCGCCCGGGGCGCAGCGCGCAAGGACGGGCGGGCGGGCGGCGCTGGGGCCCCCTCCTCCTCCTCCTCCAGGGACAGGGCGGGGCGGGCCAGCCAGCAGCAACCGCCGGCCTGGGACAGGGCGAGCCGGTCCTTGGAGCCTCCGCTTGGCCGGCCACTGGGGGGAAGCAGGCGGGCGGGCCGGGAGCGCGCTCCCCTCCTCCTCCTCCGCCTGATAAAAGCGCCGCGGCGGCGGCGGCGGCGGGACCTTCCGAGCCTCCTCTGCCCGGCCCGGCCAGGGAAGCCTTGCAATGAGCGCCCCGGGAAAGGCCCGGAAGAAGCCCGGCCCGCCTGGCGGGACAGCCGCCTCCTCCGCTGCCGCTGCGCCCGACCGCCGCTTGCCTTTCCCCGCCTGCGGAAGCTTCTGGGCCGGGATAAAAGCGGCGCCGAGGCTTCCGCGGGCCGAGCGGGGGAGAGAGAGAGAGAGAGAGAAAAGCCACGTGCGGAGCGCCGCTCGGCCGGCCTCGCCCCGCAGCCCCGGCCTCCCTCGGGCCCGCCCCGGGCAGAGCCTTCGGAGGGAGCCGCCGGGCGGTGGGGAGGGCTTCGACGCAGCTCGGGCCGACCGGGGTGGGGCAACTTTCCCGGCTCTTGCCCTTTCCTGCCGCCGGCCGGGGAGCATGGGAGGTGTAGTCCGCCTTTCCCGAAGGAGACCCGCGGGAGGAGGGGGGGGGCCGGTGCAGCGCCTGGCCGGGGAGCATGGGGAGTGTAGTCCGCATCTCCCGAAGCAGACAAGTGTCCGGGAAGGAGAGGGGGGCGACACACAGTGTGGCCGGGGAGCATAGGGAGTGTAGTCCTCTCCTGAAGGGGATGGGGGGGTGTCGATGGACCACGTTGCTGGGGAGCATGGGAGGTGTGGTCTGCCTCGCCCCCCCAAAAAGACAAGTGTTGGGGAAGGAGAGGGTGCCAATTCCCTGTGTGTCCGGGGAGCATGGGTAATGTAGTCCACCTCTTAAGGAAGAAGGCGTAGGGAAAGGGAAAGGGCCGATGAACAGTGTGGCCGGGGAGCATGGGGGCTGTCGTCCTCTCCCGAAGAGGATGGGGGGGGGTGTTGATGGACCACGTTGCTGGGGAGCATGGGAGATGTGGGGTGCCGATACACGGTGTGGCCGGGCAGCATGGGAGGTGTAGTCTGCCTCTCCCCGAAGAAAAGTGTCAGGGTGCCAATTCATTGCATGGCCGGGGAGCATGGGGGCTGTCGTCCTCTCCCGGAAAAGACAGGCATCCAGAAGAGGGTGGCTTGCCAATCCACCGCATGGCTGGGGAGCATGGGGGGGTGTAGTCCGCCTCTAAGGAAGACACGCATGCTGGGGAAGGAGAGATGCAAGGCATGGCCTTGAGTCCCTTTCCCCTCTCCCTGCTGGCAGGGGATTATGAGCCTTGTTTGCAATCAGGGCACCTTGATAATGCCACACACACACACACACACCCCCGTGAGGGCAGTCCTGGAGGGGGGGCCCTCTGGGGAGGGGAGCCAAGTCCTCGGCCCTCCCCTCTGCACCCGGAATAAGATACACCCAAGTTTTGACCATTGGGCAACACACACACACACACACACACCCGATCTGGGTAATGAATTCACAGCCCGCCTGCAGAGCCTCCCTAGTCCAGCCTTGGCTATCTGAACAGCTGCAGGCCAGGCCTGGTTCGACCCACCGAGGCAGCCAAACCACCAGACAGGCCGGCCTTCCCCCTGCCCTGCCCAACTTCCTTGCAAACCAGGAAAGGCCACGCGGCTTCTGGCTAAAACTGGCTTCTCCCGATCGCCCGACAACTCCAGAGAGAACCAGATGGGCTTCCTGCAAGGAAGGGAGAACTAGCAGCCCACGGAAGGTTTGCCCCCATCCTGCCCTGGGGCCATTCACACAATACTGAAGGGTTTTTTGGTTTTTGTTTTAAAAGAGACTGAACAGGAATGGTATAAGATAGGATTTCCTGTTTGAGCAGGGGATGAGCTAGACGACCTCTAGGGTCCCTTCCAACTCGGTTCTATTAAGAGATTCTGAGACGCCAGACCCAGGGTCACTCATCCAAAGCCTGGCAGGTGTTTCAGACTCCCTCCCGCTGCTAAACTCACCTTTGCGTTAAATTTGCACGCCCTTCCTAAGGGTTGGGCGTCGTAAAACCGACCAATTTATGTTTCAAATATCACGCGCGGATTGTTCATAAAACATCGGAGTGGATGATGTGTTGTGTGAATGCATTTTATTTATTCCGAATTTCTGTATTTCCTTGGTGGCAGGGGAAGAAGGATTGCAACTGTTGTTCACATCTTCACTTTTAAAAACTCAGAATTCAAGCATCCCCACACCCAATTAATGATCTACATATCGATCATGCCTCTTAGTGGAGAAATGAGAAGGTGCGAAGGTGCAAAACGAGCAGGAATGGAATGCAGGAAGTCCTCCACTTACGACCACAATGGAGCCCAATAGAAAATAATTAGAGTAGAACAGAAAATAGAATATAGAATAAAATATAAAATAGAATAGAATAGTAGAAAATAGAGTAGAACAGAAAATAGAATATAGAATAGAATAGATAATAGGAATAGAATAGATAAAAATAGAATAGTAGAAAATAATTAAGATTAGAACAGAAAATAGAATATAGAATAGAATAATATAGAACAGATGATAAGAATAGTAGAAAATAATTAGAGTAGAATAGAAAATAGAATAGAATATAGAATAGAAAATAACAGAAAATAGAATAGAATATAGAATAGAATGAACTGCAAGGGACCTTGAGGTCTTCTAGTCCATCCCCCTGCTCAAGCAGGAGAACTTATTTCAGAATAATATTCCACTTCAGAAAAGCCAGGCTAGATTCACCAAACATTACACCAAACCTGGGTTTGGGATTCTATTCCCAAATCTCACACGGATCAATGGTTCTAACCCCCATTGTGGATCTAAAAGATCTAGGTTGTAGGGTGCTGGTGGTCACATTTCTCAGGCTCTGGGACTTTAAGGTGGGTGGACTTCAACTCCCAGAATCCCCCAGCCAGCTTGTAGAGTCCACCCATCCTTAAAAAGTCTCAGAGGTTACACTCATGCACAACTGCACCAGAACAAATGCAGGGGTGGTTGATGTCCCACGTCCAGACTTGACACAGGGAGTACTCAACTTACAACAGTTCTGTTTAGTGACTGAAGTTACAACAGCGCTGAACAAGGTGACTTAGGGCCCGTTTTTCAGAGTTACAACCATCCCGGTAATCGTGTGATCAAACGAAACTTCACACAATGGAATTATATTTTTGGACAGTTGGCATCCTCTGTGTGTGTGTGTGTGTGTGTGTGTGTGTATGAGTGAGTGAGAGAGAGGGGGGGGACACATGATCTTTTGCGACCTAACCAGCAAAGTCCAATGGCAGATTCACTTAACAAAGGTCGTGACATGGGGCAAATGTCTCACTGAACAACAGAAATTTGGGGCTCAACGGTTGTCGAAAATCAAGGAGAACTACCTGTCCTTTAATATAGGACGCTGCCTGGGTAGCCCTACCACCTTCCTCCACAATGTAGGCACAGAGAACAGGTAGTAGTAGAGTGACCACTACCACATGGTCGTATAGGTGGTGGCCTCTTCAAGAAGAGGTGCCCATGAGAAGGCCTTCCAAGGCACAACGCTCCCATCTTCCAGCAGGATTACAGATTAACAGAGTTGGAAGGGACCTTGGAGGTCATCTAGTCCAACCCCACCCACCCACCCCAAAGAAGGAGACCCTACACCATTTTTGACAAATGGCAATCCAGTCTGTTCTTGAAAGCTTCATGTCTCCCCTGGTTAAGAGAGCAGGATTAGATCTACCACAGAAGTCTTAACTAATAGAAGAGACCTTGGAGGTCATCCAGTCCAACCCCCCTCCCAAGCAGGAGGCCCTACATAATTTCTGACTGAGGGGAAGTCCAATCTCTTCTTGGAAGCCTCCAGGGATGAAGCTCCCACAACTTCCGAGGGCAACTTCTGTTCCATGGGTTGATAGTTCTCACGGTCAGAAAATTCTTCCTTATTTCCAGGTTGAATCTCTCCTTGTTCCGTTTCCATCCATTGTTCCTTGTCTGGCCTTCAGGGGCTTTGGAGAATAGCTTGACCCCCTTCCTCCTCCTCTCTGGGGCAGCCCCTCAACTATTGGAAGATGCTCTCCTATCTCCTATGGTCCTTCTCTTCCTTAGACTAGCCAGGCCCAGTTCCTGCAACCGTTCTTCATAAGTTTTAATTAGAACTAGGAGAAATTTCCTGATAGAGCAATCAGTGGAACAACTTACCTCCAGAAGTTGTGGATTCTCCAACACTGGAAATTTTTAAAAAGATGTTAGATAGATAGATATAATTCTTTATTGGCCCAATGTGATTGGATACACAAGGAATTTGTCTTGGTGCAAATGCTCTCAGTGTACATAAAAGAAAAGATATTTTCATCAAGAGTCAAGAGGTACAAAACTTAAAGATAATCAGAGGATACAATTAGAATAGAATAGAATAGAATAGAATAGAATAGAATAGAATAGAATAGAATAGAATAGAATATTGGAATGAAGAATAGAATTCTTTATTGGCCAAGTATGATTGGACACAAGGAATTTGTCTTGGTGCAAATGCTCTCAGTGTACATATATACATATCAATATATTGAATATATATTGAATAATATATAAAGTGGTGTAGTTTCCTGCCTAGGCAGAGGGTTGGACTAGAAGACCTCCAAGTTCTCTTCCCACTCTCTTATTCTATATTCTATGTCTTAGTCTCCAGTCTAAAGCAATCAACCCTCCCAAATTAAATTCCTATCTTCTCCCAGCTGCCCCCCAGATCTGAAGGGTAGGGTTGCAGCCCACAGACCTTCTTCTCCAGGGAGCCGTCCCTACGTCCTTGCAGCCCACAAAATGAAACCCAATCCCAGAAACCTTGAGGAGATGTTCCTCTCCTGCTGCCCAGGTGGGCCCAAGGCCAGAGGGAAGAGGACTGATTTTATCTGCAAAGTGTTTAGTCAACATCACCCAGGTCATCTCCTCCACCTCTCCCAGAGGAAGGGCTCCAAATTAGACGCCAGGTGTTCTTCCACCGCCTCCACCAGAGTTGGCTTGTGAGGGTTTTCTTAGTGCTCGCTTGAGCTTCCTTGTTTTGTTGCAGATGTTTTATGACCCAACAAGGCAACATCATCAGTGCTAGAAGGGAGGGGGTTTGTAAAGGAGGGAGAGGAGGAAGAGGAGGAAAAAGAGGGGGAGGAGGAAAAGAGGGAGGGAAGGAGGAAGAGGAGAAAGGGGAGAAGAGGAGGAGGACTATAGGGTCCTTGGTGCTCTCTGAGGTTCAATTTCTTCTTGCAGATGTTTCGTGACCCAAACTAGGTAATGTCATTGGTGCTACTCACTGGGTTGATTTGTGGTCCTTCACCACCAACCATTTAGGTGCTACGTCTGGTGCCTAGTATGTAGATCAAGGAGCCGCTTGGGATCAGCAGACAGAGAGGTCTCAGCCCACAAGTTAGTCACTCCCAAATCCACAGAACTTAAGGTGTTAAGTACTGAGCGTGGGCGCGAAGAATGGAGACCAGCTGGTGAAATAGTGAACTTCAAAACTCTTTATTAACATGGTGTGACAGCTCAGCTCAATGGCTGCAATGGGCCTCCTTATACAGGCAACTTATTAACTATTCAACTAATGAAAACTTGGGAGCGCTAGCTCCGTTAACTAATGGGAGAGGCTTTTAATGGCCAATCAGATTCACCTGAACGGACCAATCTGATGTCGCCATTAACGGCCAATCAGAAGTGCAGGGCGAGAACCCTGCACTTGACTTCAAGCTCTTGATAACTTTATAAACACATTTATTCATCCACAACACCCCTTCCCCCCGGGTTCCGTTTACGGGGTGCGGTTACGTAGTCCTTGAGATAGGCCGGTTGTTTTGTTAGTCTATTTGATTTCCGTATTGCACCCGGTATTTGGCTGCAATCTTGTTGAGGTAGGACGTTCTCTGGCGAAAGGGGTGTCTCTAACTCTGAGTTCGAATTCTTGTTGTCACCAACATCTTCGGTATTACCATGAGGCGAGCTCACTCCCATCTCCGATTCTTCTTCACGTGTTTCCATTTCGCCATCATTTCTATCATTAAAACTTTCTGCTGTTCCAAGTTCATCTTCCTCTGTATCTCCTCCCCCCTCAGTTTGGATATCAGGGGACTCGGAGATTCCTGACTGTAGCCTTGATTGTAGCTGATCAATGTGGTGCTTCCATAGTCTATTATCGTGACACTCCACGAGGTACGATCTGGGGCCGGTTACTTGGACCACAGTCGCCTCAACCCACAACGGATCGCCCGACAAGTTCTTAGCGAATACTAAGTCGCCTACCTGGAAAGTACGGCATCACCCGCTGGATCCGTGTGGTTTCTCAGGTTCGTACGATGGGTGTAGTCGGTCGAGGTGGGAATGGAGCTTCCGCCCCATTAGCAATTCGGCGGGAGTTTTGTTGGTGACGCTGTGTGGAGTGATATGCTGCAGGAGGAGTATCTGCTTTATTTTTTCTTCGATATTGTCATAGTCCATTTTGTGTAGTGTTTTCTTGACAAATTGTACCATGCGCTCGGCCCTTCCGTTGGCCGCAGGATGCGCCGGCAAAGTCAGCGCATGGCGAATACCGCGGCCCACCAGGTACTGCTCAAAGGACAACGCGGTAAATTGGGGTCCGTTATCGGATACCAGAACGTCTGGAAATCCATGTGTTTGGAAATAGTCTGTCTAGTTTCTTGATGACCGCTTCGGTTGTTGTATTCCTCATTTCATAGATTTTGAGCCAGTTCGAGTAGGCATCTACTATTAACAAGAATATGTGGCCTTTGGTAGGTCCCGCAAAGTCCAGATGAATACGGGACCATGGTCCCCACGGTGTTTCCCATTCGGTTGGGGTCGCTTTTGGTGGGGCGTTGCTTACTTCCTGGCATTTGTGACAAGCTCTGACCCACGTCTCGATTTGCTTGTCGATGCCCGGCCACCATGCATAGCTATGTGCGAGGGCTTTAATGCGCACGATGCTGGGGTGGCCATCGTGCAAGGTTCTTAGTACTGCTCGTTGTAGCCACTCTGGGACAACAACTCTGTCTCCCCAGATAATGCAACCCTTCTGTGAAAACAATTCCGTTTGTCGACTCTTGAATGGGGCGTAGTCATCAGATATCTGGTCCAATGGCCATCCGCGCTCGACCCAACTGAGAACTCGTGCTAAGGTAGGGTCGCGTTTCGTTTCCATCGCGATATCTCGGGCTGTTAATGGCGGTGTTCGAAGTGTCTCGATCTGCAATGTTGTCACTGTAGGCGCGGGGTCATCAATGGTCTCTGGAAGCGGTGCTCGGCTCAATGCATCGGCGTGGGGAATGGCCTTCCCTGGGCGGTGTTGCAGCCGATAATTATAGGCAGCCAAGAATTCTGACCAGCGAGTCATTCTGGAAGATAATATATAGGGGGTTGGCTTATCTCCCGCTATTATTCCCAGCAAAGGTTTGTGGTCAGTCACTATAGTAAAGGCTCAGCCGTACACATACTCATGAAATCTCTTGACAGCAGACACAATGGCAAGGGCTTCTTTATCAATCTGGCTGTAATTGCGTTCTGCTTTTGAAAGCGTTTTCGAGAAATAGGCAACAGGGACTTCGTTTGGCAAAACGTGGCTCAAAATGGTGCCTACTCCGAAAGGCGATGTATCACCTGTGATCGTTAACGGCAAAGTCTCATTGTACTGCATTAGTACAGCGTCAGAAGTCAATAATTTTTTTACATTTCGAAACGCCTGTTCTTCTCTATGTCCCCATACCCAGATTGCTTTTTTGTCCAATAAACGATGTAGGGGTTCGGCTACGGTTGCTTTGTGCGACAAGAAAACGTTATAAAAATTGATAAGGCCTAGAAACGCCTGGAGGTCGGCTTTATTTCGGGGTTTTGGGGCGTTCTTGATTGCCCTCAATTTGCTATCGGTAGGGTGAATGCCATTACTGTCAATCAAATATTCTAAAAATTCGACATGATCAGTGCATAGTTTACACTTGTTTTTCTTAACCTTAAGCCCTGCGTCTTTGAATCTCTGGAGAACCAACCTCAGGCATTCTCGTAAAATTTTCGGGGTAGGTGCAGCGATTAACACATCATCAAAATATGGAACAACGCCTTTTATTCCTTGTAATAGTCTTTCCATCAAACTTTGAAAGATTCCCGGGGCTACGCTCACTCCAAATTGGAGTTGGGTACATTTAAAGGCACCTCGGTGCGTAACGATTGTCTGTGCCTCTGCCATTTTTTTGTCTACCGGCAGTTGTTGGTATGCCTGGGCTAAGTCTAGTTTAGCGAAGACTTTTCCGCCCCCCAGGGAATGGAGGAGGTGCTGCACCACCGGTACCGGATACGCGTTTTGTTGAAGGGCATGGTTCAGGGTGGCTCAGTAGTCCCCACAAATTCTTATTGAACCATCCGGCTTAATGGGTGTAATGATTGGGGTCTCCCAGGGAGAGTGATCGGTGGGTTCTAACACACCCTGGGCTATCAATTTATCAAGCTGCTCGTCGATCTTTGGTTTAAGGGCAAATGGCACTCGATGAGGCTTAAGGCGGATGGGAGCTATTTTGGGATTGAGGTTAAATGATATCGGGGTCCCCTTGTACTCGCCTAGTTTTTCTGCAAAGACGTCCTTGAATTCTTGGACGAGATCCTCTTCCCAGTTACTGCTACCGATTCGGTGAATGCTTGCCACCTCAATTACGAGCGGAGCGAACCATTGGAGACCTAGCAGACTAGGCCGATCCTTGTCGATCACAGTCAGGGGTAAGAATGCTGTACGGTTCTTGAACGATACCCGAACTCTACTGGATCCTACGACTGGAATCCGATTCCCTTGATAGTCTTTGAGTATGAGTCTTTGGAATCGGAGATCTTGTCGCCGGACAGTAGGGATGAGTTGCTTGAGCGTCTTCCATGAAACCATCGAGAGAGACGATCCTAAGTCGACTTCCATCAGGCAGGGCTGGTTTTCGATAGCCACTTTCACTCGGATCTTCTTGGCATCCAAAGAGGAGGCGTGACCGATCGTGATAGTTTGGTGAGCCTCTTCTTGCTTTGTGGGGCAGTTTATGGTTTTGTTTCTGTAGGAGTAGTTGTTCCATTGGTGGTTCACTGGTTCTCGCTTTACAGGACGGCTTCCTGTCAGTTGGCAATAGTTAGCCCCCCTCGAAGGCTGGCTGGGTCCGATTTGTCTTCTACAGACCCGTCTGATATGGCCTCGTTTCCCGCACACATGGCAGAGCGCGTCGAGGAATTTGCATTCTGATCGGGGATGGCTTGCCCCACAACCAGCGGATTGATATGGAGATTTCTGGCATTGGTCCCGTTCAGAACTCAGTCGATGGACCTCTTCTTCGTCGCTGTCTGGCAACGAAGAGAGGTCCTCGTGGTGGGCCGTTATGAGCTGCTCTTCTGACTTAGGTGAAATTTCGCAGGTTGGTTGGTGAACCGGGGTGCGGTTACGGCGCATTTGGGCAGCCAACTTCCTGGTTGCTTCTGCCGCAGTAGCTTCTGCTGCAGTAGCATCGGCAAGGCCAATGTCACCTTTCGCCATCAACTTGCTTTGGATGTGTGGTGCATCCAATCTCAGAACTATTCTGTCTCTTAAGGCTTCTTCGAGATCGGCAAACCCACATAGGCCTCCCAGATTCCGGAGATCCTCTATGAAATCGGCAACACTTTCGCCCTTCTGTTGACTTCTTTGATAAAATTCATGCCTTCTGACGAGCATTGGAACGACTGGCGCGTAGTGGGCTCTCAGTAGGGGTTCGAGGACGTCCCAGTCCATAGACTTCACTTCTGCCGGTTTCGCTAGTGCCTTGGCCATCTTGAATACAGTCGGCCCGCAATGCGTTAGGAATACCGCCCGTTTCTTTCCAGTAGTGGCATCCTTCAAATTGTTGATTTCCAAGAACATTTGGAAACGATCCATATAAGAGTCCCAGTCTTCTTGCGCTGGGTCGAATGGAGCGGGTGGTATGACGCCGCCGGACATGGTTCCGCCATTGTGCATTCAGCCACGTGCTCGGTTTTCATTCTTCTTGTTCAGTCAGCTCCGACGTCTCCACATCCCATCCTCGTCGCCAGTGTTAAGTACTGAGCGTGGGCGCGAAGAATGGAGACGAGCCGGTGAAATAGTGAACTTCAAAACTCTTTATTAACATGGTGTGACAGCTTAGCTCAATGGCTGCAACGGGCCTCCTTACATAGGCAACTTATTAACTATTCAACCAATGAAAACTTGGGAGCGCTAGCTCCGTTAACCAATGGGAGAGGCTCGTTAATGGCCAATCAGATTCACCTGAACGGACCAATCTGATGTCGCCATTAACGGCCAATCAGAAGTGCAGGGCCAGAACCCTGCACTTGACTTCAAGCTCTTGATAACTTTATTAACACATTTATTCATTCACAACATAAGGTGGTGGAACTGCCTGCTGGATCACTCAGGGACTTTGCAATCAAGAGCATTGATGATGTTACCTAGGTTGGTAATGAAATGTCTGCAAGAAAAGAATCAAGGTCAGAGAGCACCTAAGATACCACAATCCCCATCCTCCTCCTCCTCCCCCTGCCACAACTCTCTTCCCTTATATAGCACTGATGGTGTTATCTAGTTTGGTAATGAAACATTTGCCAAGTTCAGAGAACATCAAGGACCCCCATAGTCCTCCTCTTCCTCCTCCTGTTCTTCTTCCTCTTCCTCCTCCACTCCACAAACCCCACTCCCTTCTCCAACTGATGATGTTACCTAGTTTGGTAATGAAGTAAGTATCTGCAAGAAAACCATCAAGCTCAAAGAGAGCACCAAGGACCCCACTGTCCTCCTCCTCCGCCCCACCAACCCTCCTCCCTTCTAGCACTGATGATGTTCCCTAGTTGGGTCATGAAACGTCTGCAAGAAAACCAAGTGCAGAGACCCCCAAGGACCCCACAGACTTCCTCAATCTCACTGGATACCACCCGGATTTCTTGTGAAGAGCCACTGAATAGGCCCCCTGCCCCTGCTGAACTCCCAAGGGCAGGACAGCCTGTGGGTCTGACACAGCAACGCACTAAGCACAGCATTTTCTACTTTTAAATCAGTTGCAAACAGCACAGATGATTTCAGTCCCCAAATCTTTTCCTGGGAGTCTATTCTGACGTTTCTCCACCTTAGCAACTTTGAAACGGGTGGACTCCAACTCCCAGAATTCCCTAGCTAGCCATGAGTCTTAGTTTTACATGGGGCTCCTGGGTGCAAACTGGACAGCCTTGGTCCACATCAACTGATCCACGGGGGCTTTTCCTTAACAGTTCTTCTGTCCTCTGGGGTGGCGTGATTTGAATTCAGGGATTCGTGCACAAAAGGCCAGGATGTCATCACAGAGTTGTGGCTGCAGCCCACAGGGGTGTCTATATCCATTTATTGGTGAAGTTTAAAGGCTGCCCTGATTTCTTAAAACTCTGAGCAGCTTACAAAATGCAAACTATTATTATTATTATTATTATTGTTGTTGTTGTTGTTGTTGTTATTTAGTGAGATTCACAGCTTTTGAGGCTGGTTGGTAGTTCAACAGCTCGAGTCCTAGGAACTGTTCAGGTAACGTCGGAGGATATAAGCTGTTCCAAGTCGGGTGTTTTTTTTGTAGAATCAGGGTATTTAAATCTGGTAAATTCCAAATAGCAAGGTAGCCCTTTAGGTATGGCTCCAAGGGCTCCAATTACAATTGGGATAACACACGATTTCTTTTACCAAAGTCGCTGAACTTCAATTTGTAAGTCCGGATACTTTGTGATTTTTTTTTCTTGCTGCGTGTCTTTAATTCGTGCATCACCAGGTATTGCAATGTCAATGAACCAACCAGCCAATTTCAAGTAAGATTATTGTACACAAAAATGACAGTGTACTCAGCAAACGAGATAACTATGCTGGGTTTTATAACACAAATCACTCGCCGAACACTTCCTAGGCATTTAGGACTGTGTGATGTATCGCCGGATGATGCGAGCAGATCCCAGGAAGGTGGCCTTCTACAGCTGACCAAGGGTGATCTTGTCAGCGCCAATTGTTTTTAAGTGCTTGCCTAGGTCTTTAGGCACAGCAGCACCCAGTGTGCCCAGTACCACTGGAACCACCTGCACTGGTTTATGCCAGAGTCTCTGCAGTTTGATTCTCAAGTCCTGATACCTGGTGATTTTTTTTAAGTTGTTTCTCGTCGATTCTGCTATCACCAGGTATGGCCGTGTCAATGATCCACACTTTTTTCTTCTCCACAATTGTGATATCTGGGGTATTGTGTTCCAGAACTTTGTCAGTCTGTATTGCTTAACAGCTTCCATCCTGCGGCGATATCTGTAACACTATCAAATATTCAGATGTGCCTAGCCCAGGTCCTTGGGAAGGACTGGAGAGGGACACAAAAACGCCAAAACCAGTCTGAACATCTGATTGACTGTGCAATGAATAATAATAATATTAATAATAATAACAACATGTGTGATACATTTTTAAATGTTCAGTTGACCAAGTTTCATGTTTAAATAATAATAACAACAACAACAACAACAATAATAATAATAGTAATAATTGTGATACAATTTTAAATATTCAATTGACTGAGTTTCATGTTTAATGAATAAAGGTTTATAATAATATTAATAATATATTTGTGATACATTTTTAAATGTTCAGTTGACTGAGTTTCATGTTCAATGAATAAAAGTTTATAATAATCATAATCAAAATCATAATAATACAGGTAATCCTCAACTTAATGACTGCAATTGAGCCCAAAATTTCTGTTGTTAAGAGAGAGAGATGCTTTGTGAAATTTGCTCCATGTTTTTGTCATGCTTGTTAAGTGAATCATTGCACTAACCCCGGTCGTTAAGTGAATCTGGCTCTTCTATTGACCTTGTTTGTCCAAAGATCACAAAAGGGGAATCATGTGACCCTGGGACATAGTGATGAGTCAGCGGACAAGCGTTTAAATTTTAATCGTGTGACCGCAGGGACACTGCAACATTCGTAAGTGTGGAAAGCGGTTGTAAGTCACTTTTTGCTGTGCCATGACAACTTTGAACGGTCACTAAATGAACTGTTGTAAGTCAAGAGCTTCCTGGGGTTTGTGGGCCATTCAGAAACACCCCATAAATCTAAAGCAGCGGTCGCCAACTGATTGGCCATGGCGCACTGGTGGTCCACGAGAAATTTTTGGTGGGCTGCAGAGAAATCTCACCCCCAGAGCACCCCCCCCCCAAAGCAATTAATCCAGGCTGTGCAGAAACATAAGACTGTGCAGACCACATGGACCCCGGGAACCCTCCCTGCTCACTCACTCTCTTTACCTGGCAAACTTGCCTGCTAAATTGCTATTTTTTCTTTTTCCAACCATCAGCTGTTTTGCTGTGCTGGGAGATTTAGATTAGCTAGGAAGCAGAAAATGGTTGGATTTCTTGCTATCTAGCTCATCTTTAGTTCTTCGACTCTGCTTTTAAGCAGAACCAAACCTCCCTTAGGACTGAAGCTTCTATTATTCAGTTGCAGACTGAGCTAGTCGATGGCAGATAGATCTCTGAATGAATCTGTGATTCTGTGAGCAACTCAATCTGCCTGCCTGCTTTGCCTGATTTTGGGTAAAAGTTGCTCTTTTTTTAAATAAAATATTCAATATTTACATAAATATTTATAATATTTACATACAAGCCATGCCCAGCCAGTCACATGACCACCAAGCCACATCCACAAATTAGGCCATGCCCAAGAACCGGTTGTTAAGAAATTTGAATCCCATCCCTGTCTCTGTGTGTTTGTGTGTGTGTGTGTGTGTGAGAGAGAGAGAGAGAGACAGAGGGAGAGAGAGAGGTTAGATCAGATCTCTCTCTCTCTCTCTCTCTCCCACCAACATCAGTCAAAATTCATATTAGTTGTCCCCAGGACAACTAATTTAAAAGTATGAGTTTGGTAGTCCCTGAGTCCAAATGGTTGGCGATCCCTGATCTAGAGGGTGATTTTAGCATTTTTCCCCCATCAGAGAAAAAAGAAGAAATGTTGCAATAATGAGTCACGGTCAGCAGCCCATGGTGGGAACCCAGGAACTGAGGCATCCCCAACACACAATTTCCATCCCTGGAAACCCCGAACCAAAAACTGGAGCAAACCTGTAGTAACCTCTGAGGACGGTATCTGACTGACTCCATTATGGCTGCCTTCACAAACGGCTCAGATGCACCAAACTCCCATTTGCAGATCTGATGAATGTTAGCTTGGTTTTTTGGGGAACCGTAAGCATGAGTTCCAGGCCCTCTTCTCTAAATTCATGATTCAGTTACATTGAACATTCAATAACCTACTGTAGTTAAGTTCTTGTCTCTTTTTTCATTTCCCCATCTTTCGAAGGGAGGTCAGTAGAAGAATTGCAGTCACTCTGTGTTTGACATTTTCCTAAGGCAAAAAAAAATGATTGAAAAAGACATTGAGACTCTGGAAAGAGTGCAGAGAAGCAACAAAGACTGGAGGATAAAACATATGAAAAACAGTTGCAGAAATTACATATTTCTAATTTAACAGCGAGAAGGACTAATGGGGACGTGATAGCAGTATTCCAATATTTGAGGGACTGCCCCAAAGAAGAGGCAGTCAAGCTATTCTTCAAAGCACCAGAAGGGCAGGACAAGAAACAAGGGATGGAAACTAACCAAGGAGAGAAGCAGCCTGGAATTAAGGAGAAACTTCCTAACAGTTAGGACAATTAACCAGTGGAACTGCTTGCCACTAGAAGTTGTGGTGGAGATTTTTAAACACTGGAGGATTTCAACAAGGAATTAGACAACCATTTGTCTGAAATGGTTTGAGTTTCCTGCTTGAGCAGGGGGCTGGACTAGATGACTTCTTGTTGTTAGATCAATTTTGTTATATCTGTTCTGTTAATTTTTTGGTCTAACAAGATATAGACCAGGGGTCTCCAACCTTGGCTCCTGGAAGCCTGGCGGACTTCAACTCCCAGAGTTCCACAGCCAGCTGGCTGTGGAATTCTGGGAGTTGAAGTCCACCAGGCTTCCAGGAGCCAAGGTTGGAGACCCCTGATATAGACCATAAAAGTAGTTTTTTTTCCAGAATCACTGAACTTTTCAGGGAAAATCTTTTCATATTTATTTAATTTTAGTTTGTCTGACTTTTTTGCTGGCCATCTCACCTAGAGGCAACTGAGCAGCTTATAAATGCTAAAAGTCAATAAGATATTGAAACATGAAAACTCATAATAATGAGGGAGATGGGCGGATTACAAATAAGTCTATTCATTTAAATAAAACAAACATAATCATTTACAATTAAAAAGGGGGAGAAAGGGAGCAAGAATTTTTATATTTCCACTTATTTCAAGATATATTTTATTATATGCTACAAAATATATAGTACAGTATGTTAAAATTGTCACATTACCTATTGCATCATTTTATATTCTAATATTATAAATAGTTTCGGAATATCCTAATACAATACTGGTATATTTTGCAATTATTATTGCTCATAACTTTTAATTCATCTCATCACCAGTGTGGTCTGTGCTTCTGAAGACGTCAAATCAAGGAAAGCAATTGTTAAAAATCAGAAACATTAACCAGGAGCAGAATTGTAGAAAAAATACCAAAGTGATATGAAACGAATGAGGAAAATAAATAAAATATTAAAAAATGAAATGAAAAGAAATAAAACGAAATGAGATATATAAAAATAAAGGAATAAAACAGAATTAAGTTAAAATAATAAAATTAAATTAAAATCTATATATATAAAAGCGAAAGACGCATCATCACAAAATCTCCAAGAACAGTAAAGCCTACAAACTTGAAATTTGGCACCTATGTTCCTCTTGGCTTCTAGGGGCTCACTAAGAAAGGATTTTTACAAATGACCATCAGAGCATTTAGAGTATTTCCTATATTATTATTATTATTATTATTATTATTATTATTATTATTATTATTATTATTATTATTAACACACTCTTCCAAATGCAAAACACAAGCAGAGGAGAGGAGGTTCAGTTTCAGCAGCTTTCGGACAGAAAAGTTGAGCTAAGCCACACCCAGGCTCCTTGCTGTCTCCTTGCTCACACCGCAAATACTCTTTCGGTTTCCAAACAGCCCTCCACTCTCTCACATACTAACAGGATGCTAGCCAGATGAATACCGATGGATGTTGGTAGGCAGAGACAGAATTTCTCCCCCAAAACTAAGCCCGACCATATAATTTTGTGGCGATGCACGGGTATCAAGCTCATAAAATAAAATTAAAATTAAATAATAAAATAAAATGCTGGACAAGGGTACAATGCCTCCAGAGCAACACTTCCCTTCACTTGAGGGGGCGGGAGAGAAGACTTTTGACATCCTAAACATGGTAGCTACATAAGCGGGTGAGGTTTTTTGGGGGGGGTCTCTTCCAGGAAAGTCCCAGAACCAAAGACCCCCTTAAGTTAAAGGCCCTTCCCAGGTTCTTCGGGCATCCCCAGGGGGGTGTTTCCCTTTAATACTTTTCACCTCTCATACAGGAAAGCTTCCTCAGTTCTAACTTAAAACTTTCTTGGATGAGAAGCAAAACATTTTCACAGGGGGGGTGGGGGCGGAATTCCAAAACAGTCCAGTTGTCTTTTGGAAAAGCATCTTTGCAACTCCATACCGTAGAGCAGAACAAGTAGACCTGGACTTTGCGAGCCTAATTGAGCCCAAACTTTCTGGTGCTGAGTCAGAGTGTTGCTAAGTGGTGGTTTTGCCCCCTTTGATGACTTCACTTGCCCGCAGTCATTAAGTGGATCTGGCTTCTCTGTTGAGTGGGCTCGTCCAAAGATCACAATTTTTTCCAATGTTGGCATCCCAGATGGAGCACCAGGAGGGCTGAAGCAATGCTTGCTCAGCTCATCCACTCCTCCCAGCCCTCCTCACTTCTGTAGGTCAAGATCCCACTTGAAAACTCATGGGGCGCCTTCAGGGGTGGGCTGAGTACTGGTTTGCCCCGGTTCGGACAAACCGCTAGTTCCGGTGATCAGTTGGCTCCGCCCAGCCGCCCCTGCACCAGTATTGTGGTTTGCCAGCAGCAGGTGCAGACGGCTGAGGTCTTGAAGAGCAAGATGTGTGATGCAGGGATGGGACCAGGACCATCAGGGAGTGGGGTGCTGCCTTCGGAGATGGTGGAGGCTGGCAGCAATGATGAAGAGGCCCCTGAGGAACCTGTGCCCAGTGCGTGTGTGCATGCAGGGCTGCTCGAAGGAAAGAGCAGCTGCAGCAGCACGGGCAACTCGGGAGTAAGGCTGCAAGGTGATGGCCCCTCCTTCAAGGGATAAAAGCCAGCTGAGAAACCGGAGTTCTTTGCAGGAAGCAAAGAAGTTTTGAAACTCGAACTTTGTGGACGTTAAAATATCTGAGTTGGTGTTTGGAGACTCTTTGATTTATTGTTTAGGAACTTTATCTGTTGCTCTTGGCAGCCTTGCAAAACTTTGGCAAGGCTCTTTCTTTTTAGAGCTCATTAGTTGGAAGCAGCCTGTTATCAGTGAAGAAACAGGATTCGTCAATGAAAAAGTAAAAGGTTGTGCTGTTACCTTTGCCTTGTGTTTAATCTTTTGGAACCAGGTTTGGGTCAGAACATCTAGTCAATGTCAACTCATCAAACATTCCTAGGCCTGTTTTAGTAGTTGCCATAAGAAGAAGAAAAAAAAGGGGGGGGGAATGAGGAAGGCAATCCGGAAGAGCCATGCAGCAGTTTGGAAGCGGAAGTCCATTCCAATTCTTCTCTTTAAAAGAGTGTAGCTAAACTACCAGATCTTCTGCCCGTGAATATATTTAATTGGAGAACATGATTGATGACACCCAGCCCATGAATATGCTCAATGGGAGAACCTGGTTGATGACACACCCAGGGGGGAGGGAGGGGGGAAACAGGGTCCCAGGGGACTGGAAATGACGTAGGCCAGAGTTGGCTTCAAACAGGGCAGGGTCACTAGGTCGCCTCTAATGAATCCTTTGAAGTTTTTTGAAGTTTGGCTCGAGAATCATGATTTAATTAGGGTGATTGCTGGAATCCTGACAGCCTGTCCTGTATTTCTGTGTTTTGCAGATCAGCTGAGCCACGCGAATCAGCTGTTGTACTAACCGGGGCTGCAGTCGAAGGAGAATTTTAGAACTGGATTTTTCAAATGCGTTGCACACTCACCGAAACAGTTGTTACACCAGTGGAATCCCACCACTGGGCGCCTTCTGTTTGGGTTGGTGCCTGAGGTCCTTGAGCCTACCCCTAGCCTCATGAGCCCACTCCCCCAGACCCATCTCAATTCTCGTTGTTGGTTGTTACAAGGTCCCCGTCACACAAGGAGAGCCGTTCTTCCCTTCCTAGGGAGGGCCTTCATGCCTGCAAAGAAAACTTTGCCCCACCGCATAAATGTTTCCCGGGGAATACAAAAACTGACCTCCAGAGGACAATGACATCAAATGAACAAAGAAAATCTCAACAGGGCCGCAAGGCAAGGAAGAGAGAGATTCAAGGGAGCCGGGAGGGCTGACAATTAATTGTTTATTTATCAGTTATTTGTTTATTAAATTGATACGCCACCCCCATCTTGCTATCCAATGTTCTGATTCTGCGCTCTGTTCATGCATCAATGGCCTCCTACTTTCTTGCCGTGGATTGAGACAAAGCAAGAGCCAGTTTGGTGTTTGGGTTTAGGCCCCAGCTTAGAAACCAGGACAAACAACAACAACAACAACAACAGTAATAATAATAATAATAATAATAATAATAATAATAATAATAATAATAATAATAATAGGGCCTGGCTAGTCGAGGGAAGAGAAGGACCAGGGGAGACAGGAGAGCAGTTTTCCAATATTTGAGGGGCTGCCCCAGAGAGGAGGAAGAGGAAGGGGTCAGGCTATTCTCCAAGGCACCTGAATGCCAGACAAAGAATAATGGATGGAAACTGAACAAGGAGAGATTCAACCTGGAAATAAGGAGGAATTTTCTGACAGGGAGAACAATCAACAGATGGAACAGAAGTTTCCTTTGGAGGTTGTGCGAGCTTCGTCCCTGGAGGCTTTCAAGAAAAGACTGAACTGCCACCTGCCAGAAATGATGTAGGGTCTCCTGCTTTGATGGGGGGGGGGGGGGGGTTGGACTAGATGACCTACAAGATCCCTTCCAACTCTGCTAATCTATTCTAATCTAGGCCCTGAGGTTCTTGGCCTGCTGGTGGGAACATAACCTGGGTGTGCGATTAGCATTCCGGCCAGCATGCCAGTGATGATAATGGGGTTTTCCTAACTAGGTTTTAATTGCTCTTTCCGCATGCATCCATTCCACCCTCCCAGGATAGATTTAACACGGCTTTGAACCACGCTCCGGCTACGTGCATCGTCTGGCTGGGACCAACAACATGCTTGGGTTTTGTTCCCGGGGCTACAACACACACAACTCCATCTGACTGGGTGGATGTCGGCATGGGGCTGACATGGCTGAAATTTGGGGAACTGCTTGCCTCTCAGGATTGGGTGGGAGCAGGAGGGAACAGGCCCAAAGTCCTTGGCTCCATCTCACTACAAACACACACACACACACACACACACACATTGCCAGGCCTTGCTGAGAAATGGTTGGCATTTTCCCACTTCACACCTTGCTAGGTGATGCTGTTGTGTTTTCTGGTCCCTTCCCCCTTGGATCTCCAAGGGAGAAGGGAAGGGAAAGGAACATATGTCTTGGATGGGTGCCTATTTGAGAAGTGGAGGAAAAACCATCCTCGGTGTTGGAATTTTGATTTTTTTTTTTTTCAGACAAATCAGCAACGAGAAGGAAGCAAGGAGAATTTAAAAATAGTTGTATCCTGAGGCGTCTGGATTGCAAAGACTCCAATGGTTACGAACCAAGTGAAGACAATAGCCTCCTCCCCCTCCCTCCCTGGAGCTGTCAGTGCTCCATCGCTGGAGTTTTTCCAGAACACAACTGGCTAATCCTTTCCCTTGGGCCGGGGGCTGGACTAGAAGGCCTCCAAGGTCCCTTCCAGCCCTATGATTCTATGATGATGCCATGTCAGTACTGATGTTGTTACCTAGTTTGGGAATGAAATGTCTGCAAGAAAATAAGCAAGCTCAGAGAGCACCAAGGACCCCACAGGCCATTCCCCCACCTTGTCCTCCTCCTCCTCCTTTTCCTCCTCCTCCTCCTCCCCAAACTCCACTCCCTTCTAGCATTGATTATATTCCTAGTAGGGTCATGAAAGGTCTGGAAGAAAATAACCAGGCTCAGGACCCCCACTGGCCTATTGTTCCTCCTCCTCCTCCTCCTCCTCCTCCTCCTCCTCCCCATCCTTCCAAAACTCCACTCCCTTCTAGCACTGATAATGTTCCCTAGTTGGGTCAGGAAATGTCTGCAAGGAAACAACCAAGCTCCGAGAGAACCAAGGATCCTATAGTCCTCCACCTCCTCCTCCCCGGTTTCTCCTCCTCCTCCTCCAACCCACAAGCACAGCTGATGCCCCCTAGTTGTCTGCAAGGAAACAACCAAGACCCCACAGTCCTCCTCCCCACCTCTCCTTCTCCTCTTCCTCCCCTCCTCCTGCTCCTGCTCCTCCCACGAACCCCACTCCCTCTAGCACGGTTGAGGTCCCCTAGTTGGGTCAGGAAATGTCTGCCAGGAAGCCACCAAGCCCAAGAGATCACCCAGGACCCTGGCATGTCAACCCCGAGCTACAAACGCCCTCTTCGATTTGACTCGGTGACGTGTCATTTGGTGGGCCAAAAAAACCAAGGGCGGCTTCTCTCCGGATGCCTTCCCCTTTCCACCCCTGGGTCGGGGCCCGAGCTGAGTTGGCCTCGAGCCTCATCGGGGAGTCCTGCAGCCGTTTTGAACGGCTCTGTGCTTGCTCTGCCTTTCCTGGCACAGCCCTGCTTCGCCTTGGGAGCCAAGGGGAGTGTAGGTGGGGAGGGGGAGGTTTGCCCTCCGGGTGCTCTGGGAGAGCCTTGGAGATCCCCAGCCTCGAAGAAGTTAATCTTTGCTTGTCTCCTTCTGGCTGGGTTTGCGGACGCTGGCTGGGACAGAGAACATGTGTCTGTTGCTATGGTTGCAAGGGGTAGTGTAGAGAAAGATTGGAAGCATCCACCCTGCTGCCGTTTCCAGGCCCTCCCTCTCTCTCTCTCACAGCAAGGGGGTGGATATGAGGGCTGCCCAGGGGGCAGGAGGACCTCCCCCCCCCCACAAGCCCCTGGCCCCCTGCCCCACAGCCTCTCCTTTCGGTCCAATGGCTCAGGCTAGCAATGCTCAAAGGGAGCGAAGCACCAGCCCCTCGGGGCCGCCAGCACCTGGCATTCCCAGGACCAGCCCCTGCATGCCAGCTAAGATTAGCCCACTAGCCCTCTGTCTGCAGGGCCGATTCCTGTGAAGGCCAGGGAGGTGAGAAATCTTGGGATCCTAAGGCTGGGGGGAGACCTCTAATCCAACCACCCGTGCTCAAGCAGGAGATCCTATACTATTTCAATCAAGTGGCTGTCCAATCTCTTCTTAAAAAACCTCCAGTGATGAAGCCCCCACAACTTCTGGTGGCAAGCAGTTCCCCTGGTTCATTGTCCTCCCTGTTAGGAAGTTGCTCCTTCGTCCTAAGTTGCTTCTCTCCCTGATTAATTTCCACCCGTTGCTTCTTATCCTGCCTTCAGGGGCTTTGGAAAATGTTGACACCCCCCCCTTTCTTTGGGGCAGCCTCCTCAAATACTGGAATGCTGCTATCCTGTCCTCGTCCCCAGTCCTTCTCCTCATTAGACACACCCAATTCCTGCAACCTGGCTGGAGTATTCTGGGAGTTGAAGTCCACAAGTCTTAAAAGTTGCCCAGTTGGGAGACCTTTGGATAAGAATAATAGAGTTGGAAGGGACCTTAAGAGATCTTCTAGTCCAACCCCTGCTGAAGCAGGAGACCTTATACCAAGGTTCTTCAAACTTGGCAAGTTTAAGACTTGTGGACTTCAACTCCCAGAATTCCTCCTCCAGTCATGTTAGGAATGCTGGGAGTTGAAGTCCACAAATTTAAACTCACCCCCTTTCCTAAGAGGTCTGTAGGGGGCGCGCATAAGTGCACCAACTGTCCCTGTCCTATTGTTTCTTTTCTTTTCTTTTCTCTTTTTCTTCTATGTACCCATGTATTCATAACTATGTTTTTACTTATACCTATTATCTTGTAAGCAATTGACAAAAACAAATAAATAAAAATAAAATAAAATAAAAATAAACTTGCCAAGTTTGAAGACCCCTTGCCTTGTATAATTTCAAACTGTCAGTGATGGAGACCCAGCCCTTCTGAAAACAGCAATCAAGCTTCTCCTCAGTTCCAGGTTGCTTCTCTCCTGGATGAGTTTCCATCTGTTCTTTCTATTCTCCAAAGCACCTGTGACTTCAGGTGCTTTGGAGCATGGCTTGAGGACAGCCATGAGATATTGGAAGGCAGCCCCTGAGATATTGGAAGGCTGCTATCATGTCTCCCCTGGTCCTTCTTTTCATCAGACTAGACCAGGGGTCTCCAACCTTGGCTCCTGGAAGCCTGGCGGACTTCAACTCCCAGAGTTCCACAGCCAGCAAAGCTGGCTGTGGAATTCTGGGAGTTGAAGTCCGCCAGGCTTCCAGGGGCCAAGGTTGGAGACCCCTGGACTAGACGTACCCAAATCCTGCAATCCTTCTTCCTATGTTTTGGTCTCCAGTCCCCTAATCCTCTTTGTTGCTCTTCTCTGCACTCTTTCCAGAATCTCGGCCATTGTCTTTATCCATATTTTTTTTTGAGAGGATCTCAAAAGGACCCCTGGCAAAACCCAGTTTGGGAAGTAGCCCTAGATCAGAGGTCTCCAAACTTGGCCATTTTAAGACTTCAACTCCCAGAATTCTCCAGCCAGCCAGCCGTGTCTGTTTCTTTTTTCTCTTAACCTCCTCAAGTGGAGAGAGATTGCGAGAGGAAGGGATTACAAGAGAGCAAGCTATGCTGGCTGGGGAATTCTGGGAGTTGAAGTCCACAAGTCTTATAAAGTGGGCAAGTTTGGGGACCCCTGCCTAGGTAAACTGCCCACCCCCAAATGGCAGCAGCACTCCTCTACTCCTTGCAGAAGACCTGATGCCCCCAGACTTGAAATTCTAGACCTAGAAAACCTAGAACTACGCCACCACCGGTCTGATCTAAATATAGTATATAAAATTATACATTGCAATGTCCTACCTGTCAATGAATACTTCAGCTTTAATCATAACAACACAAGAGCACACAATAGATACAAACTCAAGGTTAACCACACCAAACTTGATTGCAGGAAATACAACTTCAGCAACCGAGGGGTCAATGTCTGGAATCCTCTACCTGACTCTGTGGTTTCTTCCCCAAACCCCAAAGACTTTAACCTTAGACTGTCTCCTATTGACCTCACCCCTTTCCTAAGAGGTCTGTCTGTAGGGGGCGTGCATAAGCGCACCAACGTGCCTACCGTCCCTGTCCTATTGTTTCTTTTTTATTATTATTTTTCTTATCGGATCAAGATTGCGAATGCGATCCTGAACTCCCCATGACACAGAGCACATTTAATCTGGAAATAAGGAGGAATTTTCTGACAGTGAGAACAATCAACTGATGGAACATAAGTTGCCTTCAGAAGTTGTGGGGGCTTCATCCCTGGAAGCTTTTAAGAAGAGACCTGACTGCCTTCTGTCAGAAATGGTGTAGGGTCGCCTGCTTGGGCAGGGGGTTGGACTAGATGACCTACAAGGTCGCTTCCAACTCTATTAATCTGTTTAGGATGGATCTCATTATTGATGGAGGTTGTGGGAGCTTCATCACTGGAAGCTTTCAAGAAAGACTGGACTGCCATCTGTCAGAAATAGTGCAATGTCTCCTGCTTGGGTGGGTGGAAGGTTGGACTAGATGACCTCCAAGGTCCCTTCCATCTCTGATTATCTGTTAACATGACACCCTAGTAGCAGAGTAAATACAATATTACTAAGTCATATTAAGGGTATCAGGTTGCATCTGATCTTAAATGGAAATTCCATTTTCCTTTTCCTGTTAATCTGAGGAATTGAAGTTATAGTTCTTGACTTACAACCATTTAGCGACCATTGGAAGAAGCAGCACTGGAAAAAGTGACTTACAGCCGTTTTTCACCCTTACGACTGTTGCAGCAGCCCCCATAGTCAGGCGATCCAAATTCGGACGCTTGGCCACTGCTTCATATTTATGATGGTCGTGGGGGGTCTCACACGATCCACTTTTGCAAATTTCCGGCAAGCAACACCAAGCAGGAATGCAGTTTCAGTTAACGACTGCGGCAAGGAAGGTCACAGAATGGAAGCCGAATTTGCTCAGCAAGCCAAGTCAAGGGAGAAGCCCAATTCCCACAACCGAGGCCGTTAAAAAAAGGGGGAGGGATTTGGGGCTCCGTTCGCCATCGTAAGGCAAGGAGTGCCTATCGCACCAGGACAAGCGATGGCTCAGTCCTGCCTGTGGCTATCGGAAGCCCCAAAAGGCACATTGTGACTCAGAGGGCCGTTCTCTGGAAGGCTGCCAATCGGGGAGGCTGGTGGCAGGTTTGGGGAGGGGGGGCTGCAAACCTTGCCCCTCGGACCCGGGTGCCCTCTGGCCAGTCCTAATCTTTGGCTTTGTGTGCAAGGCTCCAGAGCGGGTCTCCTTCTAGCCTGGCTTTGTATCTGGAGCCACTGCAAATCAGAGGCTGCCCCCTCCCCAAATCTGCCTGCCATGGCTCTCTTCCTGTTGCTAAGGTGGTGGGGGGGAGGAGGAGGAGAGAAGGAAAAGGAGAAAAAGAGAAGGAGAAGGAGAGGACGAGGGGGTGAAGGAGGAAGAGGAGAAGGAAAAGGAGAAAAAGAGGAGAAGGAAAAGGAGAAAAAGAGGAGGAGGAGGAGGAGGAGAGAAGGAAAAGGAGAAGAAGAGAAGGAGAAGGAGAGGACGAGGGGGTGGAGGAGGAAGAGGAGAAGGAAAAGGAGAAAAAGAGGAGAAGGAAAAGGAAAAGGAGAAAAAGAGGAGGAGGAGGAGGAGAGAAGGAAAAGGAAAAGAAGAGGAAAAGGAGGTGGAGGAGGAAGAGAAGGAAAAGGAGAAAAGGAGGAGAAGGAAAAGGAAAAGGAGAAAAAGAGGAGGAGGAGGTGGGGAGGGGGAGGAGGAGAGAAGGAAAAGGAGAAAAAGAGAAGGAGAAGGAGAGGACGAGTGGGTGGAGGAGGAAGAGGAGAAGGAAAAGGAGAAAAAGAGGAGAAGGAGAAGGAAAAGGAGAAAAAGAGGAGGAGGAGGAGGAGGAGGAGGAGGAGGAGAGAAGGAAAAGGAGAAAAGGAGGAGAAGGAAAAGGAAAAGGAGAAAAAGAGGAGGAGGAGGAGGAGAAGGAGGAGAGAAGGAAAAGGAGAAAAGGAGGAGAAGGAAAAGGAAAAGGAGAAAAAGAGGAGGAGGAGGTGGGGAGGGGGAGGAGGAGAGAAGGAAAAGGAGAAGAGGAAGAGGAGGAGGAGGAAGAGAAGGAAAAGGAAAAAAGAGGAGAAGGAGGTGGAGAGGAGGGGTAAGAGAAGAGAAGGAAAAGGAGAAGAAGAGGAGGAGGAGGAGGAAGAGAAGAGAAGGAAAAGGAAAAAAGAGGAGAAGGACGAGGAGGAGGAGGTGGGGAGAAGGAGGAGGAAGAGAAGAGAAGGAAACAGCCCCTTCCAAACTCCACTCCCTCCTCCTCCTCCTCCTCCTCCTCCTCCAGCCTGGCTTGAAGAAAACCCCTTCCCCTCCCCAACCCCCCTCCTCCCAAGCTCCCAGGTGCTACTGGCTCCCGTGCAAGAAAGACGGGGGTCCTCAGGAGCCTTTTTTTTCCATCCGAGACCCCCAACTCTGTGGGAGTCTGCAATTCCCCTTCCTCTGCCCCACCCGTGCCAGCCCCCCCAAGAAGCCTCTTTTCCCCCCCAGCCCCCCCCAGGTTTCTTTTTTGGGGGGGGTTCCTACTCTTCTCAGCCCGTCTCCCTCCTCTTCCTCCTCGCCCCCTCCCGCCTGGAAGGAAACCCCTGCTGGTTGTCCCTTGTGCCCACGCCAGCCCGCCCTCCCCAGCCTTCAAGAAAGCCCCGGTACGTGCAAGGAACAGCTCCTTTGCCCGGCCGCCCCCTCCCCAAGTCTCTGCTAGCCGCCCCCTCCCCAACATTCAGAAGGGGGGCGGGGGTTTGCCTGATCTTCTTCCCAGCCCTCTTCTTCCTCCTCCTCCTCCTCCTCCTTCGCTTGGGCTGGAAGGCAAAGCCTGCCCCCAAAGACCCACACACACACACACACACAGCCTGCCAGGCGCCGCTGGTGCCCATGCCAGCCTGCCCGCCCCCGCCCCCCCAAGCGATGCCCAGCGCCGGGCTCTCTTTCCTACGGCCCCCCCCTCCCTCCAAACAGACTCCAGCCGGGCAAAGCAACCCGGGCGGTTGCTATGACGGCGAGCTTTTGCGGGTGCCTTTGGCCTTGCATCCCGTGCCCGCCCCCTTCGCCCACGGGGGCGATGCCCGACGGTCTCTCTCTCTCTCGCAGCCGCCTGGGCAAAGCGGAGGAAGGGGACGGGCCCGGAGGGGCAGCTGGGACCCTGGCCAAGGAGGGAGGGAGGCAGCCGGGGTCTTTGTCCCAAAGTAAAGGGGCGCTGGCGGGGGAGGGAAGGACTCGGGGGGGGGGGAAGCCGCTCCTCCCCCCGCCCGCCCCGCCCGCCCCCAGGATCGGCTTTTGCTGCCTGCGGAGCAAAGGTGACTCCGCCACCCACCGACCGGGGGGGGGGGAGATTGCTCCCCTCCCCGTCCCTCCCCCTCCCCTTGCCACCACGCTTGAGGGACCCCAAAGCTGCGGGAGGAGGAGGAGGAGGAGGAAGACGGAGCCAGGCTGGTTTCCCTCCGTTGCACAACTGCGGCTCCTGCATTAAAGGGGGTTGCGGGGGGGGCTATTGGGGTTGGGGGGGCTTGAACCTGCCTGGGAGGGGGAGAGGCTGGGTGTGCCAAAGCCGCCCTTGATGGGGAGGGACGGAGGGGGGAGGAGGATGGGGGGGCGGATATAATGCAGGTCCTGGCAAGGGGGGTGGAGGCTATTTCTGCGGGTCCCAGAAATCCGAGGACGATGCCGGAGAGGGGGGGGGCGAGAGGGCGGCATTGCTGGGCCAGGCGGGGGTCTTTCTGGCAGGGTCCGGGGGGGGGGGGCGGCTGAGTGGGAGCCAGAGGGCTCCCTCCAGGCTGGCTGGGGCTTGGCTGGGAAGCCAGGGCGCTTCCTCCGAGGGAGGGCGAGGCGAAGCTGCCAGCCGGGATGGCTTCCCTGCCAGCTGCAAGCAGGGAGGAGGAAGCGGTGTGGATGGGGAGGCTGGAAGGAGAGAGAGAGAGAGAGGGAAGAAGGCAGAGAGAGGAGGGAGGGAGGGAGGGAGAGGGAGAAAGAAAGAGAGAGAGAGAGAGAGGGAAGAAGGCAGAGAGAGGAGGGAGGGAGGGAGAGGGAGAAAGAAAGAGAGAGGAGAGGGAGGGAGAGAGAGAGAAAGAGGAGGGAGGATGAGAGAGAAGGACAGAGGGAATAAGAGGGGCAGAAAGAACAGGATGGAGAGAGAAGAAAGAAAGAAAGAGAAAGAAAAAGAAGTAAGAAAAGAAAGACAGACAGAAAGAAATGAATAAAAAGAAGAGAGAAAGAGAAAGAAAGAAAGAAAGAAAGAAAGAAAGAAAGAAAGAAAGAAAGAAAGAAAGAAAGAAAGAAAGAAATGAATGAATGAATAAAAAGAAGAAAGAGAGAAAGAGAAAGAAAGAGACAGAGAGAGAGAGAGAGAAATTGCTGGGATGCTCTTGGAACAAAGTAGCCCCCCCCCATACCCATTCCAGCAGGCAGGAAATCAAGGGGGCTTCTCCCATGGGGGAGGGGCTGGACAAAGGTTGGAAGAGGACCAGGGAGAATTTCTCTCCCTTTTGGGGAGACCCCCCCCCATCTCACCTGTTGCTTTTGAGGCTCAGCCGACAGGTGGAGAGGGGAAGGGCAACGGGGGGGGGGGCTCGGAGCCTGCAGGGAGGGAGACCCAACCTTCCCTCCGAACCATCTGGAGTCACTCTGGGCTGGGCTGCTGAGTCCTTTGGGATGGGGGGAGACAGCCCTGAGCCTTGGCCTTGGCGGGGCACCCCTGGGAGGTCAGTCCGCTCAGGACTGGGGTTGGGAGGGCAAGAGAAAGGATGGGAAGAAGCAGCAGGACAGTCAGATCCACAAGGCATATGAGGGAGGCAGGGAGGGCAAAGGAAGGAAGGAAGGAAGGAAGGAAGGAAGGAAGGAAGGAAGGAAGGGAGGGAGGGAGGGAGGGAGGGAGGGAGGGAGGGAGGGAGGGAAGGAAGGAAGGAAGGAAGGAAGGAAGGAAGGAAGGAAGGAAGGAAGGAAGGAAGGAAGGAAGGAAGAAGCCAATGAAGGAAGAAGGAAGGAAGGAATGCAGGAAGGAAGGAAGGAAGGAAGGAAGGAAGGAAGGAAGGAAGGAAGGAAGGAAGGAAGGAAGGAAGGAAGGAAGGAAGGAAGGAAGGACAAATAAGTGAAGGAAGGAGCCAATGAAGGAAGAAGGAAGGAAGGAATGCAGGAAGGAAGGAATGCAGGAAGGAATGCAGGAAGGAAGGAATGCAGGAAGGAAGGAAGGAAGGAAGGAAGGAAGGAAGGAAGGAAGGAAGGAAGGACAAAAAAGAGAAGGAAGAAGCCAATGAAGGAAGAAGGAATGCAGGGAGAAGGAAGGAAGGAAGACAGGAAGGAAGGAAAGGGAAAAAGAATAAGAGAAGGAAGAAGCCAATGAAGGAAGGAGGAATTCAGGCAGAAGGAAGGAAGGAAGGAAGGAAGGAAGGAAGGAAGGAAGGAAGGAAGGAAGGAAGGAAGGAAGGAAGGAAGGAAGGAAGGAAGGAAGACAGACAGACAGACAGACAGACAGACAGACAGACAGACAGACAGACAGACAGGAAGACAGGAAGACAGGAAGGAAGGAGGCAGAGAGGGAGGGAATAAGAATGAGAGAAGGAAGAAGCCAATGAAGGAAGGAGGAATGCAGGGAGATAGGGAGGGAGAGAGAGAGAGAGAGACAGGAAAAAGTGCAGAGAAGAGAAACCAGGATGATTTTAGGGGACTGGAGGCTAAAAACATATGATGAATGGTTGCAGGAACTGGGCTAGTCTAGGGAAGAAAAGGACCAGGGGAGACAGGAGAGCAGCATTCCAATATTTGAGGGGGGGGGTTGGACTAGATGACCTACAAGGTCCCTTCCAACTCTGTTAATCTGACTTTAATCTGTTTTTAATGAAAAGAAGGACCAGGGGAGACAAGAGAGCAGCCTTCCAATATTTGAGGGGCTGCCCCAAAGAGGGGGTCAAGCTATTTTCCAAGGCACCCGAAGGCCAGACAAGGCTTCTGGTGGGCCCATTTTCGCCCTCCCAGGGGCCCAGGGGAGGCCTCTGGACAGAGGTGGTGTTGTGAATTAATAAAAGTGCTTGAATAAAAATTATTAAAACCTTAAAGTAAAGTGCAGGGTCCTGGCCCTGCACTTCTGATTGGCCGATAATAGCGACATCGAATTGGTCCGTTCAGGAGAATCTGATTGGCTATTAACGAGCCTCTCTCATTGGTTAAAGGAGCTAACGCTTCCTGTTTCTCATTGGCTGAGTACTCAAAAGCTTGCCTATATAAAGGAGCCGTTGTGGCCGTAGTTTTGCTCTGTTACACCATGTTAAATAAAGAGTTGAAGTTCACTGTTCATCGTCTCGTCTCCATTTCTTGCACCCATGCGCAAACTTAACACTGGCGACAAGGGTGGGATGTGGAGACGTCAGAGCTGACTGAACACTACAGAGCGCTAACAGAGCACGTGGCTGAAACGCACCAATGGCTGAACCATGTCCGGCAGCGTCATACCACCTGCTCCATTCGACCCGGCACAAGAAGACTGGGACTCATATATGGATCGCTTCCAGATGTTTCTGGAGACCAACAACTTGAAGGATGCCACTACCGGAAAGAAACGAGCGGTATTCCTAACTCATTGTGGGCCGACCGTATTTAAGATGGCCAAGGCGTAAGCGAAACTGGCAGAAGTGAAGTCCATGGACTGGGACATCCTCGAGCCCCTGCTAAGGGCCCACTATGCACCAACCGTACCAACACTCGTTAGAAGGCATGAATTTTACCAGAGAGATCAGTGGAAGGGCGAAAGTGTTACAGATTTCATAGCGGATCTCCGGAATCTGGGAGGCCTCTGTGGGTTCGCCGACCCCGAAGAAGCCCGGAGAGACCGAATAATTCTGGGATTAGATGCACCACACGTGCAAAGCAAGTTGATGGCGAAAGGCAACATCAGCCTTGCAGATGCCATCACTGACGCTACTGCAGCAGAAGCAACCAGGAAGTCAGCTGCCTGAATGCGCCGCACCCACGCCCCGCTTCGCCAACTCGCCAGCGAAGCTTCACCTCACCTAGAAGGACAGGCAACGACAGCCCACCATGAGGACCTCAAATTGTCATCAGAAAGCGATGAAGAAGAGGTCAACCGGCTCCGGTCTGAATGAGACCAATGCCATCAATGTAACCAGAGATTGCAGTACCAATGCGCTGGTTGTGGGGCAAACCACCCCCGATCAGACTGCAAATTCCTTGACGCGCTCTGCCATGTGTGCGGGAAAAGAGGCCACATCGGAAGAGTCTGTAGAAGCAAGCAAGGACCCAGCCAGCCCCCGAGGGGGGCTAACTATCACCAACCCACAGGAAGTCGTCCTGTAAATCGAGAATCCTTGAACCACTAATGGAACAACCACTCCTATAGAAACAAACCCATAGCCCACTCAACGAAACGAGAAGAGGCGCACCAAACCATTACGATCAGTTACGCCTCATCACTGGATGCCAAGAAGATCCGGGTGAAGGTGGCCATCGAAAACCAGCCTTGCATGATGGAAGTTGATTCAGGATCGTCCCTCTTGATGGTTTCCTGGAAGACCCTCAAGCAACTCATCCCTACCGTCCGGCGACAAGACCTCAGATTCCAAAGAATCATACTCAAGGACTATCAGGGAAATCGAATTCCGGTTGTCAAGTCCGTGTCTCATTTAAAAATCGTACCGCATCCCTACCCCTGACCGTAGTCGACAGGGATCGGCCTAGCTTGTTAGGCCTCCAATGGTTCGCTCCACTCGGAATTGAAGTAGCCGGCATTCACCAAACCAGCAGCGACGACTGGGAAGAGGCCCTCGTCCAGGAATTCCAGGACGTCTTTGCAGATAAACTAGGCGAGTACAGGGGGACCCCGATATCATTTAACCTTAACCCCGAAATAGCTCCCATCTGCCTTAAGCCTCGTCGAGTTCCATTTGGCCTTAAACCAAAGATTGACGAGCAGCTTGATAAATTGTTAGCCCAGGGTGTGTTAGAACCAACCGACCACTCTCCCTGGGAAACCCCAATCGTAACAGCCATCAAGCCGGATGGATCGTTAAGAATTTGTGGGGACAACCGAGCCACCCTGACGCGTATCTGGTACCGGTGGTGCAGCACCTCCTCCATTCCCTGGGGGGAGGAAAAGTCTTCGCTAAACTAGACTTAGTCCAGGCATACCAACAACTCCCGGTAGACAAAAAAACGGCAGAGGCACAGACAATCGTTACATACCAATGCGCGTTTAAATGTAACCGACTCCAATTCGGAGTAAGCGTGGCCCTGGGAATCTTTCAAAGTTTGATGGAGAGACTATTACAAGGGATAAAAGGCGTTGTCCCATATTTTGATGACGTTTTAATTGCTGCTCCGACTCGAGAAATACTAAGGGAGGGCCTGGGATTGGTTCTCCAGAAATTTAAAGACTCGGGTCTCAAAGTTAAAAAAAACAAGTGTCAACTATGTATGGATCGAGTAGAATTTTTAGGGTACTTAATCGATAAACAAGGCATTCACCCCACCAATAGCAATCTTAGGGCAATCAAAAACGCCCCAAGGCCCCGAAATAAGGCTGACCTCCAAGCTTTCCTAGGCCTTATCAATTTTTATAATGTTTTCCTGCCTCACAAAGCAACCGTACATCGTTTGTTGGACAAAAAAGCATTCTGGTTTTGGGGGCACCGAGAGGAACATGCGTTTCGACAAGTAAAAAACTTATTGACCTCTGATGCTGTTTTGATGCAGTATAACGAGACTTTGCCTTAAACGATTGCATGTGATACATCACCATTCGGAGTGGGTGTCATTTTGAGCCACGTTTTACAAACGGTAGTGAAGCCCCTGCTGCCTATTTTTCAAAGATGCTATCAAAAGCAGAACGCAACTATAGTCAAATCGATAAAGAGGCCCTTGCTATTGTATCTGCTGTTAAACGATTTCATGAATATATTTATGGGCGAGCTTTTACTATAGTAACTGACCACAAACCTTTATTGGGAAAAATAGCAGGCGATAAGCCAACCCCTTATATATTATCTCCCAGAATGACTTGCTGGTCAGAATTCTTGGCTGCATATAATTATAAGTTGCAACACTGCCCGGGGAAAGCCATTTCCCATGCTGACGCATTGAGCCGTGCACCACTTCTGGAAACCGTTGACGACCCCGCTCCGACCGTCACAACACTTCAGATCGAGACACTTCAAACACCGCCGCTGACAGCTCGAGATATCGCGATTGAAACCAAATGCGATCCCATTTTGGCACAAGTCCTCAGCTGAGTAGAGCATGGATGGCCATTGGACCAAATCCCTGACGACTTCGTTCCCTTCAAGAATCGACAGATGGAACTGTTTTCCCAGAAGGGCTGCATCATTTGGGGGGATAGAGTCATTGTCCCAGAGCGGCTACAACGAGCGGTACTGAGAACCTTGCACGACGGCCACTCCGGCATCGTGCGCATGAAAGCGCTTGCACGAAGCTACGCGTGGTGGCCGGGCATAGACAAGCAGATCGAAGCCTGGGTAAAGACTTGTTACAAATGCCAGGAAGTCAGCAATGCCCCACCGAAAGCAACCCCGACAGAATGGGAAACACCCAGGGGACCATGGTCCCATATTCATCTGGACTTTGTGGGACCTACTAAAGGACACACATTCCTATTAACGGTGGATGCCTACTCGAACTGGCTTGAAATCCATGAAATGAAAAATACAACAACCGAATCAGTCATCAGGAAATTGGACAGATTATTTGCAACACACGGACTACCAGACGTTCTGGTATCCGACAATGGCCCCCAGTTTACCGCACTTTTCTTTGAACAGTATCTGGCGGACCGCGGTATTCACCATGCGCTAACTTCACCAGTGCACCCTGCGGCCAATGGAAGGGCCAAGCGCATGGTACAATTCGTCAAAAAAACCTTGCATAAAATGGACTATGGCGATATCGAAGACAAGATTAACCGGATACTCTTTTTGCAGCACATCACTCCACACAGCGTCACCAACAAAACTCCGGCTGAGTTGTTGATGGGATGAAAGCTTCGCTCCTACCTCGACCGACTACACCCATCGTACGAACCTGAAAAACCACACGGATCCAGCGGGAAATGCCGTAATTTCCAGATAGGCGACTTAGTTTTCACTAGAAACTTTTCTGGCGATCCGTTGTGGGTCAAGGCAACTGTAATCCAAGTGACCGGACCCAGATCGTACCGAGTGAAATGTCGCGACGAAAGAATATGGAAGCGCCATATTGATGAGCTGCGTTCAAGGCTGCAGTCTGGGGTCTGCGATTCTGGTGATTTCCAAACTGAGGGGGGAGGAGATGCCAAGGAAGCTGAGCTCGAAACAGCAGAAAGCACAAGCGGAAGAAATGACCATTCAGACACAACACGTGAAGAAGGATCGGGGACAGGGGTAAACTCACCTCAAGGGATACCGAGGACATTAGCGGCAACGAAATTTTAGATGCAGAACTGGAGGCACCCTGTTCGCCAGATAATGTCCTACCCCAACAAGACTACAGACAAATACCGGGAGGACAATCGAAACAACCTGCCTACCTCAAAGACTACATTACCACACCCCTTAAACGGAACCCGGGGGGAAGGGGTGTTGTGAATTAATAAAAGTGCTTGAATAAAGATTATTAAGAGCTTGAAGTAAAGTGCAGGGTCCTGGCTCTGCACTTCTGATTGGCCAATAATAGCGACATCGGATTGGTCCATTCAGGAGAATCTGATTGGCTATTAACGAGCCTCTCTCATTGGTTAAAGGAGCTAACGCTTCCTGTTTCTCATTGGCTGAGTACTCAAAAGCTTGCCTATATAAAGGGGCCGTTGTGGCCATAGTTTTGCTCTGTTACACCATGTTAAATAAAGAGTTGAAGTTCACTGTTCATCGTCTTGTCTCCACTTCTTGCGCCCATGCGCAAACTTAACAGGTGGGATTCAAAAATCCCAGCAACCGGTTCGCTGCCTGGTTGCTCGGTGCCCATGGCCATGGTCATGGTGGACGTGGCCTACCAGAACTTCCAGTTTCTGGCTTCTGGTGGGCCTCCAGAGCCTGGGGGAACCCATTTTTGCCCTTGCAAGGGTCCAGAGGCCTCCCCCGGGCCTCTGGGAGGGCGAAAACAGCCTCCCCTGGCCTCTGGAGGCCCTCTGGAAGCTGAAAACAGGCCTGTTTCCGGACTTCTGGAAGGCCCATTTTTTCCCCCTCCTAGAGCCTCCATGCAGACTTTCCTCCATTGAAAATGGGCCCCGGGGAGACTCCGGGGAGAGGACGGGTAGGATGAGCGAGGCCAGCCAGTCATTTGAAATACCTGTTCAGCGTAGAATGTTCCCCAATATGTCCCCCAAATGTTGGAAGTGTAATTATAGCCAGGGAATGTATTTTCACATGTGGTGGACATGTCCCAAAGTGCGAAAGTACTGGTCTAAGATACAGGCATGGTTAGAAGAGATGACAAAACTAAAAATTAAATTTAACCCAGAGACCTTATTTGGGGGAATGCCAGAATCGACATGGAACCAAAAAAACACCAGCATCTAATATTACACATCATCACAGCTGCAAGGATAGCCTTTGCCCAAATCTGAAAATCAACAATGGTACCCACAGACCTGGCAGTAATCAACAAAATTCACCAATGCACAAAAGTGATCAGATTAACCATGCTATTAAAAAAATAAGGGAGTGGGAGATTACTTTACAATATGGAATATACGGTACAAATGGTTGAAAAAAAAGGAAGTAAAGATGTCCAGTGGAAATGATTAAAAAAATATCAAGGAAAAAATAGGAACAAGGATTAATGTATATATATACAGCTATGTATATATGTAAAGTAATATAAATAAATACTGTATTATAATGTAACAATAACATTAATAAGTAAGGATTTAGGAAATAAGTTATAGATGGACTTGTAGCAAATGACTTTAATTGACACTAATAGAAATGTACGCTGTTATAAAAATGTTGTAAAATGTGAGAACATGTTTCTCTTTTTAAATTTTTTTTTAGAAACTTTTAATCAACAAATGATGGTAATAAAAAAAGAAATACCGGTTCAGTGAACCAGCTGTAATTTTAACGTCCAGTTCGTGTGAACCGGTCCAAACCGATGAAATCCCACCCCGCCTCTGGACCCTTGGGAGGGCGAAAAACCGTAAGTGACAAAACAGGCTTGTTTCTGGCTTCCAGTGGGCTGGGGGAGGCTATTTTTGCCCTCCCAGAGGGCCTGGGGGAGGCATCCGGACCCTTGGGAGAGCGAAAACAGCTTCCCTGGGCTCTGGAGGCCCACCAGAAGCAGGAAATAGGAAGTTTTGGTAGGCCCCACCCAACATGGCCACATCGACCCAGTAACCAGGCAGCGAACTGGTCACTAGGATTTTGAATCCCAACCCTGGAGGGAGGGTGGGATGGAAAAAGGAAGGAAGGAAGGAAGGAAGGAAGGAAGGAAGGAAGGAAGGAAGGAAGGAAGGAAGGAAAAGAGACAGTCATGAGAGAAGGAAGGAAGGAGGAAGGAAGGAGGAGAGAAGGAAGGGAGGGTGGGAAGAAAGGAGGAAGAAAGGAAGGAGGGAGGGAGGAGGGAAGGAAGGAAGGAAAAGAGACAGTCATGAGAGAAGGAAGGAAGCAGGGAAACAGGAAGGAAGGAGAGAAGGAAGGGAGGGTGGGAAGAAAGGAAGAAGGCAGAAAGGAAGGCAGAAAGAGACAGTCATGAGAGAAGGAAGGAAGCAGGGAAACAGGAAGGAAGGAGAGAAGGAAGGGAGGGTGGGAAGAAAGGAAGAAGGAAGGAACAAAAAGAGACAGTCTTGAGGGAAGGAAGGAAGAAGGGAATGGGGAAGGAAGGAGAAAGATAAGGGAAGAAGGGGGAAGAGAAGATGGATTTTGATTTTATCGGAAGGAAAATGGATTTTAATTTAACGAAATTATCAGGCTGGAAAGAAGGCAAAGGAAGAGAAACATTGCAGGGGGTGAGCCCAGTTGGGAAGCCCAGCTGTCCCTTCCGAGATGGGCCTTGTTGTTCTGCCTAGTAATAATGCTTAGCTCTTAATTCCACCCACCAGCCGTTTTTCTTCATTAGCCTTATCCAGTTATGTATTTATTGCTCATAATCGGACAAGCCAGGCCCCTTCTGTGCATGGGCCTAGGCCTTTCTTCTCCCCAATAACCCCGCTGCTCTCTCCAAGCTCCCCCCCCCATGGAGGAGAGACAGGGGCCTGAGCTCCCCCTCCTGGCGCCCGAGTTGCATTTGACGCAGGGGACTAGCTCCACTACCCGTGCTTTGCTATGAAATCATGTGGTCGGGCTTAGTGTGGGGGGAGTAAAGTATGGCGGGAAAATTGTTCCTCTGCTTACCAGCATCCATCGATATTCATCTGTCAGTGTGAGAGAGGGTAGAAGGCTGTTTGGAAACTGAAACAGTATTTGCTGTGTGAGCAAGAAGGAGACAGCAAGGACCCCGGATGGGGCTTAGCTCAGTTTTTCTGGACTAAAGCTGCTTGGTGCTGCTGTGAAACTAAAATTGAAACTGAACCTCCTCTGCTTGTGTTTTGCATTTGGAAGAGATTTATTTTCAGGTGGGGAGGGGGAGTAACGCTACCTCCTGAGCATCAGAGCATGTTAATAATAATACAGATGTGAGAGTAGACCCTGAACTCTCTACCCGTGTCTATACTTCCTAGCTCTGAAATAAAATTTTGATTCAAAGCAAAATGAGGTTGCTTGCGTGCTTGTATTTCCTCTTCCACTTGTCTTATTTTATGACATAGGAAATATTAATGCTCTGATGATCCGTTCAAATAATCCTTTCTTAGTGAGCCCCTGGAAGCCAAGAGGAACCCTACGGGCCAAATTTCAAGTTTGTAGGCTTTACGGTTCTGGAGATGTTGTGATGATGCGGGAGTGGCATTTCGCTTGTATATGGATAGATTAGATAGAAAATAAAAAGCTTTAATTGGACATTAGCTTCCATGGCTTAGTGGGACCTCCATGTTCAGCAGCAGTATACATCTGGTGCCCATGAGGCTTTGCACCTGCCTCTCTCCAGATGCACCAGTTAGTCCAGTCCAAACCAGGGTGAAGGACAGTGGGCTCAACACTAACTTGATGTCCTTATCTTTCCTTGTGTTCCTAGCCACAGATTGGCCCAGAACTCCATGTTGACCCAGAATTCTCGAGCTGCTCAGCTGCTAGACGGACACAACTGTCACACCAATTGAGTTTGGCAACCGTCTCTTTCCAACAGGAGCATGCAAAGTTCTCCTTGGTTAAATAAACAAACCCAGTTTCCACTGAATGCATTCCAGAATTGGATTTCCAGGGGGCATCTGAACCACATCTTGATGCGCACCATATTACAGAATAATAGGGTTGGAAGGGACTTCTCCAGGTCCTCTAGTCCAACCCACTGCTCAAGCGGGAGACCCTGGCCTAGACCATTCCATACAGTCTAATGCAGGGGTCTTCAACCTTGACAGCTTTAAGACTTGTGGACTTCGACTCCCAGAATTCCTCCTCCAGCCATGTTAGCTCAGGGATTCTGGGAGTTGAAGTCCACAAGTCTTAAACTTGCCAAGGTTGGAGACCCTTGTGATAGATGATATATAGATAGATATATAGATTGATTGATTGGTAATTAGGTAGGTAGGTACAGAGAGAGATGATAGGTAGGTAATAGATCAGGGGAGTTCAAACTTGGCAAGTTTAAGACTTGTGGACTTCAACTCCCAGAATCCCTGAGCTTACATGGCTGGAGGAGGAATTGTGATAGATGATAGATAGATGATACATAGCTAGATATATAATGATAGATAGGGAGGGAGGGAGGGAGAGAGAAGAGAGAGAGATGATAGATAGATAGGTAATAGATCAAGGGTCTTCAACCATGACAGCTGTAAGACTTGTGGACTTCAACTCCCAGAATTCCTCCTCCAGCCGTGTTAGCTCAGGGATTCTGGGAGTTGAAGTCCACAAGTCTTAAACTTACCAAGTTTGAAGACCCTTGTAGATGATATATAGATAGATATATAGATTGAATGATTGGTAATTAGGTAGATAGGTACAGAAAGAGAAGAGAGAGAGAGATGATAGGTAGGTACTAGATCAGGGGTCTTCAATCTTGACAGCTTTAAGACTTGTGGACTTCGACTCCCAGAATTCCTCCTCCAGCCATGTTAACTCAGGAATTCTGGGAGTTGAAGTCCACAAGTCTTAAACTCACCAAGTTTGAAGACCCTTGTTCTAGTATCTTCTCAAAAGCCTGCAATGATGGAGCACCCACAGTTGTCCTCACTGTCAGGAAATTCCTCCTAAGTTCTCAGTTGATCAGTTTCCACCCATTGTTTCTTGTCCTGCCTTCAGGTGACTTAGAGAATAGCTTGACCTCCTCTTCTTTGGGGCAGCCCCTCAAATGTTGAAACATTGTTATCATGTCACCAGTAGTCCTTACAATAAAATAAGCTGGAAGGGACCTTGGAGGTCTTCTAGTCCAGCCCCCTGCTCAGGCTGGAAGCCCTATCCCATTTCAGACCAATGGCTGTCCAGTCTCTTCTTAAAAGCCTCCAGTGATGGAGCACCCACAACTTCTGGTGGCAAGCTGTTCCACAGGTTAATTGTTCTCATTGTTATGAAGTTTCTATGCTCTAATTGGTAATTAAAGGGGGAAACTTTTGGAATTATTAGATTTAAGATGAAACTTACTGAACAATGAAACAAAAGTATGCGATAAAATTGCAAATGTGACAGATAAAAGCATAAAGGTATAATGAATTTAGAATTAAAAATAAGAACGTTAGACTATAAAACAAGATATGAGAATATTTGAAGAAAAAGGAATGAAGTCAAGATTAAATTGAAAATGGATCTAATAAGCATGAATAAAATAAGAATATTGGAGAAAATTTATGGAAAATGGAAGTAATTATATGATATAGAATTGAATGGGAAAGATAAATATATATTAAGATCATGTTTGTATTGAAGTGTAAATACCTGCAACCACATTGTTCACTGAAAGAGATGTTTTTAAAATGTAAAAATAAAATAAAAAATGATTGCAAAAAAAGAATGTTTCTCTTTAATTCCAGGTTTCTTCTCTCCTTGATTAGTTTCCTCCATTGTTTCTTGTCCTACCTTCAGGTTCTTTGGAGAATAATTTGACCCTCTCTTCTTTGAGGCAGCCCCTCAAATATTAGAAGACTGCTCTCATGTCCCTGCTAATCCTTCTCTTCGTTAAATGGGACATCCCCCATTCCTCCAACCATTCTTCATGTGCTTTTAGCCTCCAGCCCCCGAACCATCTTTGTTGCTCTTCTCTGCACTCTTTCCAGGGTCTCCACATCCCTCAAACTCGCTCTGGTGTGGTCTCTCAACATGGATATATTTATCTTCGCTTCCGCCTTCTTGCCACACTCAAAAATGCCTCGGCCAGTGACACGTTCCAGTTGTTTCCCCCTGTTTCTTTTCCAGAGAGGGCGATCCTTTCAAAAGCCACACAGCATGCCTGCCCCTTTCCCACTTCCCTTTCCAAGGGTGCAAATTCCATGCACAGAACTGGGGAGGGGGTGGGGGGGAATATCGAAGACCCTAAGCTGTCTTCTGGCCCCCTCTGCAGCCTCCCAATTGCACTGCATATGCACAAAGATTGCATCAAGGATCCACGTGTGAATCTAGGGTGTGTGTGTGTGTGTGTCTAAAATTCAAGGTAAAGATCAGAGACGGGAAGGCGTCTGCCTGGAGTTGCACGGGGAACTTTTCCTTTTTTCTAAAAAAAAAATAGATATTTATTGTGTTTTCTACCAATACAACTCAAATCATAATCACATTTTCAACAGTGTTTTGACATCTGCAAATATTGTTAACTTCTAAGTCTTAATATACAATGTTTAATATATCAATAACTATTATCTTTGTCAATAATGGATTCCATCATATATTCTTGTATATTTCAAATATTTACAAATCATTTTCTTAAGGTCTCTTACAGTTAGTCTTCACATCTTATTTTTTATATATGTTTTTATATGTGTGTGTGTGTGTGTATATGGATCTTTGGTTATTTGGGTTTTCTCCCGCGTAAGATTGGAAGTACTTCCAATCTTATGTGGGAGAAAACCCAAATAACCAAAGATCCACATACAAATACCCACAAGAACCTCAGAAAACACACACACACACTTATGTATGTATGTATGTATGTATGTATATATGTATGTATGTATGTATGTATGGCATTCAGCTTTGTTTGGGTATTTTCCCACGTCATAGTAGTGGTGCTTTTAAAGTTGTAGCAATGTTTCAGCAGAATCTCATCTGCCATCATCAGGCTATACAGAAGCCTGATGATGGCAGATGAGATTTTGCTGACACGTTGCTACAACTTTAAAAGCACCACTACTATGACGTGGGAAAATACCCAAACAAAGCTGAATGCCATACATGTAAGTACCCACGAAAACTTAAGAAAACACACACACACACACATATATATATACACATACATATACACACACACACACACACACAATACAGAAGCCTGATGATGGCAGATGAGATTCTGCCAAAACATTGCTACAAAAAAGCACAACTATAATGACATGGGAAAATACCCGAACAAAGCTGAATGCCAGACATGTAAGTACCCACGAAAACTTAAGAAATATGTGTATGTATGTGTGTATGTGTGTATATATATATATTTTCATACCATTTGTGCCAGATCGCATAACACTCAGAGTCCTCTTTCTCTTTCATTTTTAATGTGAGCATGTCCATTTCAGCACATCCCTTTATTTTTTTGTTGGACTAATTCCTCACTCGGGATATTCGGAGTTTTCCACATTTGTGAGAAAGCTATCCTGGCCACTGTTAAGATATGTATAATTATATATTTTATCTTTCAAGTTCCCAATTGCAGAGACGCAACTTTGCAGGAAGAAAGGAGTTCAGTTGCCATGTATGATGAAAAAAAACCCAACCCCAACAATCACAGAAAAGTGGTTTCACAAAGAAAAGAGGAAAGATGCTAGAATGGCATTGAGGTACCAGGCTTGTGGGGGCAGCGGGAAATGAACCCATGGGTTTTGCACCCTGGTTCTCTCCCGGAGTTGTGGAATGACATGTGTTAAATTCACCTCTGCACACACACACACACAAACCCAAACCCAAACACACACACACACATACACCCACACCCACAGAGCATATTCTCTTTCACACACATCCCTCCAGTTTCCTTTTTTTCCATCAAAGTTTTTTTTATTTTTATTTTTGTACACATCTCTTCACGTAAGCAACATGATTCCAGATTACTACAGTTTCCTTTAGGCCACGCATTTCATCCTTATTTCAATTCAATCAATCAGAATAGAGCTGGAAGGGACCTTGGAGGTCTTCTAGTCCAACCCCCTGCTCAAGCAGGAGACCCTCTACCATTTCAGGCAAATGGCTGTCCAATCTTTTCTTTAAAAGTCTCCACTGATGAAGCGCCCACAACTTCTGGTGGCCAGCAGTTCCACTGGTTAATTGTCCTCTCTGTCAGGAAATTCCTCCTTAATTCCAGGTTGCTTCTCTCCTTGGCTAGTTTCCATCCGTTGCTTCTTGTCCTTCCCTCAGGGGATTTGGAAAATAATGTGAACCCCGCTTCTTTGGGGCAACCCTTCAGATACTAGAAGGCTGCTCTCATAAATAGTTGATAAACTTGCAAGATTCATTTTTCTCGCCACGTACATGTATACATACATCTGAGCTAGACTGTGTTGTTTCTCTGTGTCATATCATATATGTGAGTATATGCATAAGTTTTGTATTTATTTATTTATTTAGCCATGTTTATGTAGTGTATATTAGAGGTGGAGAGCTGTATGCAATTAAATTTCATTTTAATGTATGCTGATTAATGTACATTTAAAGTGACAATAAAAGTTATTATTCTATTCTATTCTATTCTATTCCATTCCATATATTGTTCTATTCTATTCTATTCTATTCTATTCTATTCTATTCTATTCTATTCTATTCTGTTCTGCTCTGTTTGATTCAATTCTATTCGATTCTTTCTCTATTCTATTCTATATTTTCTCTTCTATTCTTTTCTACTCTACTTTGTTCCATTCCATTCTCAAATTCTATTCGATTCTATTCTTTCTCTATTCTATTCTATATTTTCTGTTCTACTCTACTCTACTCTACTCTACTCTACTCCACTCCACTCCACTCTACTCTACTCTACTCTATTCCTTGTTCTGTTCTGTTCTGTTCTATCCTATCCTATTCTAAATTCTATTCTATTCTATATTTTCTGTTCTGTTCTATTCTATTCTACTCTACTCTATTCTGTTCCATTCTGTTCTCAAATTCTATTCCATTCTATTCTTTATTCTATTCTATATTTTCTGTTCTATTCCATTCTATTCTGTTCTATTCTATTCTATTCTATATTTTCTGTTCTATTCTATTCTATTCTATTCTATTCTATTCTATTCTATTCTATTCTATTCTATTCTATTCTATTCTATTCTGCTCTACTCTACTCTACTCTACTCTATTCTACTCTACTCCATTCCATTCCATTCCACTCCATTCCACTCCATTCTCCTCTCCTCTATTCCTTATTCTGTTCTGTCCTATTCTATTCTTTTTTCTATTCCATTCCATTCCATTCCAATTTATTCTATTCTGTTTTATTCTATTCTATATTATGTTCTATTCCATTCTACATTCTATTCTAATTTTATTCTATTCTATTTTCTGTTCTGTTCTATATTCTATTCTATTCTTTTTTATTTATTCATTTATTCTGTCGTGTTCATGTCATGTATATTAGAGGTTTTTGAGAGCTGCATGCAACAAAATTTGATTTTAATGTACGACGATTGGCATACGTTCAAAGTGACGATCAAGTTATTCTAAGTCCAGCCGTTCTTTTCTCTACGCTCGCCGAACCCCAAATCCTGCAACGGTTGTTTCATTAGTTAGAAAGTGTGTGTGTGTGTGTGTGTGTGTGTGTTTTAAACCAGGGAAAGGTGGATTGCTTCGGTTCTTGCTGCTTCTGTGGTGAAGGAGTTTCTGAGTTTCTTGTCTGGGGCTTTGGTTTTACTTCTCCATTTCGGGTTATTTCCTTTCTGCACTTCCTGTCACGAGGAAGCCAGCAGCAGCTCAAGACACAGAATAGGAATGAGAACAGTAGCTTCCTCCCCTGTGGGGTGGGTGGATGGGTCTTTTAAGGAGAAGGTGTTCCTCAACTTACAACAGTTTCATTTAGTGACTGCTCAAAGCTCCAACGGCACTGAAAAAAGTTGGGAACCTCGTTTCCTATCAGGAAAATAAATTCACCTGTCTTTCTGTATGCTGCCCAATCTCAGAAAATAAAAAAAAACGTGGAGTGGAAACTGGATAACCTGCATAAATGCTCCTTGTCAAATCGGCCTTTTCCGCCTAAAACCTAACTCATTTTCTGCCAAAGGAAATGAAAATGGTTTTGGTTGAAGAAATAGCTAACGAAAATGTCGCAGGCTTCTTTGGATCCACTCAACAGCTGACGTTCCTTGGACATTTCTTTCTGTACCAACTCAGGAAGCTCAAACTGCCCAAGGAGCTGCTGATCCAGTTCTACAGAGGAAGGATGGAGTCTGTCATCTGCACCTCTATAACTGTCTGGTTTGGTTCTGCAACCCAACAGGAGAGACACAGACTTCAGAGGGTAATTAGGACTGCAGAAAAAACAATTACTACCCACCTGCCTTCCATCGAGGACCTGCATACTGCAGGAGTCAAAAAGAAGGCTGTGAAAAAATCTACAAACCCCCCACATCCCGGACATAAACTGTTTCAACTCCTACCCTCAAAACGATATTACAGGGCACTGCACACCAGAACAACTAGACATAAAGAGAGTTTTTCCCCGAACACCATCACTCTGCTAAACAAATAATTCCCTCCAGACTGTTCAACTATTTACAAAGTCTGCACTACTATTACTGTTAATCTTCTCCTCACTCCTTGTCACCAATCCCATCCCACTTGTGACTATATAACTTTGTCGCTTGAATCCTCACAATTTATATTGACTTCCTAGTATGATTTGATTGCTTATTGTACCCTATGACCATCATTAAGTGTTGGACCTGATGATTCTTGACTCTTGACGAACGTATCTTTTCTTTTATGGACACTGAGAGCATTTGCACGAAAGACAAATATAACCATAAAGCCTATAATATAGATTAAAAAGCTGTGGCACTGATCTATTTGCCATAGGTGGTTGAAACATGGATTGTAGCAATCCTGACAGAGTTATTTTGATACAAGATGGGTGGCAAATGACAATAGAGAGAAATAGATAGAAAGATAGATAGATAGATAGATAGATAGATAGATAGATAGATAGATAGATAGATAGATGACAGATTGCAGATGATAGATTTATTTATATATATACACACAGAAAGAGATGAGAGATGAGAGAGAGAGAGAGATACATAGAGGATAGGTAGATGAGAGAGATATGATAGATAGATAGATAGATAGATAGATAGATAGATAGATGAAAGAGAAAGAGAGACAGATAGATATATGAGAGAGAGAGAGAAAGAGAAAGAGAGAGATGGATGGACGGACCATAGGTAGGTAGGTAGATGATAATAGATAGATATAGATTATAGATTATACACACACACACACACACACAGATGATGTACAGATGAGAGAGAGGATAGATGAGATATGATAGATAGATAGATAGATAGATAGATAGATAGGAGAGAGGGTAGATGAGATATGATAGATAGATAGATAGATAGATAGATAGATAGATAGATAGATAGATAGATAGATAGATAAAATTGTTCAGCCCACCACAGTTGGCTGGGTTCTTGCTTAGCAATGGTTTCATATGAAAACCTAACTAGAGACCTGCTTCACACGTCAAAGCAAGGCACGTTTGCCATCCACATAGCTTCCTGGCCAATGGTTGGGTTTGCAGAGGAAGATTAAGGTGGTACCAATAGCAGAAACTATTTGTAGCGCAGGCTTGACTTGTGGGGTCCTGGGTGCTTTCTGAGCTGGGTGATTTTCTTGCATACGTTTCAGGACCCAAACCAGGTAACATCATCAGTGCTAGAAGGGAGGGGGGATTGCAGAGAGGAGGAAGAGGAGGAGGAGGAAGAGGAGGAGAAGGAGAATTGTGGGGTCCTTGGTGCCAGAGGTGGTGAATTCAGCCAGTTCTGACCAGTTCTGGAGAACCCAGTAGTAGGAATTTGGAGTCGTCCGGAGAACCGGCCAATCCCACCTCTGACTGGCCCCACCAACCCCATCTATTCTCTGCCTCCAAGTCCCAGCTGATCGACTGGGTCTCCTTTGGTTGCCCTGCACAGGAGAACAGAGCTGGAAAGCAGGTTAGTAGGGTGGGGAGGGAATGGGGATTTTGCAGTAACTTTCCCCTGCCGTGCCCACCCAGCCACGCCCACAGAACTGGTAGTAATTTTTTTTTGAATACCTGAAGGATCCAGTAGAGAATTGATATATTTGATTATAAATGTTTTAACAGCAGCTAGAATTGTATTTGCTAAAAGCTGGAAAAGCGAAAAAATTCCGGTAGGAGGTGATTAAGAAAGTAATGGAATGTGCAGAAACGAGTAAATTGACATTAGCAATTAGAGAGCAAAAAGATAAAAGTATATTACAAAATCTGGGATTTATTTTATCAATGGCTAGATAAGAAAATAGAGAAATAAAATATATTATAATATAAATAAAACGTAATAGTAAAGATAATGCAATGATGTTATAATTGATTACAATGAAATGAATATTATGAGCTAGGTTTTGTAAAAGTTGAGATTTGCTCGAAAAGGATGACATGAATTTGAGTCTAATAATGATTTGATAATACTATAATATTCTATGCAGAGTTGATTTATACAATATGAATTTTAATTTAAATCTAGAAGGGAAAGATGGTTGATTTTGTGCACAAAAGATATGTACCAACTGACACACTGTACAATGGAAAAATGATTTGAAGTTTTATATTTGTATTTGTCAATGTTTGTTGTCAAAAATAAATAAATAAATAAACAAACATTTTTTTGAATCCCACCACTGTGGTGCCCTCTGGGATTGATAAGTTTTCTTGCAGATGTTTCACGACCCCAATAGATAACATCATCAGTGCTAGAAGAAAGAAGATAAAAGTTTAAAACCAACTCTTGCCGCTCCAGTCACCACTAATAATTAAACACTGCCATTTCAGATGTCATATCTGACTTCCAATCCAGAATCCAGTCCTAATCCAGAACCCAGAAACTAATCAAGGTTTCTATATCCAACCTAAATATAAGGGGAACTTCCCTGACAATGAGAACAATGAACCCGTGGAATGGCTTCTTTCCAGAAGCTGAGGCTGCTTGATCTCTGGAGATCGGGCAGCCATTTCTTTGAAATTGTATATAGGGTCTTTTGCTTGTGCAGGGGTTGGACTAGAAGATCTCCAGGGTCCCTTCCAACTCTTGTCATCCTGTTATTCCTTTGATTTGCGACGTTCCTATGAGGAAGGGGGGGGCTCGAACCAGCATGCGGAATTGCCAAAGACATCTGGATTTTAGGAGCGAAGGGAAGGCAAAGATGGCCTTTGAAGTTCTCTCCGGCGAAACTGACCTTTGGCCCTCCAGGCTGGGATGGAGAATTTTTTTTGAACTGGTCTCTGTTTGGGAGAGCTTTCGCTTTCAGCCCACCCACCCATGGAGCCCTTCTAAGCACAACCAGTGGAAAACTCTGACCTTGGCTCCACCGGGGAGTTTATTTGCACCCGAGCCTCCTCTGCAAACGAGCCTTTGTTTGTCCTGGGGAGGAAGAAATTTCTCCTTCATTCCAGGTTGCTTCTATCCTGGGTCAGTTTCCACCTGTTGCTTTTTCTCCCGCCTTCTGGTGCTTTGGAGAATAAGTTGACTCCCTCCTCTTTGGGGCAGCCTCTCAAATATTGGAAGACGGCTATCATATCTCCACACCTTATGCTACCAGACTTGAAATTCTAGACCTAGAAAACCTAGAACTACGGTGCCTTTGGTCCGATCTAAGTATAGTATATAGAAAATCATAGATTGCAATGTCCTACCTGTCAATGAATACTTCAGCTTCAGCCATAACAATACAAGAGCACACAATAGATACAAACTCAAGGTTAACCGCACCAAACTTGACTGCAGGAAATACGACTTCAGCCACAGAGTGGTCAATGTCTGGAATACTCTCCCTGACTCTGTGGTTTCTTCCCCAAACCCCCAAAACTTTAACCTTAGACTGTCTACTATTGACCTCACCCCCTTCCTAAGAGGTCTGTAGGGGGCCTGCATAAGCACACCAATCGTGCCTACCGTCCCTGTCCTATTGTTTCTTTTTATTTTTCTTCTATGTATCCATGTATTCATAACCATGTTTATACTTATACCGTCCCTGTCCTATTCTTTCTTTTTATTTTTCTTATATGCATCCATGTATTCATAACCATGTTTATACTTATACCGTTCCTGCCTATTCTTTCTTTTTATTTTTCTTATATGCATCCATGTATTCATAACCATGTTTATACTTATACCGTCCCTGTCCTATTCTTTCTTTTTATTTTTCTAATATGTATCCATGTATTCATAACTATGTTTATACTTATACCGTCCCTGTCCTATTCTTTCTTTTTATTTTTCTTATATGCATCCATGTATTCATAACCATGTTTATACTTATACCGTCCCTGTCCTATTCTTTCTTTTTATTTTTCTTATATGTATCCATGTATTCATAACCATGTTTATACTTATACCGTCCCTGTCCTATTCTTTCTTTTTATTTTTCTTATATGTATCCATGTATTCATAACCATGTTTATACTTATACCGTCCCTGTCCTATTCTTTCTTTTTATTTTTCTTATATGTATCCATGTATTCATAACCATGTTTATACTTATACCGTCCCTGTCCTATTCTTTCTTTTTATTTTTCTTATATGTATCCATGTATTCATAACCATGTTTATACTTATACCGTCCCTGTCCTATTCTTTCTTTTTATTTTTCTTATATGCATCCATGTATTCATAACTATGTTTATACTTATACCGTCCCTGTCCTATTCTTTCTTTTTATTTTTCTTATATGCATCCATGTATTCATAACCATGTTTATACTTATACCGTCCCTGTCCTATTCTTTCTTTTTATTTTTCTTATATGTATCCATGTATTCATAACCATGTTTATACTTATACCGTCCCTGTCCTATTCTTTCTTTTTATTTTTCTTATATGTATCCATGTATTCATAACCATGTTTATACTTATACCGTTCCTGTCCTATTCTTTCTTTTTATTTTTCTTATATGCATCCATGTATTCATAACCATGTTTATACTTATACCGTTCCTGTCCTATTCTTTCTTTTTATTTTTCTTATATGCATCCATGTATTCATAACCATGTTTATACTTATACCGTCCCTGTCCTATTCTTTCTTTTTATTTTTCTTATATGTATCCATGTATTCATAACCATGTTTATACTTATACCGTCCCTGTCCTATTCTTTCTTTTTATTTTTCTTATATGTATCCATGTATTCATAACCATGTTTATACTTATACCGTCCCTGTCCTATTCTTTCTTTTTATTTTTCTTATATGTATCCATGTATTCATAACCATGTTTATATTTATACCGTTCCTGTCCTATTCTTTCTTTTTATTTTTCTTATATGCATCCATGTATTCATAACCATGTTTATACTTATACCGTCCCTGTCCTATTCTTTCTTTTTATTTTTCTTATATGCATCCATGTATTCATAACCATGTTTATACTTATACCGTCCCTGTCCTATTCTTTCTTTTTATTTTTCTTATATGTATCCATGTATTCATAACCATGTTTATACTTATACCGTCCCTGTCCTATTCTTTCTTTTTATTTTTCTTATATGTATCCATGTATTCATAACCATGTTTATACTTATACCGTCCCTGTCCTATTCTTTCTTTTTATTTTTCTTATATGTATCCATGTATTCATAACCATGTTTATACTTATACCGTCCCTGTCCTATTCTTTCTTTTTATTTTTCTTATATGCATCCATGTATTCATAACTATGTTTATACTTATACCGTCCCTGTCCTATTCTTTCTTTTTATTTTTCTTATATGCATCCATGTATTCATAACCATGTTTATACTTATACCGTCCCTGTCCTATTCTTTCTTTTTATTTTTCTTATATGCATCCATGTATTCATAACCATGTTTATACTTATACCGTCCCTGTCCTATTCTTTCTTTTTATTTTTCTTATATGTATCCATGTATTCATAACCATGTTTATACTTATACCGTCCCTGTCCTATTCTTTCTTTTTATTTTTCTTATATGCATCCATGTATTCATAACCATGTTTATACTTATACCGTTCCTGTCCTATTCTTTCTTTTTATTTTTCTTATATGCATCCATGTATTCATAACCATGTTTATACTTATACCGTTCCTGTCCTATTCTTTCTTTTTATTTTTCTTATATGCATCCATGTATTCATAACCATGTTTATACTTATACCGTCCCTGTCCTATTCTTTCTTTTTATTTTTCTTATATGCATCCATGTATTCATAACCATGTTTATACTTATACCGTCCCTGTCCTATTCTTTCTTTTTATTTTTCTTGTATGTATCCATGTATTCATAACTATGTTTATACTTATACCGTTCCTGTCCTATTCTTTCTTTTTATTTTTCTTATATGCATCCATGTATTCATAACCATGTTTATACTTATACCGTTCCTGTCCTATTCTTTCTTTTTATTTTTCTTATATGTATCCATGTATTCATAACCATGTTTATACTTATACCGTCCCTGTCCTATTCTTTCTTTTTATTTTTCTAATATGCATCCATGTATTCATAACCATGTTTATACTTATACCGTTCCTGTCCTATTGTTTCTTTTTATTTTTCTTATATGTATCCATGCATTCATAAATATGTTTTTACTTATACCTATTATCTTGTAAGCAATTGACAAAAATAAATAAAAATAAATAAAATGTCCCCCCCAGCCCTCCTTTTCATTAAACTAACAGAATAGCATAAGAGTTGGAAGGGATCTTGGGGGGTCATCTAGCCCAACCCCCTGCTTGAGCAGAAAACTCTATCCCATTTCAGACATATGATTGTCCAATTGTTGAAGTCACAGTTGTTATCTGCATCGGACTTCTCTCCTTGACTTGGCTTGTCCAAAAGTGGCAAAAGGTGATCACGGGACACAACCATCACAAGTATGAGTGAATTGCCAGAGGTCTGAATTTTTGACAGTTGCTAAAACGGTCGTAAGTGTGAGAAAACGGACCCAAGTCCCTTCTTTTCCCAGCGCCGTTCTAACTTTGAGTGGTCACCAAACCAATCATGGGAAGTCGAGAACCATCTTGATCGAAGGTCTCCCGCCCAGAGCAGTGTGTGTGTGTGTGGGGGGGGTTGGACTAGATGACCTCCGAGGTCCCTTCCAGCCTTAAAATGATTCTGTTCTGTGTTTCAGGGATGGGAGGACTGAACCAGGAAAGCCGAGACCGGCCAGCAGTAGGGGAAAGGCAAAAGGTTGACAAAAGAATGCAGGAAACCAACCGAGGCTGAGACTGCAAAGCTGTGGCGGGTGACACTTTCTGACCGGGCGAGGGGCCCTCGCTTCCCCCCAGAGCCTTCTGCTTTCTGGAGATTAGCTCTCGGCTCCCGGAAGAGGCACCTCGGCCGGCCTCCTCTTCCTCTCTGGCTGGGTGCTGGGTGGCTTTGTGGGACTGTGGGCCTGTGATACGCAGGCTTGCAGAATTACAGAACAACACAGTTAGAAGGAACCTCAGAGGTCTTCTAGTCCAACCCCGTTAGAATACAGAATAATACGGGTTGGAAGGGACCTTAAGAGGTCTTCTAGTCCAACTCCCTGCTCAGTCAGGAGACCCTGACAGGATTACAGAATAATAAGGGTTGGGAGGGACCTTAAGAGGTCTTCTAGTCCAGCCGCCTGCTCTAGCAGGAGACCCTTACTTGTTCAGTTGGGTTTTTTTTTTTTTACGGTCTTTCACTTTTGTGGTTCTGAGGAGATGCGACAGGATTGCAGAGGACATGGCATCCCCCCAAAATATTTTAAAAGTTTCTCACTTGATTCTTTCTAAAATTTCTCTATTATTCTCTCTCTCTCTATTATCTATCATCTATTATATCAGAGTTGGAAGGGACCTTGGAGGTCTTCTAGTCCAACCCCCTGCTTAGGCAGGAGACCCTACATCACTTCAGACAAATGGTTGCCCAATCTCTTCTGAAAAATCTCCAGTGATGGAGCATCCACAATTTCTGGTGGCAAGCTGTTCCACTGGTTAATTGTCCTCACCATCTGGAAATGTCTCCTTAATTCCAGGTTGTTTCTCTCCTTGATGAGTTTCCATCCATTGTTTTTTTATCCTGCCCTCAGGTGCTTTAGAGAATGATTTGACCCCATCTTCTCTAGGGCAGCCCCTAAGATATTGGGACACTGCTGTCATGTCTCCCCTCGTCCTTCTTTTAATTAAAGTAGACATATCCAGTTCCTGTAACCGTTCTTTGTATGTTTTGGCCTCCAATCCTCTTTATTGCTGTTTTCTGCAGCTTCTAAGTCTCAACATCTGGTTTTACATTGAAGTTGAATGCCAAATTCCAAGTGTGGCCTTACCAAGGCATTATAAAATGGTATTAACACTTCACCTGATCTTGATTCTGTCCCTTTTTCTATCATCTCCCTCTATTCTCTCTCTCAATCTATTCTTTTTCCTCTTTCTCCTTCCATATTATCTATCCTCTCTCTCTATTATATCTTTTTCTCAATCTATTCTCTCTCAATTATCTATTTTTCTCTTTCTCCTTCCCTATCTATGGTATTATATATCATCTTTCTCTCTATTCTCACTCTCTTTCTCAATCTATTCTCTCTCGTCTCTCTCTCAAAACTGTTTCTTCCTCCCCTTTATCATCTGTCTCTCTATTCCCACTTTATTATCTTTCTCAATCTATTCTCTCTCATCTATCTATTCTCTCTCTTAATCTGTCATCTAACCATCCATCCATCATCTATTAAATTTCTATGCCGTCCATCTACAAGGTGTCTCTGGCTGGCTTGCAAATTATAAAAATGAATAGAAAGAATTAAAAAAATTAAACAAACCAATATGAAAATAATATTAAAATTTGAGCTAAAAAAATTGTTGGCTGCTTGGAGACGCCTCCGAATGAGATGGGGGGCATATAAATCCAATAAATAAATAGCTACATACATACATATATACATAAATTCATGTAGCTGAATTTCTATAGACAGTGATTCCTGTATCTTGGGTTTGCTTTTCTGGGTCTCAGCACTATGTACGAATGAGCCCTCTTAGATGACCTTATGATGTCCCGGCTAAATTTGGGAAAATGGGTTAGTTCAATCACCAAGAGACCAGGGTTGTGTAAGCATCACAACTGGGAGGTGATGAGGTTTTTCCCATCTATGAAACTATTCCAGTAATATTTTGGGAACTTCCAGTCACATCTGATGGGCCTGTGCAATTGCCTCTGCACACACAGGCTTCACACACGATGTAGGTAGAAGAGGGGAAGGACTTCAATTGCAGCTTTCGTGCCTAAGATAGGACTAGAACTCACTGCCTCTTGGTGATGGGCCCAAAGTCACCCAGCTGGCTTTCCTTCCTAAGGAGGAGGAACTAGAACTCACCATCTCCTGGTGATTGGCCAAAAATCACCCAGCTGGCTTTCATGCCTAAGGCGGGACTAGAACTCACTGTCTCCTGGTGATTGGCCCAAAGTCACCCAGCTGGCTTTCATGCCTAAGGCGGGACTAGAACTCACGGTCTCCTGGTAATTGGCCCAAAGACATCCAGCCGGCTTTTGTGCCTAAGGTGGGACTAGAACTCACCATCTCCTGGTCATTGGCTCAGTCACCCAGCTTCTCTTTCATGTCTAAGGTCGGACTAGAACTCACTGTCTCCTGGTGATTGGCCCAAAGTCACCCAGCTGGCTTTCATGACTAAGGCGGGACTAGAACTCACGGTCTCCTGGTAATCGGTCCAAAGACATCCAGCCGGCTTTTGTGCCTAAGGTGGGACTAGAACTCATTGTCTCCTGGTAACTGGCATCAGGAGCTGGTTTTCATGGCTAAACACTCTGCCCCAGAATGAATAAATTACTGGATTCTGCTCCAGACAAACCTGGTAGAACTTCTGCCATCGGTAATTGGACTAGAAGACCTCTAAGGTCCCTGCCAGCCCTATGATTCTATGTCTAGGTTTAAAATTCTGTCTATAGTAGTGGTGGTATTCAATCAGCTGGGATTGGGAGGCGGAGAATAGATGGGGGCAGGGCCAGTCAGAGGTGGGATTTGCCGGTTCTCCGAACTACTCAAAATTTCCGCTTCCGGTTCTCCAGAATTGGTCAGAACCAGCTGAATGCCTCTTCTAGTCCATAGCCAGGGGTGGGATTCTACAGGTTCTCACCTATTCGCTAGAACCGGTTGTTAACCTTCTAAGCAATTCGGAGAACTGGTTGAGAGAAGAAATTGCTCGGCTAATCCTGTAAGGAAGGCAGGAAGGAAACATTCTGGTGTTGCTTATAGAAACTGCCTCTCCATTAACCCTCATTACATTCTTGGCAGGGTTAGGGTTAGGGTTCTAGCACTGATGATGTTGCCTAGTTGGGTCATGAAACGTTTACAAAAAGACAATCAAGTATAGAGAGTACCAAGAACTTTACAATCGTCTCCTCCTCCTCTTCCTCCTCCTCCCCCCCCCCGGCTCTTCCCCACAGACCTCATTCCCTTCTAACATTGATGGTGTTGCCTAGTTGGGTTATGAAACGTTTACAAAAAGACAACAAAGTACAGAGAGTACCAAGGATTTGACAGTCCTCCCTCACAAACCTTCTAGCACTGATGATGTTCTCTAGTCAGGTCATGAAACGCCTGCAGGGGGGAAAAAAAACCAAGCTCAGAGCACCCTCATTTCAACCCTGTGCTACACCCATTTCCCTTTATTGGGGTTCGTCTTCATGCTGGCACCGTGTTCAGGGCCAAACGAGGGGCTTCAGCTTCCTGGTTGGATAGGATAAACTTTTATTTTCCATTTCCATTTTGTTTTCCCAACCGATTCCCATCATGTCCTTCGAGACAAAGCGGGACTTTGCCAGGTTTGACAAGCCATTTTCACCCTGAAACTGTATTTTGTCCACTAAATCCAGGATGGGTTGCATTTCACACACACACACACACACACACACCCCTTTCCCAACGGAAGGAAGAAATGGTGAGGCCAGAGAAATCTTGGTCCTGAGGTCCAGACGTCCCGCAGAGTCCGTTGGGCAGGGAAATCAGTTGAGGCTCTCCAGGCTGGTCTTAATTCTTTCCATCTCGTGAAGGAAGCTGTAAAACTGGGGCAGGGTTAATTCTGGAAGGAGAAGGACCAAAATGATCAGGATTAGCGACTAAAATTGGTCCGAAATGGCATATAGGATCTCCTGCCTAAGCAGGGGTTTGGACTAGAACAGTGGTCGCCAACCACGGAGGGACTGTGAGAAAATTTGAGTGGTCCGCAGAGAAACGTCACCCCCAAAGCAAATAATCCAGGCTGCGTGGGAACACAAGGCTGCACCGCCCCTATGGCCCTTTCCCCCCTCCCCTCACTCCCTCGTGTTGTTCGCAATGCAAGCGACACAAGCCTTGTGTTCCCGTGGGCCTTGTGGGCGGCACAACCTGCATTAATTGCTTTTGGAGGTGGGGGGACATTTCTCGAGACAGAGCACCAACATTTTCTCACAGACCATCCGTGGTCTCTGGCCCACTGGTTGGCGACCGTTGCTCCGGAGGCCAGAAATGGGTCCATTTCCGGACTTCTGGAAGCTCATTTTTTTGCCCTTCTCCAGTCTCCGTGCAGGTGCTGTATTTACCTGGCATCCAAAACGGACCACGTGGGGGTCTCCTGGGAAAAGGTAGGGTGGGTGGAGCCAGCCAGGGGGTGGGATTTACCGGTTCGCTGAACCGGCTATTAAAAAGTGATTAAAATTAGCTCCCGGTTTGACTGAACCGGAGCGAACCGGGTAGCAGCCACTCCTAGTGCTGTTGTGATTACCAAGGGTCATCAAACTAATAAGTCGTAAGTCAAGGAACACCTTTATTTTCGGCAGCTGGCTGGGCTCTCCTTCAACGCCTCCCTCTCTTCACTTCCAGCGTTTCCCCACAGACAATGTTGGCTTACTCACCTAGGTATACTGGTTCCAGCCGGCTGCCTTTCTTAACCACCAGCTTCAGCTACAAGGAGATGAAAGGTCGTGAAAAGTGGGGTGAGTTACAGCAAAGGAGGCAGATGTTAGAAACCCCCCAAAAGCAACCCCTGGAATCTCCCATTGGGGAATACTTGGAAGATACAAGGGGGAGAAATTCAAGATTCTCGGCTTTCAGAATCACAATCAGAATCGAGCTGGAAAGGGCCTTGAAGCTCATCTAGTTCAGCCCCCCTGCTCAGGCAGGAGACCCTTACAGAATAACAAGGGTTGGAAGGGACCTCAGAGGTCTACTAGTCCAGCCCCCTGCTCAAGCAGGAGATCCTATATTACTTCAAACCAATGGCTGTCCAATCTCTTCTTGAAAACCTCCAGTGATGGAACACCCACAATTTCCGGTGGCAAGCAGTTCCACTGGTTAAGTGTCCTCCCTGTTAGGAAGTGTCTCCTTAGTTCCAGGTTGAATGTCTCCTTGATTAGTTTCCATCCGTTGCTTCTTGTCCTGCCTTCAGGGGCTTTGGAGAATAGCTGGACTCCCTCCTCTTTATGGCAGCCCCTCAAATATTGGTATATTGCTATCAGGTTCCCCACAATCCTCCTTTCCTCTAGACTAGCCAAAATTTATTCTGTATTTGCTAGAATATGGGGAAGTTTGAATAATTGTCCATTTGGGGGAAAATATGGACAGAAAATAGCTTATACTCCTTGATTTACAACCACAACCCACGCCCCAAATTTCCACTGCTAAGCGAGGTGGTGGTTAAGTCCCTTTTGCCCCCTTTTACAGCCTTTCTTGTCACCGTCACTAAGTGAATCTCTGCAGTGGTTAAGTTAATCCCACGACTGTTCAGTGTGAAAAAAAAGACATCGGTGCCTTTTTTTTTTCCAATGCCGCTGCAACTTCGAACAGCCACAAAAACAAACAGTTGTAAGTTGAGAACTACCTGGGTATAAAGGGCGAAAAAAAAAATCAGTATCCGGATTTGGATGGCGTGACCACAGGAATGCTTATGACAGTCGTAAATGTATAAAGTTCCTTTTGTTTAGTGCTGTTGTATAACTTCGGTCACTAAACGAAACGGTTATAACTCAAAGACTACGTGTATGTATTCTCCAACACTGGAAGTTTTTAAAACGATGTTGGATAAGCATTTGTCTGAAGTGGCAGAGGCAGGGGGTTGGACTAGATGACCTCCAACTCTGAGTTCCCTTCCAACTCTGTTATTCTATTCTATTCCTTCCTCAGGCCCCTCACCTGAGGTCTGGGCTGTTTCTGATTCTCTTTCCCCCCCCCCGCTCCTGGTTCTACCTGTCCCTTTGTCATGCCCCTGTCGGAGTCTGAATCCGAGGAGGCAGACGAACAGCTGGCAGGGAGTGGGAGTGTGGCTCCGTTGGTTGTGGAGGAAACTGGGAAGGGCAAAGTCCGGCTGGGCAGAGCAGGAAAAGGTAGAACAAGGGAGAGGGAGCTCAGAGGAAGACCCAGGCCCACCCTCTCTTCATCCTAGGGCACGCAGGGAGGAACGGAGAAGGGAGCAACGTGGGTGGTATGGCTTATGGGGGAGGAAAGGGCCCTGATTCCCTTCATTAGCCACATCTGGGAATGAGAATTTAAAAGAGAAGCAAGCAGAGTGCAATTTCTGCTGGGAACAAACATGAGTTTATCTTGTGTTGACTTTGCTTATCTGCAGTCCTGGCGTCTTCCCAACCAGGTTGAATTACCGCCCTTCCTTCACGTCTGGAATTCTTGTTCCTGCCCTGCTGGACTAATTACCTCATTTTGCCTGGATTGGACTTTTAGTTACAGTTTTTGTTGACCATGTTTTGGACTTGATTCCCTGCAGCCAAAAGCTGTTCCTGGGAGAGATTTTCTCCAGCCCAGAAGGTAACCAGGACATTGGGGGCAAAGTTGGAGCGAATAAAGGGCCTCCTACAGATTATCTGACTGTGTGGCCTTTGTGCCACGCCCCTTTGGGTCACCACACCCTTCCCCAAAACCGTCTTACCTGGAGGAAAATGCTTCCTACTTTCCCCAGCTCACTGCTTCCGGCCGTCACTATTCAGGAGAGCGAGAGAAAAACAGCAGCAACAAAATTTTATACAAAGGGATTGGCAAAGGCCACCCCTCTTTGCCTGCACCCCAACCCCAGAAAAGAACTGACCTCCAAATTTCCACTCCATGTCTATTAGCTGGTTAACCATCAGCGTCTGCCCCACAGCCAGGCGCGAGAGGGCGGGATAATTTTCCTTCCACTGGGACGAAGGCAGAAAGACAAGGGTGGAATAAGCGATGGTTTTAATACAGGGTTCCACTTCATCGGGTTTGAACAGGGCTTCCCAAACATGGCGACTTTAAGACTTGTGGATTTCAACTCCCAGAAACTTTAAGTTGCCAAGTTTGGAGACCTCTGGGTTTGAAGAATGCAAGGGAATTTCCCTGAAGCTGAGGAATAGCTGGGACTAAGTTTTATATTTTTGTTTTATCGGAATAAGTGAATTCACCATCATTGCAATTGCAGGCACAATTTCAGAACAGAGTAACAGAGTTGGAAGGGATCTTGGAGGTCTTCCAGTCCAACCTCCTGCTCAAGCAGGAAACCCTACCAGGGGTCTCCAACCTTGGCTCCTGGAAGCTTGGCGGACTTCAACTCCCAGAGTTCCACAGCCAGCAAAGCTGGCTGTGGAATTCTGGGAGTTGAAGTCCGCCAGGCTTCCAGGAGCCAAGGTTGGAGACCCCTGCGACACCATTTCAGACAAACAGCTGTTCAATCTCTTCTTAAAAACTTCCAGCGATGGACCATTCACAACATCTGGTGGCAGGTCATTCCACTGATTAATTGTTCCCCATGTCAGAAAATTCCTCCTTATTTCTAGGTTGAATCTATCCTTTTTCAGTTTCCATTATTCCTTCAGGTACTTTAGAAAATAGTTTGATTTCTTCCTCCTCTCTGGGGCAGCCTCTCAAATATTGGAAGATGCTCTCCTGTCTCCCCTGGTCCTTCTCTTCCCTAGACTAGCCAGGCCCAGTTCCTGCAATTGTTTGTCATATGTTTTAGCCTCCAGTCCCCAAATCATCTTGGTTGCTCTACTCTGCCCTCTTTCCAGAGTCTCAACATTTTTTTTTATATCATGGCAAATTTCCATTGAAACCTGCTGGCTGTGTTCACACAGTGCAGTAAGTAAAGATGGTTTGTTTACAGCACTTACAGTGTAAAGAGTTAAGTCAACTGTTTGATTGAATCAAACTCAAAATTAACTTGCCGAATAACCACAATGTGACTGTTCACGCAATGATCCCACAGACTTGCATGATTTTTTTAACCTTAGAATAATGTTTCTTTTAAGATGGATGGGCTTTGACTCCCAGAATTCCCAGCCAGCATGTTTTAAAGTTCTTAAAGTGGTCAAAGCTGAGAGACCCGGCCTTCTAAAACTACCTAGGAATTTTCCAGGGAGAAACCACATTTACAGATACTCCTTTTTTACAGTGAGAAAATAGAAAAAAAAAAAAAACTAAGGTTCCAAGTTTGGAAAAAAAAAGATTTGGATTCCCTCTGCAGTGTTGTAGAGGGTGGTTTAAAATGCAAATGTTGATCCTGGCCCCTGGAGGAAAGCGCTTACCTGTTCTTCAAAATACCTGGCCTTTTCATCGCTCAGCCCTGCAGGAGAAATTGAAGATGGTCAACCGGAGCAATAAAGCGCGGTAGCCCTTCAGACAGAGAACTTAGAGAGAGACCTACCCAGGGTGATAAGATCTGCTCCAACTTGTTCTGCAGTCAGCCTCCTCTTTAAGGCACCTGGAATAAACGTTGTGTAAAAAAAAGGGGGAGACCAGTTGACAAACACACGAAAGGAAAGATAAGGCAAGGACTGACCTCTATGACCGCAGAGGTGATTTATGGGGGAAAAAAACAAGCAAAAACTAACTTGAGCCATTGGGGGTGCTTGCAAATTTGCACCCCAAATTTTTACAATTTTATTTTCTTTCTGTTTTTTTGTTTTCTTATTTGAAGTTTACTTTGTTCTGTTTCTATTTTTTGTTTTGTTATTTGAAGTTTATTTTGTTTCATTTTTGTTTTATTATTTGAAGTTTGTTTTGTTTTATTTCTTTTTTATTTTACTTTATTATGCTACTTGATTTTGATTTCTATTTTTTATTTGATATTATTTGATTTCTATTTATGTTATTTTATTTAAAACATTTATATAGCTTCCCATCTTTCAAAGAAATCTGAAAATTATTTTATATTTTATTTCATTGCTACTTTTAATTTTAGTTTTACTTAATTATTATTTCATTGTACGCTATATTTTGTTTCATTGCTATTTTTTTTATTTGGTTATATCTCTTTTTATTTTAATTTACTTCAAATGTTTATATAGCTGTCTATCTTTCAAAGAACTCTGGATGAGTCCCAATTAAACATGGAAAGACATATAAAATCATATTGAAAGTATAAAACTAAATCAATTGAAACAAGAAAGATAAATTCCAGCCATTCAGGATGCTTGCAATCCACTCCAAAACTCGCTTATTTTTTTTTTAATTTTTTAATTTAATGTTTCTATTTTATTTTTATTTTACTTTACAGTAATAAACAATACCCCAATCAAGGAATTACCAACTCAGACAAACAAGCAAACAGTAAACAATTGAATCAAGGAACCACCAAGAAAAAACCGTTTCCATCATCACTGACAACAAAAGACATTTGTATATAAACAAGAGAGCAAACCCTCCTTCTAACACTGATGATATCACCTAGTTGGGTCATGAAATGTCAACAAGAAAACTACCAAGCTCAGAGACCACCAAGAACCCCACAGTTCAACCCTGGGCTACAAATATCCTCTTTGATCAATATTCTTATCTGTAGTAATCATTTTTTCTTCTTTTTAGCCTCCTATCAGCTCTCTATTTCTTAGCAGCAAGACTGTTTGCTTCTTCTTATAATGTCTGAGAGATTGTACTGGAGGGAAAGAAATTCCATTATAATCAGAATTTCAGGACGCCTTCTGAATATCAGTGGAAAAAACTGGAGTTATGCACCATTGGTGTACTGTCACTCAGAAAAACAATCCTGAGTTCCCTTAATTCAATTTTAGCCTTGTAAACATTTTATCTTTGATTTTTACTTTAGGCTTGTCAAAACCATATTTTGTAAACTTAACTGTGCTTTTTAGTACCATTTTATATTACTTTATAATGTGGATTTTTGAACTGCTCAGTTGGTTAAGAGTGATTGGCAATGTAGAAATTAGATAGATAGATAGATAGATAGATAGATAGATAGATAGATAGATAGATAGATAGATAGATAGATAGATAGACAGACAGACAGACAGACAGACAGACATGATAGATAGATAGATAGATAGATAGATAGATAGATAGATAGATAGATAGATAGATAGATAGATAGATAGATAGATAGATAGAGATAGACAGATAGATAGATAGATAGATAGATATGGGTAAAATGGGACTAGAATTCACTGTCTCCTGGTGATTGGACCTAAGTCATATAGCTGGCTGTGCCTAAAGCAGGACTAGAACTCCCAGTCTCCTAGGGATTGGTCCAAAGTCGCCCAGCTGGCTTTCATGGGTAAGGTGGGACTAGAACTCACTATTTCACCCTGTCACCCAGCCAGCTTTCATGCTTAAGGGGGGACTAGAACTCCCAGTCTCCTGGTGATTGGCCCAAAGTCACCCACCTGGCTTTCATGCCTAAGGAAAAACTAGAACTCCATCTTCTCTGTGTTTCTAGCTGGTGCCTTCACCCAAAGACCAATGTGGCTCCCAGAGCGGTTCTCCACCCCACCCGAGACCTACCACAGACCTGGGGAGGGGGGGGGGTGTCTGCTCCACACTCACCACTGGGTACCAGCAAGAGACTTTTGACGATACTCTTCAAAGGGCCGAGGCTGATTTTATTCCCCGTTGCAAACTCTGACAGGTTAGCCAGGAACCTCTCCACCTGTCAGGCACAAAAGCAAAGACGTGTTTTGCTCCAAGTTTCACACTTCCCTTGCACACGTACATGTTGTGGCCCTCCATGGCCATCGGAGCTGGCCATAGACTTGGACAGTGAGGAGGTTAGGGAGGAACGTGGGCCAGTCCCGGAGTCTGGAGAAAGCTCTGACAAGGGCTCTGCTTTGGAGGCAGAGATGGCCCCAGGGCCGTACGACAGTGATCAGCTGCCTTCGGAGTCGGAGATCAGTGGGGAAGAAGAACAGCTGGAGCCTGTCCCGAGTGTGCACATGCACAGAGCTGCCAGATGAAGGGAACAGCTAAGGAACAAGGGCTGACTCGGGAGTAAAGGCTCATTTGGACTTTATTCCCATAGGGAATAAAGAAAAGCAAAAGGGGAGTGGGATTTGCAGGAGACAATTAGTTCAATTCATGAGGGTGAAGATCTCTTCCTGACTCTTTGCTAAGGAATTGCTGCTACAGCGTGGCGTTTGGAAGCTATCGGCCTGGCAACTCTCCAAGCCCGATAAAGGTCTGTGGTTGTAAATTCACCCTTGCAAGACTGTTTGCCAGGACTTTGCTGGATGTGAATGAGAGGAATTCACATGAGCCTAAATAAAAGGGGTTTTGTAGGGACGAGGAATCGGCTTCGTGCTTTTGGGAAGCCCAGCTCAGAACAGTACATAAGTGAGTCTCAGAGGGAGAAGCTGCCCTGCTCAGCTCAACTCCATGGGTGTCTCCTCAGAGGAAGCCCCATAGCTGTCGATGGGTTTTCCCAATGGGATCCTTTTGAGACCTCTTTCCAAATCTCGTTGCCCTCCAGGCAATTTGGGAAAGGGGGAGAAAGGAAAAAGGCCAGCAGAACTGAGCACCCAAGGGACGCCTCGGCTTATGACCACAATTTGGCCCCAAATTCTGCTGCTAAGCGAGATACTTGTTAAGGCACTTCTGACCCATTTTACGGGCTTCTTTTGCCCCTGTTGCTAAGTGAATCACTGCAGTTGTAAAACTAGTAACACTGAATGTGGCTTCCCCATTGACTTTGTGAAAAGGCTGCAAAAGGGGAAATGTGTGTATATGTATGGCATTCAGCTTTGTTCGGGTATTTTCCCACGTCATTGTAGTTGTGCTTTTAAAGTTGTAGCAACGTTTTGGCAGAATCTCATCTGCCATCATCAGGCTTCTGTATTGTGTTCGTCTATATATGTATATATACTTATTATATACATAAAAGCGAAATATCCCTCACGCATCATCACAAAATCTCCAGAACCATAAAGCTTACAAACTTGAAATTTGGCCCGTATGTCCCTCATAGCTTCTAGGGGCTCGCTAAGAAAGGATTTTTGGAAATGACCATCAGAGCATTTAGAATATTTCCTATATTATTATTATTATTATTATTATTATTATTATTATTATTATTATTATTATTATTATTATTATTAACATGCTCTGATGCTAAGGAGTTCCACTCATGCACCTGAAAAAAAAAAAAAGAAATCTCTTCCAAATGCAAAACGCAAGCAGAAGATTTTTCATTTCAGAAACAGTTGAGCTAAGCCACGCCCAGGCTCCTTGCTATATATGTGTATATAATATATAGATATGTAACTATTTTGTGTGTGTGTGTATGCACACAAACGCACACACACAAACACTCGCTGAAATTCTGCTCCCAATTGTGGTCGTAAGTCGAGGACTACCTATAATGCTATTATTGAAAACTTTGTGATATAGAAGAAATATTTTCCACGTTGCGCATAAACTGCCTTCATTCGCACTAGAAAAAGGCCAGCTGGTCTTCATCCAAAGAGGGGGGGGAGGCAACCACCCCTCCTTTTTGGATTCCTTGCCCTCCCCTCTCCCCTCTCCCCTTCCCCAAAGTGGATTACCTCTTTGGGTTCTTGCAGGAATTGGAAAAGCACCTCCAGGAGGGTAGAAAATTGCTGGGGGGGGGAAAGAAGGAAGGCCGTCATTCAACCAGAAAAGCTTCATGCTTCCCTAACCTCCTTAAAACGAGCGGCATATAAATTTAATAAACAAAGAAATAAAGGAGAGAGAGAGAGAGAGTGGGCTATAAGTGCAGGGGGGGAGTCTAACTGACAGCCACTTTAAGACTCATGGACTCGTGGATGATACGATTATAAATTATGGATTGTGCAGAAATGAATAAACTTACAATGGAATTGCAGGAGACGGAAGAATATTATACGGTCTGGGAAAAATGGTATGTCTGGTTAGATAACAGGAATAAAAATTATGCAAAATGTAAATTATGTGTGTATGTGTGTGTGTGTGTGTGTGTGTGTATATATATATATAAATATATATATATGTGTGTGTGTGTGTGTGTGTGTGTGTGTGTGTGTGCTATGTATGTAAATGAAAACGGATTTGTTTTTTAAAGGTGAAAAAACTCAAAAAAAGTATTCTTTTAGAAAAAGACTCATGGACTTCGACTCCCAGAATTCCCCAGACAGCACAGATTAGAATTAGGGATATTTATAGTTGGCTGGCTCAGGCATTCTAGGAGTCCAGGAGGCTTAAAAAGTAGCCAAGACTGGAGACCCCAGGCAAGTGGCAAAGGTACCCAGGCTGGAAAGCGGGAAGTCATGAGTTCAAATCCCGACCCTAGCCTTCTGGGTGACTTTGCGTCAATCATCGGGAGGCTACGAGTTCTAGTTCTGCCTTCAGATATGAAAGCTGGCTGGATGACTTTGGCCCAATCCCCAGGAGACGTTGAGTTCTAGTCCCACCTAACCATGTCTATCTATCTATCTAACATATCTCTCTCATTCATCTATCTATCTATCTATCTATCTATCTATCTATCTATCTATCTATCTATCATGTCTACAATATCTGTCTGTCTGTCTGTCTGTCTGTCTGTCTGTCTATCTATCTATCTATCTATCTATCTATCTATCTATCTATCTATCTTCATGTCTACAATATCTATCTATCTATCTATCTATCTATCTATCTATCTATCTATCTATCTATCTATCTATCTATCTATCTATCTATCTATCTATCTATCTGTCTACAATATCTATCTGTCTGTCTGTCTGTCTGTCTGTCTATCTATCTACCTACCTACCTACCTACCTACCTACCTACCTACCTACCTACCTACCTACCTACCTACCTATCTATCTTCATGTCTACAATATCTATCTATCTATCTATCTATCTATCTATCTATCTATCTATCTATCTATCCATCCATCTATCTAACATCTCTCTCTCATCTATCTATCTAAAAGCCAGGTGGGTGACTTTGGGCCAATCACTCCCTCTCAGCCCAACCCACCTCACAGGGTTGTTGTTGGAGGGAAAATAGGAGGAAGGTGGTGTGTTGGATGTGTATGCTACCCTGGGTGATTTGTAAAAATAATAAAGGTGGGATATAAACAAACAAACAAATAAATATTACCCTCTGCATTCACAAAATGGCTGCCGGGGAGCTGCGCTCAGCAGTCCCCAAAACAGCCGCACGGACAAGAGAAAGGATGACTCAGACCATTTGCCAAACCACAAAGTCCCAGAATCGAACTTGAGTGCCGCTAAGTTTCCCCAGAAGACAAACTCTGTTAAAGTTTTTTTTTCCCCACAGGTTCTTCCTCGCCCCCCTGCCCTTCCTTGTCTTCTTCTCTCCTCTTTTGGGGAGGGGGCAGGTGGGCTCTGGTCATCCAAGCCCACCCTGACTGGCAAGCCCACCCACATCCTAGGACAATGATGGTGAACCTTTTCGGCACTGAGTGGCCAAACCAGAACACGGGTACATGCGCATGTGCTGGAGCACCGGAAAACCAAAGACAAGCTGGCCAGTGTGCACGGGCCTCTTTTGCGGAGGCTTTTGGGCCTGTTTCTCAGGCCATTTTCGGGCCAATTCCAGGTCGTTTTTGGCCATTTTTCAGGCCGTTTTTGGGCGGTTTCTCAGGTCATTTTTGAGCCAATTCCAGGCCGTTTTTCGGACCATTTCCTGGCCATTTTCCAGGCCTTTTTTCATGCTGTTTTCAAGCTGTTTCCAGGCCGTTTCTCAGGCCATTTTTTGGGCTATTTCTCAGGCCATTTTCAGGCCATTTTGGGGTGTTTTCAAGCTGTTTTTCAGTCCATTTCCAGGCCATTTTCCAGGTTGTTTTCAAGCCGTTTTTCAGGCCATTTCTCAGGACGTTTCTCAGGCTATTTTCTGGGCTGTTTTCAGGCCGTTTTACGATCTATTTTCAAACCATTTTGGGGTCAAAAACAGCCCGAAAAATATCCTGAAAAAGACCTGTTTTGGGGCTGATTTTCAGGCCGTTTTCCAGTGCTCCGGCGGCTGTGAAGACCAGCTGTCCAGGACTCATGTGCATGCCAGGAACCAGAAGAGCAGCTGGCAATGGTGTATACCACCTCTGGCACACGTGCCACAGGTTCACCATCATGGCCCTAGCGGGAGTCAGTGCTTGCCGCCAGTTTCTCTTTCAATTTCACCAAAAGAATTCAAATTTAAAGCCAAGACCATTTTTGTAGCCCTGGGTTGAACCATGGGGGGTTCTGGGTGGTCTCTGAGCTTGATCCTAATCCCGCTATACAGGTAGTCCTCGTTTAGTGACTGAGGTTACAACGGCACTGAAAAAAAAGTGACAGGACCGTTTTTCACACTTAACGACAGTTGCAGCCTTCCCAAGATCATGTGATCAAAATTAAGATGCTTGGCAAACTGACTCGTACTTATGACCGTTGCTATGTCCTGGGGGGTCATTTGGTCCCCTTTTGCGACCTTCTGACAACCATCATAAATAGAGATAGTCCTCGACTTACAACAGTTCATTTAGTGACCGTCCAAAGTTACAATGGCACTGATAAAAGTGACTTATGTCTTTTTTTCACACTTATGACTATTGTAGCGTGATCATATGGAGGGGTCCACAAGATCAACATTCAGACCCTTGACTCATATTTATGACAGTCAGTGTCCCAGGGGGATCATATGATCCCATTTTGCGACCTTCTGACAAGCAAAGACAATGGGGAAGCCAGATTCGCTTAACAACCGGGTCACTAACTTACCAACGGCAGTGATTCACTGAACAACGATGGCAAGAAAGGTTGTAAAACAGAGCAAAACTCAATTTAACCAGTCTCACTTAACAACAAAAATTTTCAGCCTCAATTATGGTCATAAATCGAGGACTACCCATATTGGAAGGTTGGAACCCACGTCCAGTGGAGGTAGCGGGTTGATCCTCGGTAACCCGAGTTTAAACATGCTTGGGATAAACACCTATCCATCATCTGACAAAGACCTAAATACATTTTAATACATTTGTAATAATAAACTGACTAAAAAGAAAAAGAAAACCTCAAAAGGCAGACTGGGTGGACCAGGGGGTCTTTTTCTGTCGTCACTTTTCTATGTTTCTGTGGTTGTTTTTTGGGGGAGACGTTTCATGACCCAGTTAGGTAACATCATCAGGGCTGCAAGGGAAGTGATTTTGCTTTGTATGTTCCCTATTTGGTTGGCAAAACAATTTGCTAGAAAACAATTAAGTTCAGACAGCACCAAGAACCCCACAGTTCCTGCTCCTCTCCACAACCCCCTCCTTCTAGCACTGACAATGATCCTTAGTTGCCCCATGAAACGTACCCCTCCTCTCCCCTCCCTTCTAGCACTGATGATGTTCCCTAGCTGGGCCATGAAATGTCTGCAAGAAAACCACCCAGCCCAGAGAGCACCAAGGACCCCATGACATAAAGCCCAGCCTGGCGCAAAAGGCACTAGGCCCTTCAGATGAGAGGCCTGCATCCCCAATTGCAAAGCAAGGCAAGGTGCAAAATCTCCAGGACCTCTTGAAGAGACGACACAGGCCAACAAATCGTGGTTTAGGGCAGAGGAAAGTCTGAATGCCCTGCCTGTTGGCACACCGCCTACGGTTGCAATCAGCCTGGCCCCATCACTGCAGGAGGTTTCACTTCCATCAGATCAGATCAGATCGGAGTAGATCAGAAAAGTGGCAGATGAGCTTTGGCATCAGCGTTGCCAGATTCAAAATGTAAAATTATCGTACCCGAGACTCAAAATTATCGTTTTTTTGAGAAAATTATCGTACATATAGCAAACTCTATATCTCACAGGAAGTACCAACTGTAGGCATATATCCATGTGGAAAATGTCCGAATTGAAGGCATGAAGCCACAAGATACGATCCCGCAAAACTTACGATCAGCAATAAACTACCTCAATGGGCCTGACGCGCGCGACGACTAGCTGACTCGACTCGTACTCGTACTTGTACGTAGCTCGTGAGCGAGCGTGTATCACGTATGCACAAACTACACGCGCGTACGCACACACACGTGATCTAGACTCATGAAGTTGCATGAACCCACGAAAAGTACAGTATGGTAAAATACTAGCTCTTAAGGGTATAATAAAGTTGCTTTCAGGGCAGCTGCAATTTAAATTGCCAAACTGTAAAATTATCGTACATTTGACCTTTTTGGGAATTATTGATCGTACATCGTACAGAGGGCCAAATTATCGTACAAATACGATAATTATCGTACGTCTGGCAACACTGTTTGGCATCCTGCTAGCATAGGTGACTGGGGAATTCTGGGAGTTGAAGTCCACCAGTCATATTGTTGCCAAGGAGACCCCTGGCTTAAATCCCAACTGGGGTGGTGGTGGTCATCTAAGGCCTTGGGAAGGAGAAGGAACCCCCCCCCGGAAGCAGCCCCCACCCCTGCCAAAGGAGACGACCCCCTCCCACGCCTTCCTTGACCAGAGGAGGAGGGGCTGCACGTCAGGGCTCGACTGCATGGCCAAGAGACCCCCACCTCCTTTCCTGCCGCCCCCTCCCCAACCGTGGCTCTCCCACCCAACCGGGCTGGGGAGGGGAAGGGGTGGTCTCCTTCTCCGGCCGGTCTCTCCCGAAGCCCCCACCGACCCCGTCGCCCCCGAAGGACGGAGACCCCCCCCGCGCCCCGCCACCTGCGCGCTCAGCTGGTTGAGCAGCTGCAGGTCGGCGCTGACCGCCTCCGGCACCGGCTGGCGGGTGAAGTTCAGCAGCCCCATGGCCCGGCTCGGCTCGGCCTCGGCTCGGCTCCGCCTCCCCGCTCCCCATAAATCGCTCCGCCCCAGAAGTCCGGCTCAGCTGAGCATCAGCGCCGGCACTTTCGAGCCCGGCAAGGCGGCTGGCCGCGCCCCTCTCCGGCGGCTGGAAGCCCGCAACGCCTCCTCCTCCTCTTCCTCTTGCGCCTTGCTTTCCTTGGCCCGGGAGGGGGGGGATGAGACCTCGCCACACACCCACCCCGGCGCCAAGGATGAATCAGAATCAGGATAAGAGTTGGAAGGGACCCTGGAGGTCTTCTAGTCCAGCCCCCTGCTCAGGCAGGAGACCCTGATGGGATTACAGAATAACAAGGGTTGGAAGGGGCCTTAAGAGATCTTCTAGTCCAGCCCCCTGCTCAAGCAACAGACCCTGACGGGATTACAGAATAAGAAAGGTTGGAAGGGACCCTGGAGGTCTTCTAGTCCAGCCCCCTGCTCAGGCAGAAGACCCTGACGGGATTACAGAATAACAAGGGTTGGAAGGGATCCTGGAGGTCTTCTAGTCCAGCCCCCTGCTCAGGCAGAAGACCCTGACGGGATTACAGAATAACAAGGGTTGGAAGGGACCCTGGAGGTCGTCTAGTCCAGCTCCCTGCTCAAGCAGGAGACCCTGACGGGATTACAGAATAACAAGGGTTGGAAGGGACCCTGCAGGTCGTCTAGTCCAGCCCCCTGCTCAGGCAGCAGACCCTGACTGTATTACAGAATAACCAGGGTTGGAAGGGGCCTTAAGAGATCTTCTAGTCCAGCCCCCTGCTCAGGCAGGAGACCCTGACAGGATTACAGAATAACAAGGGTTGGAAGGGACCCCGCAGGTCCTCTAGTCCACTCCAGTAACCAGTGCCCCCTCCCACCCCCAGGCTAAGAGCCTCAGCTGCTTTGCTGGCAGACTGGAAAGTGTGAATGGGCAAGGAGGAACCCCTGTTTGGCCCTGGACACCAGATCCGTTTGAGGTTCTGTGTTGCTCCCAGGGGTGGGGGGAGGAGAACTGTGGCGTCCCTGGTGCTCTCTGAGCTGGTTGCTTTTTTTTTTTTTTGCAGACATTTGGTGTCCCAACTAGGGAACATCATGAGTGCTAGAAGGGAGACGGGTTCAGGAGGAGGAGGAGGAAGAGGAGGAGGAAGGAAAGGACTATGGAGTCCTTGGTGTTCTGAGTTTGGCTGTTTGCTTGCAGATGCACAAGCAACAGAACATAATGAGCTTATTTCAATAAACTCAGAGAGAACTTGGGAAAAATTCCATGGATAAAAATGCTAAAGGGGAAAACAACTCAAGAATCTTTGGAAACTCTAAAAAGTTTGATTATAGAAGCCCAGGCCAGCACAATACCACTGAGAAAGAAAAACAAGAAATCCAAGAAGAAAGCAGCATGGCTGCACAAAGATCTCTCTGGCAAATTGAAAGAAAAAAAAGGACAAGTACAAAAAATGGAAAGAAGGACATAGAATCTGCAAAGACGAAGTCAGGATAGCAAAGGCTCAGAACAAACAAAGACTTGCAACAAAAGTCAAATATAATAAAAAAAGTTTCTTCCAACATATAAATAACAAGAAAAAAAATCAAGGAAACAGTCGGTCCAAGAAAGAGAGAAGATGGCAAGGACGTAACAGGCAACAGAGAGAAAGCAGAACTGCTTAACTCATTCTTTGCATCAGTCTTCACGCAAAAGGAAACTATAGCTCAACCCACCAAAAACATAACTGTGAAAGACAGACCAGAAATAAAAGTTAAAATAAGCAAAAAAATAGTAAGAGAACACCTGTCTGATCTTGATGAAAACAAATCACCGGGGCCTGATGGATTACATCCCAGAGTTTTAAAGGAGCTGGCAGAGGTCATCTCAGAACCACTGCACCACATCTTCCAAAAATCCTGGAGCACCGGGGAACTAACCAGAGGACTGGAAAAGAGCTGATGTGGTTCCCATCTTCAAAAAAGGAAAAAAAAACAGACCCAGGAAACTACAGACCAATCAGCCTAACATCAATACCTGGGAAGATACTGGAAAAGATAATAATAATAAAAAAAAAAGATCTGCCAACATCTAGAAACAAGTAAAGTAATAACTAGCAGTCAGCACAGTTTTTTTAGAAACAGATCATGCCAAACCAATCTTATTTCATTCTTCAACCCAGTGACTAAATTAGTAGACCAGCAAAATACTGTGGACAAAATATATTTAGATTTCAGCAAGGCATTCGACAAAGTAGACCACAACCTACTCCTTGGTAAGCTAGAAAAAGTGGAATAGATAGCACCACCACGAGATGGATTTGCAACTGGCTGGCAAACCGTACTCAAGGAGTAGTCCTTGATGGGTCTAAGTCTACACGGAGGGAAGGAAGCAGTGGGTGCCACAAGGTTCCGCCTTAGGCCCAGGACTCTTCAATATCTTCATTAATGACTTAGATGAGGAAATAGAAGGGGAACTTACCAAATTTGCAGATGATACTAAGCTGGCAGGAATAGGTGACACCCAAGAAGATAGGCTCAAGATCCAGATGGATCTTGACAGACGAGAACAATAAAATGAAATTCAATGTAGAGAAAAGTAAAGTCCTATACTTAGGCAAGAAAAACCAAAAGGACGCATATAGACTGGGTGAAACCAGGCTCAGTAGCAGAAACTGTGAGAGGGATTTTGAGTCTTAGTGGACAACCAGCAATGTGCAGCAGCAGCAGCAGCCAAAAAAGCCAATGCAATCCTAAGTTATATTAACAGGGATACAGTCGAGATCAAGGGAGGTACTACTACCACTCTGTAAAGCCTTAGTAAGAACGCACTTAGAGTCCTGCATCCAGTTTTGGTCACCACACTACAAAAAAGATGCTGAGACTCTAGAAAAAGTACAGAGAAGAGCAACCAGGATGATGGGGGGACTGGAGGCTAAAACATATGATCAATGATTTCAGGAACTGGGCTTGGCTAGTCTAGGGAAGAGAAGGACCAGGGGACACAGGAGAGCAGTCTTCCAATATTTGAATACAGGAAATAGGTATGAATAAATGGGAACAATAGGACAGGGATGGTAGGCACGATGGTGCACTTATACATGCCCCTTACAGACCTCTTAGGAATGGGGTGAGGTAACATATACACTATATATATAGGTAACATATACACTATATATAATATATATAAAATATCCCAAAAATACACAAAGAAGGCATACCTCTCAGACCCATAGTCAGCTCCAGAGGAGCACCACTACAAAACCTGGCTAAACACCTAGCAAAAGAGCTACAGCCCCATGCTGAAACAGCAGCTTCTCATGTACAAAACTCATACCACTTCTTGGAAATGATCAAAGATCTACACGTGGAGCAAGAAGATCTGCTTGTAAGTTTTGACGTGGTTTCACTATTCACTCAAGTCCCGATAAAAGAGACCCTCGAAATCATCAAAAATAAATACCAACCAGCTAAACACCTCATGGAACTAACAGAACACTGCTTAACCAACACATATTTCATATACAAAGGACAAAGATACAAACAAATTGAAGGAGCCCCCATGGGATCACCACTGTCACCTGTCATTGCAAACCTGTTCATGGAAGAATTCGAATCCAGAGCCCTGGCTAATGCCATACTCAAACCCAAACTATGGTTAAGATATATCGATGACACATTCGTGATTTGGCCCCATGGACAAGAAAACCTAAACAACTTCCTAACACACCTAAACAGCGCACACCCCAAAATCAAGTTCACCATGGAAACAGAAACAAACAAACAACTACCATTCCTAGATGTACTAATCTACAAGAAAACAGATGGCACACTAGGACACACCATATACCAGAAGAAAACACACACCAACCGCTACCTCAACGCCCAATCCCACCACCACCCAGCACAGATAAACTCCGTGGCTAAAACACTAATTACTAGAACCAAACGCCTGGCAGACAAGACACACATTAAGACTGAACTATGCACCCTGACTAAAATATTGACAGCCAACGGCTTCCACAAAAGCAAAATCACCAACTTGATCCACAAAAACACACTGAGACATAATAGAGACCCAGAAGATGAACAGACCTATGGAACAGCTGTCCTGCCCTACATAAGAGGCACTACAGACAAAATTAGTAAGATACTATACAGACACCACATCAAGACTGCCTTCAAAACAGACAGAAAAATAGCAGCCATCCTCAGGAACCCCAAAGACAAAATTGACCTGGAAAACCAAGGCATATATGAAGTCCCCTGTGCATCATGCCCGGCCACATACATTGGACAGACCAATAGAAGAATAAGCACCCGCCTGGATGAACACAAAAATGCAGTCAAAAAGCTGGAACACACTTCCTCACTCGTCCAACACATGGAAGCCACAGGTCATAACATCAACTTCAATGGCACCAAAACCCTAGCCACCATAGAAAATCCCAGCCACAGAATCATCAGAGAAGCCATAGAGATTGAAAAAAGACCAGAAAGCATGAACAGAAGAGATGATTCCACCAGGCTGTCAATCATTTGGAAGCCTGCACTCACAAACAAAAAAATCTCCACACCACAAGCCAGGCAAACACCTGGGCACAAACAGATCCCCCCTGATACCTCCAGCTCAAACACACCCCAACCAGGCACCCAGATGAAACCCAGCTTCCTAACTAATGATAGCCGTCCATTTACCCGAAGCCAAGCTGCACTAAAGGCCTCCAATAAAGTAACACAATGTTGCCAGCCAATCAAGATACAAAAAGAGCCCTCCCCCCCCCAAAAAAAACAGACAGAAGATATTAGTAGCAGAACACAGCAAACTCCAAGACCAATAAACACAGACCAAGACTCTCAACCAATCAGGAGGAAGAAAAAACCATTCTGACACAGCAATAGGCTGCCCCAAATTTAAATCTGAAACCACTGTAAAAGTCTGACTCACAGACAAACACCATACAGAAGCCTGATGATGGCAGATGAGATTCTGCTGAAACGTTGCTACAACTTTAAAAGCACCACTATTATGACGTGGGAAAATACCCGAACAAAGCTGAATGCCAGACATGTAAGTACCCGCGAAAACTTAAGAATGTTTTCTTAAGTTTTCGCGGGTACTTACATGACTGGCATTCAGCTTTGTTCGGGTATTTTCCCAAGTCATAATAGTGGTGCTTTTAAAGTTGTAGCTTTATATATATATATATGTTACCTATATATATATATGTTACCTATATACCTATATATATATATATTATCCATGTGGATCAGTGTCCTCTTGTTCAGGCAGGAGACCCTTACAGAATAATTTCAACCCTTTCTCCCTTCATCTGTACGATTTTTTCTTTCCTTTCTCCTCCTGTCCTCTTCCTCCTCTCCCTTCTTCTTTCCTTTTCCTTCCCTTCTCTCCTACTGTTCTTCCATTTTGTCCTCTCTCTTCCTCATTCTTCTCTTCTCCTCCATTCCTCCTTGTTCTCCTCCGCCTCTTCCTTTTCATTCTTCTCTCCTCCTTGTCCCCTCCTCTGCCTCTCCTCCTCTCCTGCTGTTCTTCTATTTTCTTCTTTCTCTAATCATTGTTCTATACTGTTTCAGACAAGCTTCTTAAAAACTTTCAGTGATGGAGTGCCCATGATTTCTAGTGGCAAGCAGTTCCACTGGTTCATTGTTCTCCCTGTCAGGAAATTCTTCCTTAATTCCAGGTTGCTTCTCTCCTTAGATCAGTTTCCATCTCTTGCTTCTTGTCCTGCCTTCAGGGGATTTGGAAAATAAGTTGACCCCCCCATCTTTCTTTGGGGCAGCCCCTCAAATCCTGGACAGCTGCTATCATATCTCCCCTATTCCTTGTTTTTTCTAAACTGGCCAAACCCAAATCCTGCAGCCATTCTTCCTGTGTTTTAGCCTCCAGGCCAAGGGCCTTCAAACTTGACAGCTTTTAAGACTTGTGGACTTCAACTCCCAGAATCCCTGAGCTAACATGGCTGGAGGAGGAATTCTGGGAGTTGAAGTCCACAAGTCTTAAAAGCTGTCAAGGTTGAAGACCCCTGATCTATTACCTACCTATCTATCATCTCTCTCTCTCTTCTCTCTCCATACCTACCTACCTACTTACCTATCTATCCATCCATCTATCCATCCATCCATCCATCCATCCATCCATCCATCCATCCATCCATCCATCTATCTATCTATCTATCTATCTATCTATCTATCTATCTATCTATCACAAGGGTCTTCAAACTTGGCAAGCTTAAGACTTGTGGATTTTAACTCCCAGAATCCCTGAGCTAACATGACTGGAGGAGGAATTCTGGGAGTCAAAATCCATAAGTCTTAAAGCTGTCAAGGTTGAAGGCATCGCCCCCCCTTCTAGGCCTTTAATCATCCTAGTTGCTCTTCTTTGCGCTTTTTCCTGGATGCTGAGGGCCACAAGACCAAGCACAGATATGCAAGACATGTTCAAAGACCAAGCACAGATGCTCAAGACATGCAGCCTCTATCTGGGCTCTGAGATCCAGGACTCCACCCTCCAAAAACTCCCTTTTCTGGCAGCAGCCATCTTGGCCAGCCATCAACACCCACCTCACTTCGCAAGGCTGGTAGCCACTTCCGGCCTTTGTTTTAAGTGTGAAGATGAAATCCAGATTCCTTGTGAACCCCCCCCCCCTTCCTGTCTCCTATTCCTTTGAGGTATGGGGAGGCAGAGGAAGAGAAAGAAGGTTTCCTGTGTGGTTGCAGTGGGGTGGGGGCTCCTTCTGGGGTGACCCCCCCCAGGCAGTAAAGGGGAGAGGGAGGTTTGGATGCTCAGCCTGGAGGGAGGCTTTTAAGGGACAAGAGGATTGCATCAGAAGTGGGGCAAATACATTATCTCCTTTTCTGGTTTGTGTACACACACCTACATGTGCCTTGGGAGACCAAGGTTGAGAGTGAAGGGTAGATCAGAAGAGGGAAACATTGTGGACCTGTGTGTGTGTGTGTGTTTGTGTATGTGTGTTGGAGGAATTGGATAGATGGGAATTAAGAGGGGATCAGAAGTGGGGAAAATTGTGTGTTTCTTTTGCATGTTTGTGTATTTGTATGTGTCATAGGCATCGGATAGGTGAGAGTAAAAGATGGATCAGAAGTGAGAAAATTGTCAGCCTCTGTGTGTGTTAGTGTGTTTGTGTATATGTGTTAGAGGAATTAGATATGTGAGAATTAATGGTGGATCAGAAATGGGAAATATTGTGTTTCTTTCTGTGTGTTAGTGTATTCTTGTGTGTCCTAGGGGGATTGGATAGGTGAGAGTAAAAGATGGATCTGAAGTGGGAAAATTGTCGGCCCGAGTGTGTGTGTGTGTTAGCGTGTTTGTGTATGTGTGTTGGAGGAATTGTACAGGTGAGAGTAAAGGGTGGATCAGAAGAGGGGAAAATGTGTGTCTCTCTGTGTGTGTTAGTGTGTGTGTGTGTGTGTGTTGGGGAGGGAGAATTGGATAGGTAAAGAAAGTTTTGCAAAATGATGGGGTGGCACCCAAGTACATGTTTTCCTGGGGAGGAAGGGAGGGGGCTGCCCAAAGACCCTCTCCCCATCAAGCATTGAAATGCAGAAAGGCTGCCTACTGTGGAATAATGCCCGCATATTCAGATCGCTTCCTGGAGTGAATCTGCAGGAAATCACTTTTCTGAAAGGCCTTTTTGTCATGAAGATCAGCCTGGAGGAGAAGGAAGAGAAAGAGAAAAGAGAAAGGGAGAGGAGGAGGAGAAGAAGAAAAAGGAGGAAGGAGGAAGAAGAAAAGGGGGAGAAGGGAAAGAAGGAAGGGAAAGGAGGAGAAAGAAAAAGGGAAGGAAAAATAGGAGAAAGGAGGGGGAAAGGAGGAGAAAGAAAAAGAAGGGGAAAGGGAAAGAAAAGGAGAGAGAAGGAGAAGGCTGGGATATATTTTTTTGTAAACCCAGGCCTTTTGAAAGAGGTAAGGCAATCTCAAGTGGGACAAAATCCTCTCTTTCTTTTTTTGCCTAGGAAGGAAGAAACCCAAGTAGGACTTTGCCCCCCCCCTTCCTCCCCCTCTTTGGAACCTGCCTGACTGCAAGTGGGGGGGGGAGGGCTATAAGGGAGGAGGGGGAGCCCTAATGGAGGGAAGTGACCTTGAGGCTACTTTGTCAGGCAAAAGACCCTCCTGAAGTAGGCAAAGCTGCCCCCTTCCTTGGAGGGCCTTGAAAAAGAACCCAGCCCCCACATCCCCCAAAAGGCAGCTGGGGGTGGGGGTTGCCCAAAGGCTGGGGCACCACCTCAGGGCAAGGCCAAGGGGCTCATCTCCCCTGCCTCCATGGATTTATTTGTTGATTTAAATGTAGGCACCAGCCATCTGCTACAGTTAAAAAGTTTCTTTGAGAATTTTAAACATTTGGCTGGCCAATTCCTGGTGCCTCCATCATCTCTAGGCCTCAGAATCAGAATCCAGCTGGAAGGGACCTTGGAGGTCCTCCAGTCCAACCCCCCTGCCCAGGCAGGAGAACCCTTACAGAATTACTGTCAGTGGAGAATTCATGAATTTCAATCCTTTCTCTCCTCATCTGGAAGGTCTTTTCTTCCCCTTTTCCTCCTCTCCCTTCTTCTTTCCTTTTTCTTCCCTTTTCTCCTCTCCTACTTCCATCTTCTTCTTTGTCTTCCTCATTCTTCTCTGTGGTGGTCTCCCATGGAAAGAATGAGACACAGAGGCTGGTGTACTCGGGATGGGAGCCTAGAGCAAATTCTAGTGCCCCCTTTTATTGAGAAATTCGTACATAGTAAGCATTCACATTGTGGATTACAATAATTAGATATAGCACACAAAACTGTTTACAATTGTCTGAGCTGCTTAATTGTTCCTGGTGTTTGTTTTTAATTTCCTTGCTTATCTCAGTGACCCTTAGGCAGACATGTATGTATAAGGTCTTAGACTAATCATTACCCAATACTGAAGTCAAAGTTTTATTCCCACACTTCTCTTCTCCATTCCTCCTTGTTTTTCTCCTCCTCCTCTTCTTCTCTCCTCCTTGTCCCTTCCTCTTCCTCTCCTCTCCTTCTGTTCTTCCGTTTTCTTCTTTCTCTCATCATTCTCTCCTTTTCCTCCCCTTCCTCCTCTCTTTCTGTTTCTCCCCTCTCCTCTTTCTTATCTCCACCTTTTTCTCCTCTCCTGTACTCTTTTCTTCTCCTCCACTCCTTCTCTTCCTTTTTCATCTCCTCACCTCCTTGACCTTCTGTCCTTTTTCTTCTTTTCCTCCACTCTCCCTCGTCTCTTCTTCCTTCTTCTCTCATTCCCCTCTTCCTCCTGTCTTCCTTGTCCTTCTTCATCTTTTCCTCCTCCTTCCTCCTTCCCCACTTTCATCCTCTTCTTCTTTTTTCACCTCCTCTCCACAGCCTTCTCTCCTTTCCCCCCATCTTTTTACCCCACTCATTCTTTCTCTTCTTCTCTCATTCTCCTCCTCCTTCCCACTTTCCTTCTCCTTTTTCACCTCTCATCCTTCTCTCATTTTTCTTTTCCTCCACTCCTTTTTCTTCTTCCTTCCTTCCTTCCTCCTCCTCCTCCTCCTCCTCCTCCCTTAGAGCTGTTGTGGCAGAGAAGTTGCAGAATTCTAAAAGTCTTGTGAATAAAATTTCAAGATTTGGTACCTTACCTAAATCTTTCTCTGACCATAATCCAGTTCTTTTGGTGCTTAAAAAAAAGATTATGAATTGTAGATTGAGATTAAATGAAAGGAGATGGTTAAAGACCATAAAAAAGAAATTAAATGAATATTTTGATAATCACCTGGATAAAAGGGACAAACTTAATGAGTGGATATCAGTAAAGCGGTCACGAGGGCTATTTTATACAATATTATGGCCTAGAGAAGGTGAAATTCCAAGAAAAGATGCCAAAGTCACTGGATGAAATCAGAAAGAAAGAAACTGAATTGCAAAAGGCACCAATGGATTCTAAAATGGATTCTAAAATTTAAAAAGGCACCAATGGATTCTAAAATGGATTCTAAAATTTAAAAAGGCACCAATGGATTCTAAAATTTTGCACCCAATTACTTGAATTGGTGTCTAGCTTAACAGTTCCAGAATTAGGAACCAAACTGAATCATGTGAAACAAAAACATTTTGAGTTGCAAATAAACCAGGAAGATGGCTGGCATACAAATTAAGAACGGAAAGAGAAAAAGAGAATGATGGAGAATATCCCACGAAGGTGACAATGTAATAACAGATAAATGATCTTATTAAAAAGCCCTGTCACCATTTTTACTCCAGTCTTTACAAGAAGCAAGAACTTGATATCCATAAAATAGATGATTATCTGCAAAGACAACATTTACCTAAACTTCCATAAGCCCCGTTGATCTGTGAGAAAAGAAGAATCATTGTCATACCCAGCAAGAAAGTTTCAGGTTCAAGTTTTACTTCTTACTTAGTTATATTTAAAATCCAATTTTTGATATTTTCCAGAACTTTTGCGCAAATGGACCGGTCTACCACATATGGAAATATGTTCCCTGGACGCAGTTATATTTCCAGCAGTTTGGGGGGGAAGTTTGGGAACATCTTGGCCAGTCTCGTGGGTGACAAGTGCCAAAGACATACCATTTTATAGAGGTTCTCTTTATACAAGCTGACATAGTTAATTTGTAGTTTGTTTTCCAAATATGTTCCCACTTGTCTAATTCAATACTATGGCCCACATTTTTTGCCCAAATTATCATATACTCCTTGACTGTTTCTTCTTTTAGTTTATAATCCAATAGATATTTATATATTTTACTAATCATCTTCCTTTCCTTTCCTTGCCAAATTTTATCTAATTCTTGATAGGTCATGTTAAAACCGAATTGTTCTTTATCTTTTTTGTAATGCGATTATATCTGCACATAGGGCCACCATGATATCTCTTTTCCTAAAATTTGTATTTGATTCCTAGCCTTTAACTCTCCATTTTGATGTAATAAATCTTTATATCTTACAATATTATCAAAATCTAAAAGATTTGGATGTGTAACTGCCTCCATTGTAGATAACCACAGTGGGACCTTGCAGTAATGTACTTTTTTTATCTTTTCCCAAATATTTAGTAGCACATTCCTTATATAATGACTTTGAAAATGGTGTTTAGCTCATTTTCATTCCTTTGCACACACCCCCACCCCCAATATCTGGGGTGGTGGAAAAATACAGGTAATTGTCGGCTTATAATCCCAATTGTGCCCAAAATTCAGAAACTTTAAAAAGTGAGTTTTGCCTGATCCTATGCCTTTTCTTGACACGTTTCTTTGTGAAATGCTGCAATTGTTAAATTAGTAGCACAGTTGTTGAGTGAATCTGGTGACAGATTTACGGAGTGGGAAGGGACCTTGGAGGTCATCTAGTCCAACCCCCCACCCAAGCAGGAGACCCTACACCATTTCTGACAGATGGGAGTCCAATCTCTTCTTGAAAGCCTCCAGGGATGAAGCTCCCACAACTTCCGAGGGCAACTTCTCTTCCATGGGTTGATTGTTCTCACTGTCAGAAAATTCCTCCTTATTTTGAAGTTTCTCCAGTTGTCTTTGCAACGGGAGGTCGCAAAAGTGACCCCGGGTGCACTGCGACTGTCATAACTGCGAGTCAGTTATGAAGCATCCAACTATAAATGATGTGACCCTGGGGCTGCAGCCACGGTCATAAGTGTGAAAAACCTATGTTCATGAGTCACTTTTTTCACTGCTGTTGTAACTTAGAATACTTTATTGGCCAAGTGTGATTGGATAGACAAGGAACTTGTCTTGGTGCAAATGCTCTCAGTGTACATAAAAGAAAAGATACATTCATCAAGAATCATCAGGTACAACACTTAATGATAGTGATAGGGCACAATAAGCAATCAAATCATTCTAGGAAACAGTCAATATAACTCGTAAGGATACAAGTGACAAAGTTACAGTCATACAGTCCCAAGTGGGAGGGGATTGGTGACAAGGAGTGAGGAGAAGATTAACAGTAATAATAGTGCAAACTTTGTCAATAGTTGGACAGTGATGAGGGAATTATTTGTTTCGCAGAGCGATGGCGTTCGGGGAAAAACTTGTGTAGTTGTTCTGCTGTGCAGTGCTCTGTAGCGTCGTTTTGAGGGTAGGAGTTGAACCAGTTTATGTCCGGGATGTGAGGGGTCTGTAAATATTTTCACAGCCCTCTTTTTGACTCCTGCAGTATACAGGTCCTCCATGGAAGGCAGGTTGGCAGCCATTGTTTTTTCTGCAGTCCTAATTATCCTCTGAAGTCTGTGTCTGTCTTGTTGGATTGCAGACAGTCCTAGAGGTGCAGATGACAGACTCCATCATTCCTCTGTAGAACTGGATCAGCAGCTTCTTGGGCAGTTTGAGCTTTCATGTGGTCACTGAATCAAATTGTTGTAAAATGAAGGCTTGTATGGCCTCAAATTTAGTTTCCCAAATTGAGAGAGACCGGGATAAACTGGCAGTGAGTGGATAAATGGGGTTTGGGGCAAAAAACGAGTGGATTCCAACCATGTAGATGAAAGCTAAACAAAAGCTGACATGAAAAATCCTGGTTGATCTTTGAGCTTGCTTGTTTTTTCTTGCAGATGTTTCGTGACCCAACTAGGGAACATCAACAGTGCTGGTAAGGAGTGATGTTTGCCAACAGTTTTATATTCTAGTAGATAGCAAGCTCAGAGACACCCCCCCAAGGACCCCTCGTGTCAACCCTGAACTACAAATATTCTCCCACATTAAAAGCTGACACATTTGTGATCGGTGTCTTGTAGGAATCGGAGAGCACCGAACAGTCTGGATTTTAATCCAATCGGTTCCTTGGGAAAAAGGAGCTTGCAGATTCCTGAAATCCTGAAAATCTAGCTAGTTTGTCTTTCCTGGGCTGTGGAAAGCAGACCTTGCCCTGGGCGATTCCTATCCATTGGGCAACCCCCTCCCCCTTTTAGCCCCAGGCCCCGGTGGTGCTAAATGCGGAATTTTAAAACCCGGAGGTGCATTTCTACTGCCTGCTGGAAGCCAAGCAGCGGCTGTTCCAGGCCTTTGGCTTCCTGCCACACTGGACCTGGAGATCCAAAGAGGACTTGCTGCTTGATTGCTGGGGATCCCAGAGAGGGGGGATCCTTCCCCAGCCTGCAGCCTTCCCCCCCCTGCATTTCAAGGACGACTTTCGGTTTCGACTTTGCAAACCCTGGCGGGCCTAGCTAGGATTGAATCTTAGGTGAGAACTTTGGGGGTTTCCATTTTCTTTTAATGGCTGCTTTTGGGGGGGGGGGCTTGCCCAAATCCTTGCTTTTCTGTCCCTTGCCTTAAGGCTCCAGAGCAGAGACAGCCACCCCCCCCACTCCACTCCCTAAGCAACCAAGGGACAGGCATCCACTCCTGATGGATCCTGCTTGCAGTTTGCACCCCAAAACTTCACCTGAGTTAAACCTCTCCAAAGTGAGGGTGGGATTGCAAAGGAAGAAACTGAGGGGGGGGAGGGCTCTGCCCATGTCCTGGGGGGAGGGAGAGAGGATAGCCTGGCGGGGGGGGGGGAATGCCACTTTCTTAGTTGCAAATCGCCCTTTTGCCTTTCCTTAAATCCTGCCTCCTCCACAGGCTGTTTGGGGGCTGGAGGAGGGGAGGGGGCCAAAAAGCCTCGCTGGGGCAGACGGGCAGCTCCTTCTCTCTCTCTTCCCCCCCCCCATCCCAGCAGGGAAACGCATTCACCTGGAGATCCGCCTCTTTTGTCCTTACACCGGACCAGGGAGGATTACGGAGGTGGGAGGGGGGAATGAGGTTAGGGAGGGGCCGGCCGTGGGGGGTTGGGAAGGCGTGCTTTGCCATCCGATACCCTCCCCCTCCCGCCTTGGGGAGGGGGGAGAGAGAAAAGGGGGAGGGGTCGCCCAACCTTCCTGGCCCCGGGCTGGGCTTTCGCGCAGGGAATTGGGCGCAGCGCGCGGAGGGTTAAATCTCACCGCCCAGGTCGCCACGGCGCGGGGTTGGGCTTCGCTCGCTTCCGATTGGAAACCCGGGAAAAGAAAAAACAGGAGAAGAAGAAGAAGAAGCAAAAGTCACGCCTGGCAGCGGCCGGAGAAACAGGTAAGAGCCGGGAGAGGCAAAAAAAAAAAAGACAACCTGGCCGGCGGGAGGCGGAGGCGGAGAAACTCCGCGCTGCGGAGCAGAGCAAAAAAAGAAGAAAAAAAAGCGAAAAGAGGAGCAGGTCCGAGCCGGTGCAAACTTTTCCAGGCTGGGGGGAGGAAGGGGGGAGGGCAACGACCGGCTTTGGGCGGTGCGAGCTTGGGACACCCTCCCTCCTCCCCACGCGCCCCCTTTGATGCGGCCGGCGCCTGCTTGGCTGTGCCCTGCAGGGAGAGAAAGTGGGGAGGGGGCACCCAGGCTCTGGGGAGGCCCTCTCCCCTCTTCTGCCTGCCTGCCTTTTCGCCCCCAGCCTCCAAAAGCCCCCCTCCCTCCTTGAAACCCCCCTCCCCGACAAAAATCCCCTCTCCCACTGAAAAAGATCCTCTTCCCCCTCGCAACCCCCTCCTCATGCAAAACCCCCCTCCCTTCTTGAAACCTCTCCTTGCAAAATCCCCTGCCCCCCCCTGGAAAAAACCCTCCCTCCCCCGCAACCCCCTCCCCATGCAACCCCCCCTGCAAAGCCCCCTCCCTCCCTGAAACTTCCCCCTTGCAAAATCCCCTGCCCCCCCCCTGGAAAAACCCTCTCCCCCGCCGCAAACCCCCTGCAAAACCCCCTCCCTATGCACTTCCCCCCCCCTTGCAAAATCCCTCCCTCCTTGAAACCATCCCCTGCCCCCCCCGCAAACCCCTCTCCCTCCTTGAAACCTCCCCCTGCAAAATCCCCCTCCCCATGCAACTCCCCCGCCTGCAAAGCCCCCTCCCTCCTTGAAACTTCCCCCTTGCAAAATCCCCCTCCCCATGCAACCCCCCCGCCTGCAAAGCCCCCTCCCTCCTTGAAACTTCCCCCTTGCAAAATCCCCTGCCCCCCCTGCAAACCCCCCTCCCCCTCCTTGCACCCCTCCCCCCCCTCCCCCCGCCGGGAGTCTGCTTTCCCAGGCTGCAAAACGGCCGCAGACAAACCCCTTTGGGCTTGTCCGGCCGCCGGCATCTCGGTCCGCCCAGCGCATCCCCGGAGGTGGGAACTTGGGGGGGGGGGAGGAGGGCGGGAGGGCGGCGGTGGTCCGGCGAGCTGATTCCCGCCCTGCTGAGTTCCCCGGTCGAGAGTGGGGGGTGGGTGGGTGGAGCCCGACAACCCTGCCAGGTAGACCGCCGGAGATGGGGGGGCATTTCCTAGGGGAGGGGGCGATCCTTCCGGCATTCCTTGGGGGGGCGGTGTCCCTCTGCTGGCCCCCCCCAGCCCCCATTTTTCTGCCGGAGCTCCGGGTGGAGGGGGTCAAAGCGTAGCCCCCAACCCTTGGAGGCGGAAAGGGGGGGGTCGCTTGTCGTCGTCCCCCTCCTCCCACCCCAGGATGTCCACTCCGGCCAGGAAGAAGCGTGGGCGGGATGAGCCACGGCCGTAAGTGCGGGTGCGCGTCGGATCTCTGGCAGCCCGGGCCCAGGCGGGTCCGGCTCGCTTCCCCAGAGCCCCGCGGAGTCCCGTTTGGCCCGGAACGCGCGCGACTCGCATCCTCCCGCGCTGGGCCGGGGGAACGTTTCCCCTCCCACCCCCCCCCCCCGAGCCTCGCTTTACGACTTCTCCAAGTTTGGGGTTACTCGAGTGCATCGGGCCGGGCCGGGCGGAGGATCTACGCTGTTAGGTGGAGGTGGGTGGGGAGGGGGTTCCCCCACCACCCCCAGGCAAGAACGATGGGAGTTGTAGTCCAGCACTAACAAAAAGCCTCGAGTTTGGGGGAGGAGGATGGGTGCAAGTGCCCCAGGGAAGTTGGAGGTGGTTGTGTTTGCTGTTGGCCAGTGTGGCTTTTTAATTTTTTTTTAATCCTTTGTGCATCCTTTTTGGCTAGTTGGGAGGGCAGCTGCGTTGGTCGAGAGGTGGACTCTCTCTGGCCTCACAATCAGGAGGCTGTGAGTTCAATCCTAGGTAGAGGCTAATATTTGGAATAGTAGGGGGTTGGACTAGATGACCTCCAAGGTCCCTGCCAACTCTGTTATTCTGTTCTATCTGGGAAGGGGCTGCTGGATGAGCCAGTCTTGTGCAGCAGCAGCCCCCCCCAAAAAAAGGCGAACACAATCTTGGATTGCATAAAAACAGAGGCATAGAATCAAAATGGCGTGAAGTTATTAGTACTGCTTTTGTAAAGCCCGAGTAAGGCCACACCTGGAATCATGCATCTGGTTTTGGTCTCCACGTTACCCAAAAGAGATGTTGGGACTTTTGGGGGAAAAGTGCAGAGAAGAGCAGCTTAAGAGGATTGAAAGCCTGGAGGCCAGAAACACCGGAAGGTTGCAGGATTTGGGGTTGGCCAGCCTAAAGGAAAGAAGGCATAAGGGTAATAGTATTCCAATAGTATTCTTACCCCAAAGAGTAGGGGGTCGATTTATTTTGCGGAGGGCAGGACAAGAAGCAAAGGATGAGAAACTAATCCAGGAGAGAAGCAACCTGGAAGTAAGGAGAAACTTCCAAACAGGGAGGACAATGAACCAGCGGAACTGCTGGCCACTTGTCTGAAATAGCATAGGTTCTTCTTGTTTGAGCAGGGGGGCTGGACTAGAAGACCTCCAAGGTCCCTTCCAGGCCTATTCTGATGGATTATTGATGAGGAGGGAGGCCAGAGATCCAACAGCTTCTCAGCTTTTTCTCCAGAAGGAGCGCAACAATTCCCATGTGCCTGGCCACTAGTGCAGGCAGTCCTCAACTTACAGTGATTCCTTTAGTGGCCATTTGAAGTGACGTCCCCGAAAAAAGTGACTTATGAACAGCATCCCCATGGGATCAAAATCTGGGCTCTTGAAAACCGCCGTGGATTTTGGGTTTAGGACATGGGATCAACGTCCGTATCCTCTTCCCAGCCATCTTCTGAAACAGTCAATGGGGGGAAGCCAGATTTGGTTTAACGACTGTATGATTCGCTTAACAACCTGGGACAAAAAGAGCTCAGAAAATGGGCCAAAAGTCATTGGTCATCTACCGGGCATAACGGTGGACGTTTTGGATGTAATTGTGGATGCAAGTCAAGGTTTACCTGTACAGGTAGTCCTCAAGTTACAACCACAATCGAGCCTTGAATTTATGTTGTTAAGTGAGACAGTCGTTAAGTGAGTTTTGTCTAATTTTTTGACCTTTTTTGCCACCGTTGCTAAGTGAATCATCGTAGTTGAAAAATTAAATCACCTGAGACATTTGTTAAGTGAGTTTGGCCTCATTTTATGACTGTTTTTGCCACCATTGTTAAGTGAATCAATGCAGCCGATAAGTTAGTCACTAGAGACATTTGATATGTGACTTTTGACTCATTTTGTGACCTTTTTTGCCACTGTTGTTAAGTAAATCATTGCAGCTGATAAATGAAGTCATCGAAACATTTGTTAAGTGAGTTTTGCCTCATTTTGCCTCTCTGCCCAGGGAAAGTTTTGCCACCGTTGTTAGTGAATCGCCGCAGCCATTGAGTGAGTAACCTGGTTGTTAAGTGAATTTGGCTTCCCTATTGGCTTTGCTTGTGAGAAGGTCGCCAAAGGGGAATCACACGACCTCTGGGGGGTAGTGACGGCCGTAAGTATGAAACAATTGCCAAGCTTTTGAAATTTGATCACATTTGATCGCTGCAAAGCCCTTAAAAACTGCGGAAAAATGAGTTCTAAAGTCACATTTTCCCAGTGCTGTTGTAATCTCGAACGGTCACTAAATGAACCGCTGTAAGTCGAGGACTGCCTGGATGGATAGCAACCCAAGACGAAGTGGATAAAAATGACAAAAGCTCTTATTAAAGTGGATTCTTTGCACCTTTAATGCATCAAAGCCACATCCTGTGGCTGCTTTTCTGCAGGGCCTGTGGCCTTTAGAGGCAGTCCTTGACTTAAAGCCGTCCGTTTAGTGACCATTCAGAGTTACGATGGCACTGAAAAAAGTGACCTAGCACCATTTTTTCACACTGAACGACTGTTGCACCGTTGTGATCAAAATTCAAGATGCTCGGCAACTGATTCATACTTACAACGGTTGCCCTGTTCCAGGGTCACATGATCCCCTTTTACGACCTTCTGGCCAGCAAAGTCCAAGGGAAAGCCAGGCTCTCTAACTGTGGCAAGATGGTCGTGGCGTCCATTGGGGGGCTCACATGGTCCCCTCTGTCAAGCAAACTCCCCAGGGAAAGTGGATTTGCTTAACAACCAGGCAACTCACTTAACAACTGCTGTGATTTGCTTAACAATGGTGGCACAATTCTTCCTCCTCTTCCTCCTCCTATTTCTCCTCCTCTCCTATTCCTTATCCTGTTCTTCTTCTTCCTCCTTCCTCCTCTTCTTGTCTTCTTCCTTCTCCTCCTCTTTCTCCTCCTCCTCTTCTCTTCCTTCTCCTGCTCTTCTTCCTCTCCTCCTCTTCTTGTCTTCTTCATTCTCCTATTCCTTCTTCTCCTGATCCTTCTCTTCTCTTCCTTCTCCTCCTCTTCTCCTATTCCTTCTCCATCTCTCCTTCTCCGTCCTCCTCTTCCTCTGCTTCTTGTCCTCTTCCTTCTCCTTCTATTCTTTCTACTCCTGCTTCTCTTCTCCTCTTCCTTCGCCTTGCTCCTCTTCCTCTGCTTCTTGTCCTCTTCATTCTCCTCTTCCTTCTATTCCTTCTTTTCCTGCTTCTCCTCCTCTTCCTCCTCCTCCTCTTCTATTTCTTCTGCTCTTCTTCCTCCTCTCCTTCTCCTCTCCCTCCTTCCTCTTCTTCTTGTCTTCTTCCTTCTCCTCCTTTACCTATTCCTTCTTCTCCTGCTCCTCCTCCTCTTCCTCCTCCTCCTCTATTCCTTCTGCTCTTCCTCCCCTCCTCCTCCTCCTCCTCCTCCTCCTCCTCTATTCCTTCTGCTCTTCCTCCCCTCCTCCTCTTTCTCTTCTTCTTGTCCTCTTCATTCTCCTATTCTTTCTCCTGCTCTGTCTCTTCTCTTTCTTCTCCTCCTCTTCTCCTATTCCTTCTCCTTCTTCCTCTCTTCCTCCATCTCTCCTCCTTCTCTTCCTCTGCTTCTTGTCCTCTTCCTTCTCCTCCTATTTCTCCTCCTCCTGCACCTCCTCTTCTCCTATTCCTTCTGCTCTTCTTCCTCCTCTCCTCCACCTCTCCTTCTCCTTCCTCTTCCTCTTCTCCTTCTCCTTGTCCTTTTCCTTCTCCTATTCCTTCTTTTCCTGCTCCTCCTCCTCCTCCTTCTCCTCCTCCTCCTCTTCTCCTATTTCTTCTCCTGCTCTTCCTCCTCCTCTCCTCCTCCTCCTCCTCTTCTTCTTGTCCTCTTCCTTCTCCTCCTCCTTTTCCTCCTCTTCTATTCCTTCTCCTGCTGTTCTTCCTCCTCTCCTCCCTCCTCTTCCTCTTTCTCTTCTTGTCCTCTTCCTTCTCCTCTTCCTCCTTCTCCTCCTTCTCCCATTCCTTCTCCTCTCTTCCTCCTCTTCTTTCTCCTGCTCCTCTTCTCCCTCCTCCTCCTCTTCTTCTTGTCCTCTTCCTTCTCCTTCTATTCCTTCTTCTCCTCTTTTATGCCTTCTCCTGCTCTTCCTTCTCCTCTCCTCTCCTCCTCCTCTCCTTCCTCTTTCTCCTTGTCCTCTTCCTTCTCCTCCTCCTATTCCTTCTCCTCCTGCTCCTCCTCTTCCTTCTCCTCCTCTTCTCTTCCTCTTCCTTCTCTTCCTCTTCCTTCTCTGCCTCCTCCTCCTCTTTTCCTCTCCTCCTCCTTTTCCTTCTCCCTCCTCTCCTCCTCTTCCTCCTCCTCCTCCTGTTCTTCTCTTTCCTCCTTTTCCTCCTCTTCTTCTCCTTCTCTTATTCCTGCTCCTCCTCCCTCTCTTCTACTTCTTCCCCTTTTTTCTTTTTCTCCTCTCCTTCCTCCTCTCCTCATATTCTCGCAGGTGCAAGGTTTGCTTTTTGGATCTTTGAATTCCATTTTGCACGGTCAGCTGTGTCTCCAGGGCGCAGGCCTGCAGTTTGCTTACCCGTTGAGGGTGCCATCTCTGTTTTGGACGCCCACGAGGTCACCGGCCATTGGCTTCTAGTTGATAGCCAGCCTTGGCCAGGGTGGAAGGTGCTGCTTTCTGGATGTGTCCATACCAGTAGCGTCGGCCTTCTCTCACCTTCTCTATAGTTGGTACAACCGCCAAAATGTTGAATGGAGTCATTTGTGATGTGGTCAAGAAGGGGAGAGATGCCCGATATCCAACGGAGTATTCCCATTTCCATGGCATGGAGGGAGCTTTCGGTCCCTGTTGTTGCTGCCCAGCATTCAGTGCCATACAGTGAAACAGGGCAGATGGTTGTCTTGTAAACCTTAGATTTAAGACGGGCTGGCCTCCGTCTGTTACATAACACACCTGTGAGTTCTTGCCAACGCACCCAAGCTGCATTCACCCTTGCTTGCCATATATATCCACCAATACGCATCAGACCCATGTATACATGCAATAATATACATATACAAACATATACGAATGGAATGGAATAGACTAGAATAGAAAACAGAATATAAAATAGACTAGACTAGAAATAAGAATGAAATAATAGAACAGAGCAGAATTGGAATAGAACAGAACAACAGAACATGGAATAAGAATAGAATAGAATTAAATAGAATTAGAATAGAAAACAATATAAAATAGACTAGACAAAAATAAGAATGAAAGAACAGAACAGAACAGAATTGGAATAGAACAGAACAGAACATGGAATAAGAATAGAATAGAATAGAAAACAGAACACGGAATAAGAATAGAATAGAATTAGAATAGAAAACAATATAAAATAGACTAGACTAAAAATAAGAATGAAATAATAGAAGAGAATTTGAATAGAACAGAACATGGAATAAGAATAGAATAGAATTAGAATAGACTAGAATAGAATAGAATAGAGAACAGAATATAAAATAGACTAGACTAGAAATAAGAATGAAATAATAAAATAATAGAGCAGAATTGGAATAGAACAGAACAACAGAACATGGAAAGGAATAAGAATAGAATTAGAATAGGGCTGGAAGGGACCTTGGAGGTCTTTTAGTCCAGCCCCTGCTTAAGCATGAGATACAATCTCAGGCAAGTGACTGTCTAAACTCTTCTTAAAATCCTCCAGTTACACCCCCCCCCCCCATCTGGATAGAAGGGACTGAACGGCTGATAAATCTTTTTTGCTGCCCTCACCACTCTCTGTGCTGCCTTCCTGTCCAGAGCTCACTGTTTCTGTCTGCTTCCAAACCAGACAGTAGCGCCATAGGGCAGGATGCTCTCCATCGTCCCTCTATAGACAGTGGTAAGGACAGGCGAAGGGAGGAGGTGCACTTTTCTCATGCTACGCAGAAAATGCAGGCTTCTTCGTCTCACTCTTGAGTGACCAAGCCACCCTACTTGTTAGCTGCATGCCCAGAAACTTGATGCTGTTAACCACCTCCACCAGGTGAATCAGTAACACGCAGAGGTGTGTGGCTGTGCCTACCTTTTCTGAAACCAACAGCAATCTCTCTTAGTTTTTCCTACCTTTAAAATGAGACTGTTTTTGTTACACTAGTTCACCAAACCCTCTTCAGAGTTGAATTTAGGGGCCAGAAGTGATCCACTGGATCTCTCTTCCTCTTTCTGCTGTGGTAAGGAACCACCAGTGAGCATCAGACCAGCCGTAGATCTGCTTATGTCTGTTTGTCCTCTTTCCATCCCTTATATATATATATATATATGTCAGTTTGTGTGGCTTGTCCACAGACCTTGTTTTAGGTGCCTTTGAGCTCTCTGAATTTGGTTGTTTTCTTGTAGGTGTTTCATTTGCTGAAACTAGATAACATCATCAGTGCTGGAAGAGGTGGGGGTTAGGGAGAGGAGGAGGAGTGTGGGGTCTTTGATGTTCTTTGACTGGTGGTTTTCTTGACCCCCATGAGTGCTAGATGGGAAAGGGGAGTTTGCAGAGTGGAGAAGGAGAAGAACTCTGGCATCTTTGCTACTCTCTGATCTTAGCTGTTTTCCTGCCGATGTTTCATGACCCAACTGAGTTACATCATCATTGCTAGAAGGGAGTGGAATTTGCAAAGAGGAGGGGGGTTTGGGGGCTTCTTGGTGGTCTCTTGAGTTTGGTTGCTTTCTAGCAGATGTCTCATGGCCCAGCTAGTGCTAGAAGGAAGGGGGTCTGGAGGGAGGAGGATGAGTAGGGCGGGCAGTTGTGGGATCACAACTGTGGGTGCTGTCTTCTTCTCTTGCAGACGTTTCATAACCCAGCTAGGTAACATCAGTGCTAGAAGCGAGTGGGGTTTATTCCCTATTTACATACCAGAGACTTGCCCTGTCCATCATGGTTGGAGTGTTTATTTTTTTTTTTTTTAAATGTATTTATTTGCATCCTGCCTTTTTTTTATTTTTACAAATAACTCACGGGGGCTTCTTTACCAAATGTTTTTTTTTTTAACTCCTCTTGGTAGTTTTCTTGCAGACATTTCAAATCCAGACTTTGTCAAATCCAGGTACTTTTCAAAAGAAAAACTGGATCTCCTTGGTTTGCTTTCCTGGAAAACGTTTCACTTCTCCACTGAAGAACTGAACTGAAGCTTCTTGGGTGAGAAGCAAAACGTCTTCAAAGAAAAACCAGAAGGTCCAGTAGCCTCTTGAAAAAGCACCTTTGGGGACAATCGTGACCTGGATAATCAAGAATCTCCAGAGACAAACTAAGTTACATCAACCTCACGCCCTTCTAGCACTGATGAAGTTACCTAGCTGGGTCATGAAATGTCTGCAAGAAAACCACTAGGCTCAGTTGCTCAAATGAACGTATGAATCCAAAGAGGGTAGCTTTCACAAAAGTATAAAGTTCCCTCCCTGCAATCCAACTTGGTGCTCAAAATAGTTTCAATGATGCCAACGAAGTTTTCTCTAGCGTTCATCAAACAGAGATCTGCTTAAATACCGTGCATTCTGACATCTTTATCAAAAAGACAGATCACAGACTTGGAAGGGACCCCTGAGGTCTTCTAGTCTAAGGGTCGCCAACCTTTTGGACCTCAGGGACCACCAAAACCAATATTTTAAATCCCTCGGACCAGAGACCCTGGGAAAATCCCCCAAAATGTCTGCAGGAAAATCCCCCACCCCGTTTTCCAGCAATCGATCGTTCTTTACTTGGGATTGCAGGATACTGTCTCCAGCTCTGTTCTCAGGGGAAGAGAGAGAGAGAGAGAGAGAGACTTTTGGCTTCATGCAAGGAAAACAGCAGAAGCTGCAGAAGTCTTTCTCTCTCTCCCCCAAACTCCACCAGAAATGAGCCTTTTCCGGCGCAGCGTCTCGGAGCAGGAGGCCTTGCACGGTCCCAAAGGCTCATTTCTGGCAGAGTCTGAAGGAGAGAAAGAAAGACTTCGGCTGCTTTCCTTGCGTGCAGCCAAAAACAGAAGAGGAAGCGGGTGCGTGGGGCAAGTGGGGCAAGTTCCCCCCTCCCCTCACTGCCTTGTGTTGTTTGCAATTCCCGCAGGCCATGTGGGCGGCTCAGCCTTGTGTTCCCGCACAGTCTGGATTAATTGCTTTGGGGGAGACATTTCTCTGCGGACCACCAACATTTTCTCACGGACCACCAGTGGTCCCTGGCCACTGGTAGGCGACCACTGTTCTAGTCCAACCCCCTGCCCAAGCAGGAGACCCTACACCAGTGATGGCTAACCTTTTCAGCTTGGTGTGTCGAAAATCGGGAAAAAGTGTAGCCTTCCTCGGGTTGTATGTCACTTCAAGAAATATCAATAATTTGGTAATATTTGCAGCCCTAATAAAGAAGGAAGGAGGCAAAAGAGGGAGGGGTGGTGGTGGACGGAGGTCCCACTGGTATTTGTGAAACACTCGGTCGGCAGCGCTTAAAGTCAACGTCCTCCTCCCACCCACCCAAAGCCACGAAGTCCCCCAATTGCGCATGTTAGGAATAACATTGGTTACCTAACTTAGTTTGGGTAAAATAATATATATAAACTATGTTAGTGAGTTTAAGTGTATGTATCACTTTAACTGTTAAAACATGTATTTTGGGTGTGGTTGTAAAATCACCATAAGAGGGAGCAAGAGAGCTCACTGTTTGCTGGATTTTACTGGAGAGCTAACAATGATTGATGGTTGATTGATGGTGATAACTGCGTGTGTTTCCCTGCTGTTGCTGAAACGAAGAAAAGGGGTTTGATTTTCTTCATGTCTCTGACTGCAAAAGAGATATATTGCTGGACTGATTATTTGTAAGTTTACTGACCTCTTTTTCAACACTGGACTTTGCAATTGATTAATCCCCGGATGGACTGAACTAGTGTATCACATATGGACTGTTTTGACTATGCTATAACTCTTGCTGGAATAAAAAACTATTTAACTGGCACAGTGTATCTGTTTTACTGAGTGTAAACTACAACAACGTTTATCTCACATATTTGCCTGCCTGCTAGACTGCCGTTGCACGTTCTGCTAGGGTGTGTATCCCTAACAGCACAGCCCAGAATCGCCCTCCCCCTCAGGGGGCAGCAAAGACACCCGGCGTTTCCCGAGACAAGAAGCTCCGCCATGCAATGAAAGCGCCCTGGCTCTAGGCTCGTGGGCTCAGAAAACAATGCGAGCCGAGGTGGCTTCGGCTCCGCTTGGCTTCGTTTCCTCAGCCCCAGCTGCTTTCAGTCCGCTCGGGAGGAGGGGGAGGAGGAGGAGGAGGAGGTGTTGGCAGTGGCTCGCGTTGTTTTCTGAGCCCGTGAGCCTAAAGCTCAGAAAACAACGCGAGCCGCCGCCGCCACCACTTCCTCCCCCTCCTTCCGAGTGGACCAACAAGCGTGTCAGTCAAAGTGCCTCGGCGTGTCACAGGTTAGCCATCACTGCCTACACCATTTCAGACTAATGGTGGCCCAATCTCTTCTTAAAAACCTCCAGTGTTGGAGCATTTACAACATTTGAAGACAAGCGGTTCCACTGATTAATTATTCTCGTTAATCCCTGGTTAAAAGTCTGGCGAGATTCTCCGTCCTCCAAGTCCTGGCTGTCCCAAAGGTGCTTTTTTTTTTTTTTTTCCAAGAGGCAACTGGACTTCCTAGTTTTTTTTTCTTTCTTTTGAAGACGTTTCGCTTCTCATCCCAGAAGCTTCTTCAAGGAATATAACTCCTTCCCTTCCCCACCATTCAGTCAGAGCTGAAGAAGCTTCTGGGATGAGAATCGAAACGTCTTCAAAAGAAAGAAAAAAAAAACCCCAAGGTTAACATTAGCAATTAGGGAGCAAGAAGAAAAAGGGAGTGTAGTAAGATGGGGGATTTATTTTATGGGTGGTTAGAAAGTAGAGTAAGAAATTAAAGGAGGCGGTAATAATGATATATTGTAATAGATCATTCTGAATAAGTTATAACATGAATATAATCTAGTAAGAGTTGGGATTTGCTTTTAATGATAGCTGGAAACTGAAATAAAAAAACCCTAATCACATTGTAATAATGATGTAATATGATATATAATGTTGACTAGAATATAACATGAATGTAAATTCAACAAGAAATGTATACAGATATTATTATGTCCATTGAAGGCAGGTTGGTAGTAATTGTTTTTTTCTGCAGTCTTAATTCCTCTCTGGAGTCTGTGTCTGTCCTGTTGGGTTGCAGAACCAAACCAGACAGTTATAGAGGTACTGATGACAGACTCAATAATTCCTCTGTACAACTGTATCAACAGCTCCTTGGGCAGTTTGAGCTTCCTCAGTTGGCGCAGAAAAAATATTCCTTGTTGTGCTTTTTTGATGATGTTTTTGATGTTAGGTGTCCATGTTAGGTCTTGTGATATGATGGAATCTAGAAATTTGAAGGTCTCCACTGTTGATACTTTGTTGTTTAGTATTGTCAGAGGTGGTAGTATAGGAGGGTTTCTCCTAAAGTCGACCACCATTTCTGCAGTTTTGAGTGTGTTCAGTTCCAGATTGTTCTGGTTACACCACAAGGCAAGTTGAACAACCTCCTATCTGTATGTGGATTCATTGTTGCCTCAAATGAGACCAATCGTTGTACCCCTTCAGACCAATAAAACATTTTAGTTTTTTGGAGGTGCAGTGAATTCAGGGGTCAGGGGCTGTCCATTCACCCTGGGACTCCTCCTTGGTAACTGTCTTGTCAGCTGCAGCCTGTTCTTTTTCAATCTCTTTAGCATCGCGGTAGAAATAGAGATCAGGCATAATTTCCCATGGATGCTCACAGGAAGTAGTGCCATGCATTTGCAGGACTTCCCAAGCCAACATCCACCACATCAGACTAACTGAGTGAGCCCTCTTGTTGCTGCAGGGAATAACATCCTGGTCCTTTTCATTACATTAGAAATGCCCGGTTCCTGCTGCCGTTCCTCGTATGTTTTAGCCTCCAGTCCCCTCATCATGCTAAGCATGCTTGTAAAATCTATCTAAGCCTCTCCTTCTGTCCTACTACCATACCACCATTCAGAGTGTCCTGACATACGGCATCCTTGCATGGGATGGGAGCAGCTGTGGAGCAGACAAAAAAGGCTCTACAGAGAATCATTCAAACTGCCCAGAATATCATCGGGCTCCAGCTACCAGCCCTGGACGACATCTTCGCCTCTCGCTGTTTGAGGAAGTTGCACAACATTCTCAGCGACTCTTCCCATCCTGCTCACAATCTTTGTGAAGCTGTTGCCTTCTGTTAGGAGATACAGAACCATTAAAACTCGGACCACACGAGTTTTCTGAACAGCTTTTATCCCAGAGCTATAATTGTACTTAACAATGAACTTAAGAACCACCGTCAGTGAGCTGTTGGACGGTATTACTTGGTCTGTGGTGTGGAGGCTTGTGGGTTTTTTAGGAGGCGGGGAATTTTGGCGGGTGGCTGGAGGGTGGTTGGGGATTGTCGTGTGTGTGCATGTTGAGTCTGGTCTCTGGGTGTTATGTGAATTTCATTGTATATATACTGTGTTTATGCATACAATGACAATAAAGAATTCAATTCAGAACCAATTCAATCAATCAAGCCTAGTTGCCTTTGTCTGTATCCTTTCTAGAGTTTTCACAATTGTAGCGACCAAAGCTGGTTAGATAAAGTCATGCTAAATCTCCTTTCCCTCTAACCTAGCCCAGTTCCTGAGACCCAAAAAGTGTTTTGAACTTGAAATGTTCTACATATTTACACTTGTAATAATTTTATTTACTGTATTCTACTTATTTACTATATTATATTTTATTATATTATACCATACCGTACACTGAATTGCAAAACAATTTATTGTAGTAGTATTGTAGTATTCCTATTTTTTGTGTTGAAATAATCCTGATATAAGGTTGTATTTTATACTTCTTGTTAATAAGTTTAAGATACGTCTTGCATAGCATTTTTGGGCTAAATTATTTTGTAAGGCATACTATCATATCGTTACATATTTTTGAAGTAAGTTGGGATGCTGACAAATTACTAAAGTGTTGATATTACTATTAAAAAGAAGAAAAAAAGTGGGGGAAGGGTCTTGGGTAAATTGCAAAGCTGGTGTGCGACCCTTCCTGAGTGAAGGGAAGCTGAGAAATTACTAAGCTGGAAAACAGACGTTTCCTGTTGCAGGCCCAGGTCTTTCCGGTGATAATGTGGTTATATCAAGGAAAGTGAGAAGGAAGGCTGGAGGAGGGCGGAGAGAGAGTTCCAGCCACATCCTTTTGGCTGGAGGAATTGAGTGAAGCATTCTGGGAACTGGTGGGGCTTTTTTTTTGAGGGTGGGGGGAAGAGAGTATGGATGAATCCAGGGCTGGGGGCCCCAAATGTTGCCACTTTAAGACTGGTGGACTTCAACTCCCAGAATTAGCTGACTGGAGAAATCTGGGAGTTGAAGTCCTCCAGTCTTAAAGAGGCCAAGTTTGGGGATCCCTGGTCCAGGGAAATGCCCCAAATTTGGGTTCTTCCAGCATCCCCGGGGAATGGGGGATGATCAAAAAATCAGGTTGCCTAGCGACCGGGTTACAGCATCCTGGCTCCTGGGTTGCCATTGGCGACCTGAACAGCCAGCTTGAGACGAGCCAAGTTTGGGAGGGGAGGGGGGAAGGAGAGGGGTTGGATTTGCTTAGCAGCTGTATGATTCACTTAAAGACCCCCAGCAATTTGCTTCTGTGGTGTGAAGAAAATGGGGTAGAGATTCGTGCGGTCATTAAAACAAATCCAATTTCCTCCAAGGATTGTCGGAAACCTGGCTTAGGAAGGTGCACAAATTACAGGGCCCGGATTTTGATCAGGTGACTGATGCTGCAATGGCCGTAAGTGCGAGGACCGGTCATAAGTCATGTTTCTCGGGGCCCTCGCTTCTTTGAATGGTCTCGAAATGAAGGGCTTGTATTTTTCTGAGCCCTCCTATCCTTGTGGTTTGCCAGCCGCCGATGCAGACAGCAGCGGAATAGGACAGTGGGGAAGAATGGGGATCAGTCCGGGAGTCTGGGAAGGACTTGGACGAGGGTCCTGCGTCTGATGCAGAGATGGGGCCAGGACCATCTGGGAGTGGGGCGCTGCCTCTGGAGCCTCCAGAGTCTGGCAGCAGCAAGGCAGAGGAACAAGGGGAGCCTGTTCCCAAAGCTCGTATGTGCAGAGTTGCCAGAAGGCGAGACCAGCTGAGACAAAAGGGGCAATTCAGGAGTAAGGCTGGGAGGTGATTGGCCGTCCCATAAGGGATAAAAGTCAGGCCAAGATGATGAAAACTTTGCAGGAAGCAATGTAGTTCGATTGGTTCTTAGTCCTCCTTGCAGCTTTGTGTACTCTGGTCGTTTTTTTCTGGTACTTTTTCTGTTTTAGTTAATTGGATACTTCTGTTTTTGGCAGCATTCCACAGAACTGAAAGGTGTGTGCTTATCTTGGGGAACTGTTTAAGATTAGTTTCTGGCTGGAAATGAAAGCATTACCCAGTGTTGCAATAAAATAGGTTCTGCTTTTAAAACAAGTTTGTGTTTAATTACCTTTGATGAAGTCTGGGTCAGAACAAGGCCTTTAGCTGGGTCTCCTTTTCAAAAGGCGCCAATTTGTCTCGCAAAGCTCACTTTTCATTTAGCAATAGCACTTAGACTTCTATACCGCTTTATAGTGCTTCACAGACCTCCCTAAGCGTTTTGCAGAGTCAGCCTCTTGCCCCCAACAATCTGGGTCCTCATTTTACTGACCTTGGAAGGATGGAAGGCCAAGTCAACCTTGATCCTGGTGGTATTTGATCTGCCAAATTGCAGTGGGAGTAGCTTGCAGCACTGCACTCTAACCACTGCACCACCGAGGCTCAATTTAGTTGCAGAACGAATCCTACAGATGGAACCAATGTGCACAATGGCACCCACAATTAGCCCTTGACTTATGACCAGAAGGGAGCCCCAGATTTCCGTGGCTTTAGCGAGACACTTGCTAAATGAGCTTTGCCCCATTTTACGGCCTTTCTATCCACCACGGTTAAGCGAATCACTGCAGTTGTTAAGTTAGTAACTCAGTTGTTAGGTGAATTTGGCTTCCCCTCCCCCATTGACTTTGCTTGTTAGAAGGTCCCAAAAGGGACATTGCAACCGTCGTAAATATGAATCGGTTGCCAAGAGTCCAAATTTTGATCACAAGAAAAACGGGCAACGGTCATCAGTGTGAAAAAGATCACGATTCACTTTTTCTCCCGTAACATTGCAACTCCAAACGGTCACTAAACAAACTGATGTAACTCAAGGATGACCTCTCCCACTAAGCCAAGCCAAGTAAAGTGAGTTTTGCTCCATTTGGCAACCGTGTTTGACCTGGTTGTTCAGCGAATCCTTGCTCTTGTTGAGCTCGTTCTATGGTCGTTAAGTGAATCTCGGTCCCCATTGCTCGTTGGAAGGTCTCAAAAGGGGAAACGCATGCCCCCCCAGGGACACCGCATCCATCATAAATATGAGTCAGTTGCCACCCAGCGGCCAAATTTTGATCACATGAATCCAGAAAAATGCCACAATGATTGTAAGGGGGAAACACAGTCCTAACTCACTTTTTTCCAGTGCCATTGCAATTTTGGTTGCTAAATGGACAGCTATAAGTCGAGTACTTCTTCTATGTACTTTTATTTTTATTTTTTTAATTTAAGATAAACTTTATTAAAGATTATATATTTATATATAATCATTATAGTTTGTAGTTTATATATTATAGTTTATATATTGTTGTAGTTGTGCTTTTAAAGTTGTAGTGACGTTTCAGCAGAATCTCATCTGCCATCATCAGGCTTGTGTATTGTGTTCATCTGTGAGTCAGACTTTCACAGCCGTTTCTGTTTCAAATTTGGTGCTAGCCTACTGCTGTGCCAGAATGTTTTTTTTCTTCATCCTGATTGGTTGGGAGTCTGGTCTGTGTTTATTGGTCTTGGAGTTTGCTGTGTTCTGCTTGATTGGCGTTTCTAATATCTTCTGTCTGTTTTGTGGCTTTTTTGGTCTTGATTGTGTTTCGTGTATTGGAGGCTTTTAGCTTGGCTTGGCTTCGGGTGAATGGCCGGCTATCGTTTATTAGGAAGCTAGGTTACATCTGGATGGCTGGCTGGGCTGTGGCTGGAGGTATCAGGGGTAAATAAATATATATACACAATGCTTAATATACAACATTTCATTGCAAACGGAATCAATATGAAAAACATAACGAATAAACATAAAACATATATATTTCTAATCAACTTAGACATTGTGTTCTTTTCTCGAAAACAATTTTACTAATATTCATTTCCTATTTTTGGTAAATACTCTTAATCTAACCACTTTATTTTCCAATCCCTTATCTTTTTATTCCCTGGTTTTTATCCTTGATCCAATTGTACCATTTTCCCCCAAACTGTACTATATTTTGAGTCTACCTCATCCCTTCAGTTTTTGGGTAAGTACATCCATTTCAGCGCAATCAAGAACCTTCTGAATTATCAAATTATTTGTTGGCATTTGGTCACCCTTCTAGCATTGTGCCAATGCAATTCTTGCTCTGGTAATTCTATGGAGAATTAAATATTTCATTTCTTTTGCGTAATCACCTTTTATCATTCCCGATAAAAATATTTTGGCCTTGAATTCTAGTTGAATATTTATAATTCCTTTTATCCACATTCTAATTTCCCCCCCAGTATTTTTTACTTTGGGGGCAAAGCCACCAAGCGTGGCCTGTATGTACTTTTAAAGAATGCGCCCAGGCTGCCCCATCCAGAATTGGCTTCCATTTGCAATTTAATTCACTTTTGGCACCCAACGTGTTAGGCAAGTTGCGACGCCATCCGGGGCTGTTTGCACCCCTTTGCAATGAAGGTGGCATGCAGGCCCAGCAGTGTGTGGAAATGATTGTGAGTCTCTGTGTGTGTTGTGTTGTGTTCTCAGCCTGAGCCTCTCTTTCTCTCTCTGAATATTCTTTGCCCGAAAATCCATTTAAACAGGTTTTCCCCCCCCCCCCACCTCTTGTATTTTGCAATCAGCCAAAGAGAGGCCTGCCTGGACAGATCCCTTTATGATCCCTGCAGGATCAAGGCGGACACCTGGAGGCTTTGTCCTCCACCCCTTACCACATTTCCTTCTTCCTTTGGTTGGCCTTTCTGTTTTGGGACAAAAATGGTGATGGGGGGAGGCTCTGGGACATCCCGGGACTCAAAGGGGCTGTCCCTCTTTATTAAAGTAATAAACTAAAAGTTTGGGGGGGTTTTTTGTGTGTGGGGGATGACAGTTGAATTAAACCTGTTTTAACTTTTGGCAAGAGTTTGCAGACTTTGGCAGGAAGCCTTCCTCAATTGTAGCGACGTTAAGATGAATGGACTCCAACTCCCAGAATTCCTCAGCCGGCCAGCCATGTTGGTTGGGGAACTCTGGGAGTTGAGGCCCACCCAATTTATGGATTCTAAGTTTGAAAAATACTGGCTTACATACAGACCAATCTTCAGGGACAGGATACATGTCATAGCTGGGATTTTCCCAGCGGGCTTGCTTTAAGAGGGGTGGACTTTCAATTCCCAGAATTCCCCAGTCAGCCCTATTTTACACATTTTACAGTGGCCGAGGTTAGAAAACCCTGGTCTGTCTAGGCCAGAAAAAAGGAGATTTTTCTCCTTTTGAGTTGAAGCATGCTGAGTAGGGAATTCTGGGAGCTGAAGTCCACCCATCTTAAAGCAAACCGGCTGGGGAATTGTGGGAGTTGAAATTTGTCTCAACCTACCCCCCCCCGCCTGCCAAAAAAAACCCTCTTTAAAATCTTGGAAAGTTGCAACTGTGGGGGGTAAATGTTCTCATTTGGGATCCAAGAAAAATGGGAGGTTGCTTTGCTACAATGAGTAACATGGGGCGAAGTTTGGTTTGGCTGAAGATTGTCTTCCTGGAAAATATCTCCCGCAGGTGAAGATGAAAAGGGAAAAAAACAACAACATCATGTGGACGATGGACCTGACCTTGGTCAACGGGGACTGCAGCGACCCGGAGCCTCCCTCCGAGGAGAACAAAGTGGCAGGTAGCTTTGTGCCCAAGAGGTCATCAAGTTTTGGGTCAGCCTGCATCCCCCTCCCTCTCTGACCCTGGGGTCAAAGGTCAGGTTTTGGAGATGGGTGGGCTTGCCTTATCAGGGGGATAAGAAGGGGTGTGAAGGTAAGGGAGGCAGGGAGGGAGGAGAAGGGAGGGAGAGAAGAAGGAGACAGAAGGAGGAAGGAAAAAAGGAAGGAGGGAAGGAAGGAGGGAGGGAAGAAGCCAGAGTTCCTTCTTCAAGAGGCAACTGGACTTTCTTTCTTCCAGAAACCCCAGTTGCCTCTTGAAAAAGCATTTTTGGAACAACCATGACCTGGATGACTGAGAATCTCCACAGAGGGAGAGAGAAAGGAAGGAAGGAAGGAAGGAGGATAAAGAGGAAGGAAGGAGGAAGAAAGGAACGAGAATGGATAAAAAGGAAGGAAGGAAGAGAAGGAGGGGAGAGTAAAAAGGGAGGGAGAGAGGGAGGGAGGATAAAGAGAGGAAGGAAGGAGAAGGGAGGGAGCGAGGAGAAAGAGGAAGGAGGGAGGAAGAAAGGATGGGGAAAGCAGGGAGGAAGAAAAGATGATGGAAGGAGGCAGAAAGGAACGAGAATGGATAAAAAGGAAGGAAGGAAGAGAAGGAGGAGAGAGTAAAAAGGGAGGGAAAGAGGGAGGGAGGATAAAGAGAGGAAGGAAGGAGAAGGGAGGGAGCGAGGAGAAAGAGGAAGGAGGGAGGAAGAAAGGATGGGGAAAGCAGGGAGGAAGAAAAGATGATGGAAGGAGGCAGAAAGGAACGAGAATGGATAAAAAGGAAGGAAGGAAGAGAAGGAGGAGAGAGTAAAAAGGGAGGGAAAGAGGGAGGGAGGATAAAGAGAGGAAGGAAGGAGAAGGGAGGGAGCGAGGAGAAAGAGGAAGGAGGGAGGAAGAAAGGATGGGGAAAGCAGGGAGGAAGAAAAGATGATGGAAGGAGGCAGAAAGGAACGAGAATGGATAAAAAGGAAGGAAGGAAGAGAAGGAGGAGAGAGTAAAAAGGGAGGGAAAGAGGGAGGGAGGATAAAGAGAGGAAGGAAGGAGAAGGGAGGGAGCGAGGAGAAAGAGGAAGGAGGGAGGAAGAAAGGATGGGGAAAGCAGGGAGGAAGAAAAGATGATGGAAGGAGGCAGAAAGGAACGAGAATGGATAAAAAGGAAGGAAGGAAGAGAAGGAGGAGAGAGTAAAAAGGGAGGGAAAGAGGGAGGGAGGATAAAGAGAGGAAGGAAGGAGAAGGGAGGGAGCGAGGAGAAAGAGGAAGGAGGGAGGAAGAAAGGATGGGGAAAGCAGGGAGGAAGAAAAGATGATGGAAGGAGGCAGAAAGGAACGAGAATGGATAAAAAGGAAGGAAGGAAGAGAAGGAGAGATGAAGGAAGGAGGGGAGAGTAAAAAGGGAGGGAGGGAGAAGGGAGGGAGCGAGGAGAAAGAGGAAGGAGGGAGGAAGAAAGGATGGGGAAAGCAGGGAGGAAGAAAAGATGATGGAAGGAGGCAGAAAGGAACGAGAATGGATAAAAAGGAAGGAAGGAAGAGAAGGAGGAGAGAGTAAAAAGGGAGGGAGAATGGGAGGGAGGATAAAGAGAGGAAGGAAGGAGAAGGGAGGGAGCGAGGAGAAAGAGGAAGGAGGGAGGAAGAAAGGATGGGGAAAGCAGGGAGGAAGAAAAGATGGAAGGAGGCAGAAAGGAACGAGAATGGATAAAAAGGAAGGAAGGAAGAGAAGGAGGAGAGAGTAAAAAGGGAGGGAGAGAGGGAGGGAGGATAAAGAGAGGAAGGAAGGAGAAGGGAGGGAGCGAGGAGAAAGAGGAAGGAGGGAGGAAGAAAGGATGGGGAAAGCAGGGAGGAAGAAAAGATGATGGAAGGAGGCAGAAAGGAACGAGAATGGATAAAAAGGAAGGAAGGAAGAGGAGGAGGAGAGAGTAAAAAGGGAGGGAGGGAAGGAGAAGGGAGGGAGCGAGGAGAAAGGAAGGAGGGAGGAAGTAAAGAGGAGGGATGGAAGTAGGAGGCAGGATGGAAGGAGAAGGGAGGGAGGAGAAAGAAAGGAAGGAGGGGAGGGAAAGAAGGAAGGAAGAAGGGGAGGAGAGTAAAAAGGAAGGATGGAAAGGAAGGAAGGAAGGAGAAGCTAGAGAGGATAAAGAGGAAGGAAGGAGGGGAGACGGAGGCAGGATAAAGGAGGGAGGAAGAGGAGGGAGGGAGGAGGAAGAAAGGAAAGGGGAGGGAGGATAAAGAAAGGAAGGAGAAGAAGGAGGGAGAAGGAAGGAGAGAAAAGAGGAACAAACAAAAGAAGAAAGGAGGAGAGAGATAGTTTGGGTGGAACACGTGTGCCATTTTCGATGTCCCTTCTTTCTCCTCTAAAGCTAATCGGCTACTACCAGTTTGCCCCGAACAGGTAGTCATTTTTGCGACCGGTTCAATGGAACCGGGCCGAACCGGTAGCATACCACTAGTGCCCCAAATCCAACTGATTAGGAAAGGATTTCTCAACCTTGACAATTGGGAAGACCAGCTGCCTGGGGAGAGCAGTGGGATCTGGGAATTGAAGTCCAGCCCATCCTCAAGGTTGAGAAACACTATGGAGGCTCCCAGCGTGGAGGAACCACTGGCCTGTGAGGTAGTCCTTGACATACAACCACAATTGGGACCAGACCTTTTAGTGAGACGGTTAATTATCGCACCCAATTTCACAACCTTTCTTTGCTTTAACAACAGCTGCATAAAAGGTGATAAAATTGGGTGTGACTCAGATAATGGCCATTTCCCTTAGTGACAGAGGTGGTCGTAAAATCGAAGGCCGCCTCCATTTTGTAAACCCAGGAAACCCAAGCTCTTGCTTGGCCAGGGGCCTGCAGACAGATGGAGGCATGTGGGAGCCTCTGACGGGCTTCAGAATGAGATGTCTGCAGTTGCAGAGAGGGTGAAGAGAAGGATGGGAGACCACCTGGAGATGTTTTGGGTGCCGGGCTGGGCCTCAGGCAGGCAGGCGTGGGGAATTCCGGGGCTGAAATCTTTTTGGTGAAGCCAAATTCTTGAATGGGCTTAGAACTGGGAAGCTGTTGGGGTTTCTGCAGAAGGGAAGTCACCTCCTTCTTAGGGATGGACGCTTCCTTTGCACAGATGCCAGTCAGGCGGAAAGTGTGACCTATGGGATAAAGGACGAGGAAGAGGAGGAGGAAGAAGAGGAGGCTGATGACATCCCCAAGGAAACCCGAGAGGTGAGCCAAGAACAGGATGTGCTAGTTTGACCTAATCACAGGTAAAGGCACTAGGCTAGAGAAGGAGATTCTGAGTTCTAGCACTGCCTTAGGCATGAAAGCCAGCTGGGTGACTTTGGGCCAATCACAGGAGACAGTGAGTTCTAGTCCCGCCTTAGACATAAAACCAGCTGGGTGACTCTGAGCCAATCACCAGGAGACGGTGAGTTCTAGTCCCGCCTTAGGCATGAAAGCCAACTGAGTGACTTTGGGCCAATTACCAGGAGACGGTGAGTTCTAGTCCCGCCTTAGGCATGAAAGCCAGCTGGATGACTTTGGGCCAATCACAGGAGACAGTGAGTTCTAGTCCCGCCTTAGACATAAAACCAGCTGGGTGACTGAGCCAATCACCAGGAGACGCTGAGTTCTAGTCCCGCCTTAGGCATGAAAGCCAACTGAGTGACTTTGGGCCAATTACCAGGAGACGGTGAGTTCTAGTCCCGCCTTAGGCATGAAAGCCAGCTGGGTGACTTTGGGCCAATCACAGGAGACAGTGAGTTCTAGTCCCGCCTTAGACATAAAACCAGCTGGGTGACTCTGAGCCAATCACCAGGAGACATTGAGTTCTAGTCCCGCCTTAGGCATGAAAGCCAACTGAGTGACTTTGGGCCAATCCCAGGAGACGGTGAGTTCTAGTCCCGCCTTAGGCATGAAAGCCAGCTGGGTGACTTTGGGCCAATCACAGGAGACAGTGAGTTCTAGTCCCGCCTTAGACATAAAACCAGCTGGGTGACTCTGAGCCAATCACCAGGAGACATTGAGTTCTAGTCCCGCCTTAGGCATGAAAGCCAACTGAGTGACTTTGGGCCAATCCCAGGAGACGGTGAGTTCTAGTCCCGCCTTAGGCATGAAAGCCAGCTGGGTGACTTTGGGCCAATCCCCAGGAGATGGTGAGTTCTAGTCCCGCCTTAGACATGAAAGCCAACTGAGTGACTTTGGGCCAATTACCAGGAGACAGTGAGTTCTAGTCCCGTCTTAGGCATGAAAGCCAGCTGGGTGACTTTGGGCCAATCCCCAGAAGACATTGAGTTCTTTAGGTATGAAAGCCGGCTGGGTGACTTTGGGCCAATCCCCAGGAGATGGTGAGTTCTAGTCCCGCCTTAGACATGAAAGCCAACTGAGTGACTTTGGGCCAATTACCAGGAGACAGTGAGTTCTAGTCCCGTCTTAGGCATGAAAGCCAGCTGGGTGACTTTGGGCCAATCCCCAGGAGACGGTGAGTTCTAGTCCCGCCTTAGACATGAAAGCCAACTGAGTGACTTTGGGCCAATTACCAGGAGACAGTGAGTTCTAGTCCCGCTTTAGGTATGAAAGCCAGCTGGGTGACTTTGGGCCAATCACCAGGAGACAGTGAGTTCTAGTCCTGTCTTAGGTATGTAAGCCAACTGAGTGACTTTGGGTCAATCCCCAGGAGTCGGTGAGTTTCTGATGAGAGAAAAAATAGCATTTAAAAGTCTTCTCTTTTCGGGGGTCCTTATGGAGGAAATGGACCTTTGGATCCTGACACTTTTTCCCCCCTTAGGGGTCCCAGGTCCCGGTACGAGGAAGCTCTGGCTGGGAGAACAGCCTGAGACAGAAACCAGCCCGCCGGATCGTCTTCCAGGCAGGGCCTGTCTCTCAGGAGAAGAAAGTCAAAGACGAAGTGGAAAGCATAGAAGGCTCCAAGGAACAGCACAAAATCCGGGTAGGGGTCTTCTCTCTGTTTGGTTTTTTTTAATTCAAAACTCATTGCCAAAAGCAAAAGAAGAAATATTCAGGTAGTCCTCGGCTTACGATGGTTCGTTTTAACAACCGTTTGAAGTTACACCAGCACTGGAAAAAAGCGACTTAGGACCGGTTTTCACACTGACGACCGTTGAAGCGTCCCCGTGGTCACGTGAGCAAAATTCAGACGCTTAGGCAACGGTTTCATCTTTACCACGATCTGAAAGCCAGCTGGGTGGCCAATCCCCAGAAGATGTGAGTTCTAGTTCTGCCTTAGGCGTGAAAGCCGGCGAGGTGACTTGGACCAGTCCCCCTCTCTCTGTCAGCCCAGTCCTCACAGGGTTGTTTTTGTGGGGAAAAGAGCAGTGTCGGGGCTCCAACGTGCACCGCCCGTTCAAATCACAAGTCCCTAGCCATGTCTCTTCGAGTAAAAAAGATTGATTTATTAGGAGTTGATATGTCGATGTTTCCTGGCTGCAGCCGACTGACACATCATGGCCTTCCCCCCTCCCCCCCGGATTATATTGTCCAATGAGACACATCCATAGCCAAGAGTCCTCAATCAGGCTCTGCAGTAATAATCTTGCATGCCAACAGCTTTGGCTGCGAAGACGATTATCTGCAGCATTTAAGGAATGCGCTGCTTTCTCCCACTCCTTTTTTCTGGCAACTAAAAAGACCAAAGGAATATTTTTTAGTTGGCAAGCAGGAGGGGAAGGAGGCATTGAATATGTTCCCTGGCTTGAATTGTTCATAAAAATACTAAAGCTGGGGGATACATGAAAGAAATATGCCTATAATTAATGGATTTGGGGGGGTGGCATCCGAAAATGTATTTCTTCTTTGGGAGTGACGGTTTTGGGGGCTCAATCTTTTCGTTTCTGACGAGGGAAAGGATCGCATTTCAAAGTCTCCTCTTGGGTTGGGGGGGGGTCCTTATGGAAGAAACGGACCCTTGGATCCTGACAGTTTCCTCCCCTTTGGGGGGAGGGGGGGGTCCCAGGTTCCGGTACGAGGAAGTCCTGGCTGGGAGAAGAGTCTAAGGCAGAAGCCGGCGCCCCGGATCGTCTTCCAAGCGGGGCCCGTTTCGCAGGAGAAGAAAGTCAAAGACGACATGGAAAGCATAGAAGGCTTCAAGGAACGGCACAAAATCCGGGTAGGGGGTCTTCTATCTGTTTGGGTTTTTTTTTTTTTCATTCAAAACTCGTTGCCAAAAGCAAAGAAGAAAAATACGGGTAGTCCTTGATTTAACGACAGTTTGTTTAGCAACTGTAACTGGGGGGAAAAAAAGGACTTGGGACCATTTTTTCACACCTATGACCATCGCAGGGTCCCCATGGTCACGTGATCAAACTGTCATCTTATGATAGTTTGAAAGTCGGCTGGGTGACTTTGGGCCCAGTCACCAGGAGATTTGAGTTCTAGTTCTGTCTTAGGCGTAAAAAGCTGGCTGTGTGATTCGGCCCATCACCAGGAGATGTGAATTCTAGTCCTATTCTAGATACAAAAGCCAGGTGAGTGACTTTGGGCCAGTCACCAGGAGACAGTGAGTTGTAGTTTCTAGCCTAGCTGGCTGGGGAATTCTGGGAGTTGACATCCACAGAGCTCAAAATTGCCACGGTTGGAGTTTTCTTGGTGTATGCAAGGACCGTCTGTTTCTTGGTTCGAGAGCCGCTCCTTCCACCTGTTTTCTGCATGGGGGACTCAGTTTTCCCTTCCTTTCCAGCATTCCAAAAGGCTTTCTGGATTTATCCCGATAAACTATTCGGAAGAGAATTCCAGGCAGCAGGAGAATACCGAGGTCCAAAATGGTTGTGACTATCGACCAGCAAGAAGGATGCCAGAGTATCAGGTGGGAGTGAGCTCTCAAAGGTGGGCTTTGGGAGGGAATTAAAGGAGACCCTTGTATTAAGTTAGTCTGCCAGTAGAATAGAATGGAATGGAATGGAATAGAATAGAATAGAATAGAATAGAATAGAATAGAATAGAATAGAATAGAATAGAATAGAATAGAATAGAATAGAAAAGAAAATATGGAAGGAAAAGGAAGGAAAGGGAAGAGAAAATATGAATAGAATACAACATAGAATATAGCATAGCGTAGAATAGAATAGAATAGAAAATATGGAATGGAATGGAATAGAAATATAAAAAATAGGAATAGAATAGAATAGAAAATATGGGGTGGAATAGAATGTAGAATATAGAGAATTGAATGGAATTACAGAATAGAATAGAAAATATGGAATGAAATGGAAGGGAAGGGAAGAGAAGAGAAAATATGGAATAGAATAGAATGCAACATAGAATATAGAATAGCATAGCATAGAATAGAATAGAAAGTATGGAATGGAATAGAATAGAAATAGAGTATAGAGTATTGAATAAAGTAGAAAGAATAGAATTGAATTGAATTGAATTGAATTCTTTATTGGCCAAGTGTGATTGGGACACACAAAAGGAATTTGTTTTTAGTGCGAATGCTCTCAGTGTTCATTAAAAGAAAAGATACATTCGTCAAGAGTCCAGAATCATCAGGTACAACACTTGTCATAGGGCACAATAAGCCATCAAATCATATTAGGAAACAGTCAATATAAGTCATAAGGATACGTGTCAAAGTTACAGTCATACAGTCACAAGTGGGAGGGGATGAGTGATGAGGAGTAATGAGGAGATCAATGGTAATAGTAGTGCAGACTTTGTAAATAGTTGGACTCTGTTGAGGGAATGAGTTATTTAGCAGAGTGATGGCGTTGGGGAAAAACTCCCCTCGTGTCTAGTTGTTCTGGTATACAGGGTCCTAATTTACTTTACTTTGTCACTGCACCTTGTACAACGAAATTAAATACCATCTTCAGTGTACATCATGACCATGAAAATAAACACAAACACACATCCATCACATTCTATACATTGAATTGAAAATCTCTGATATTGCATTGAAATTGCACTATGCAGTAGAATTCCATAGAGGTCCTGCCCTGGGATAGAAGCTGCCTCATTTTAAAGGGAATAATCTGTTAAGCCTGGTCCCTCAACCAATGTTAAGGAAACATGCTAAACAGAATGTGCAGCGTTAGTCAGTTAGGCAGACAGATAAATGTGTGAGATAAGTTTGTTAGTTAACATTCAGTAAAAAAAACAGATACGCTTGTGCTATCAAAAAATATAGTTTATTCCATTATGATTCATAGCATAGTCAAATAACAGTCCATTAGTCATGTATCATTTCAGTCAGTCCATTCGGGGATACTCAATTCACAAAGTCCGTGTTGAATATTCAATGTCAGTTCACTTTCAATAAATCAGTCTGTATTATCTCTTCTCACCGTTGAGAAAAATCAACACTCCTTTCTCTCTCCCGTTCCAGTAGGAGAAAAACGCAGTCATCAATCCATCCAGTAATTAGGGATCATTAAGCCAGAGAGAGAGCAAGCTGCCTTGTCTTGCTTCTTTTATGGTGCTTTTACAACCACACCCTTAATTACATTCTTCCAGTTAAAAGTTACACACACTTTAACCAACAAACCATGATAACTTATTTATTATTTTACCTAAACCAGTTAGGGTAAACAATGTTATCCCTAACATAATCAACTGAATTTTGCATGTTCTGTTGTAAACTCTTCCCAAGGGTTGATAAAGAGAGTCAGTTTGGGCTAGTGGTTTAGGCACTAGGCTAGAAAGCGGGAGATATAGTGAGTTCTAGTAGTCCCCTTAGGCATGAAAGCTGGCTGGCTAACTTTGAGCCCATCATCAGGACATAGTGAGTTCTAGTCTTGTCTTAAGTATGAAAGTGGCTGAATAACTTTGGGCCAATCACCAGGTGACTGTGAGTTCTAGTCCGATCTTAGGCATAAAAGCCAGCTGGATGACTTTGGGCCAATCACCAGATAATGTGAGTTCTAGCCCTGCCTTAGGCATAAAAGCCAGCTCAGTGATTTTGAGCCTATCACTAGGCAATGGTGAATTCTCGTCCCGTCTTAGGCATGAACATGGCTGAGTAACTTTTGAGCCAACCACCAGGTAACTGCGAGTTCTAGTCCCACCTTAGGCACAAAAACCAGCTGGGTGATTTTGTTCCCAGGCCAGGATGATGCAGGGGGCCGACTAGACCACCCCCAGCCAGCAACCAGGCAGAGAAATGGTTGCTAAATTTTTGGAAGCCCACCCCTGCCCCTAACCCTAACCTGTTCAACCTTCCTCTTTTTTCTGTTTGATTCACAGGACGGGAAAGGCTTTGGAATCGGGGAACTGGTCTGGGGGAAGATCAAAGGCTTCTCTTGGTGGCCAGCTATTGTGGTGTCCTGGAGGACCAATTCCAACCGCCAGGCGGCCCCCGGCATGCGCTGGGTGAAATGGTTTGGGGATGGAAAGTTTTCGGAGGTGAGCGTGGAAGGGGAGGAGGGCAGCAGAGAAGATGGTCAGTCTCTTTGGCTCTCCCGTCTTACTCACCTACCATTTTCCTAAGCTGTAGTTTGTGGAATCAGAGGCAACTAGCTGGGTTCAGAGATGTTAAATCACGAATGATGGTTTATGGATCACTTGTTTTTGTGGTGTCCCCCTTCCTCCCTCCCTTCCTTCTTTCCTTCCTTCCTTCCTTCCTTCCTTCCTTCCTTCCTTCCTTCCTTCCTTCCTTCCTTCCTTCCTTCCTTCCTTCCTTCCTTTCCTTCCTTCCTTCCTTCCTTCCTTCCTTCCTTCCTTCCTTCCTTCCTTCCTTCCTTTCCTTCCTTCCTTCCTTCCTTCCTTCCCTTTCTTTCTTTCTTTCTTTCTTTCTTTCTTTCTTTCTTTCTTTCTTTCTGTTTCCTTCCTTCCTTCCTTCCTTCCTTCCAAAAGTTGACTCAGTCTTTCGTCCCTCTGAGGTCGGTAAAATGAGGACCCAGATTGTTGGGGGCAAGAGGTTGACTGTAAACTGCTTATATAAATCTAAGTGCTATTGTCAACTCATCAAACATTCCTCTGCCTGTTTTAGTAGTTGACATGAAAAAAAAAAAGTGGGGGGAGGAAGGCAACCTGGAAGAGCCGTGCAGCAGTTTGGAAGCGAAAGTCCATTCCAACTCTTTATCTTGAAAAGGTTGTAACTAAACTACCAGAGCTTTTGCCCGCGAATATATTTAATTGGAGAATGTGAATGATGACACCCAGCCCCTGAAGGTGCTCAGTTGGAGAATCTGGTTTAGGGGAACCCCGAGGGGGAAACAGGGTCCCAGGGGAGTGTAAATTATGTAGGCCAGAGTTGGCTTCATGCAGAGCAGGGCCAGAATGTTGCCTCAATTAAATTCTTTGAAGTTTTTTGAAGTTTGGCTCAAGAATCATGATTTCATTCGGGCAATTGCTGGAATCCTGACACTATTGCTATTGTTGCAGATCTCCACTGACAAACTTGTGGGGCTGGTAAACTTCCAGGAACATTTCAACCCCACCACGTTTCAGAAGTTGGTATCCTACCGACAATCCATTCTCCACGTTTTGGAGGTAAGAATGGGATGGGGTGTGGAAAGTTGGCTTAGTGGTGGCTTAGATGGTGGCTTAGCCTGTGTGGGAAAGGACAGGGGTGAGGCCCATCAGGGTGACAGTGTGGGTCGCTGTAGGCCAGCTGGCACCAAAGTAGCATCTGTGGAGTCATTGGTGTCCTCTGGTTCTCTTGCAGATGTTTCATGACCAGTGCTGGGAGGAAGAGGGATATGTGTAATGTAGGGAGCGGGGAGAAGAGGAGGAGAGGGACTTTGGTGCTCTCTGAGCTTGGCTGTTTTCTTCCAGACATTTCATGACCCAACTAGGGAATATCATCAGTGCTGGGAGGATAGGGACATAACTGCTCTCTGAGCTTGGCTGTTTTCTTGCAGTCGTTCAATAGCCCAACCAGATGATAGATGGAAAGTAAGAGGAGGAAAAATACATTGGGCAAAGAAAGCCCCCTGGATTTATTTGTAAAAAATAATAAAAGGCAGGATACAAATAAATACATAAAACATTCCCGCCAAGAAGAAGAGAGCAAGTCTCTAGTATATAAATAGAAAGTAAGCCCTCCCTTCTAGCACTGATGATGTTACCTAGTTGGGTTATGAAAATGTCTGCAAGGGAATAAGACAGCACCAAGGACCCCATAGTCATTCTCCTCCTCTTCCTCCTCCCTTGCAGAACTGATGATGTGCCCTAGTAGGGTAATTAAAGGTCTGCAAGAAAACTACCAAGCTCAGAGCCCTAACAACCCTATAGTCATCCTCCACCTCTTCCATCCTCCTCCTCTTCCTCCTCCCCTTCTGACACTGATGATGTTCCCTAATCGGGTAATTAAAGGTCTGCAAGAAAACTACCAAGCTCAGAGAGCCCTAAGGACCCCCACAGTCCTCCTCCTCCTCCTCCTCTTCCTTGCAGTGAGGTTGTTCTCCAGTTTGGGTCATGAAATGTCTGCCAGAAAACATCCAAACATCAGAGAGCAGCTAGGACCCCACAGTTCAACCCAAAGCTACAGCTGTACATGGCTGCCCTTGATTGCCCTCGAAGGGACATTCCTTCCCCTCATTTGCTGATGTATACTTTTGTGAGATTTGTGCGTGTGTGTACACACTGCCAAATCCAAACCACTCCAGGTGGGCTACCTAGCAATGCTTCAAAACCCATCCATGCTCCAGGCTGGGGCCCTTCCCTGGGTGGGATTTGGGCAGATCCACCGTAGAACTTTTGCATAGCCGATGGCCTGGTGAATGGTGGGGGGGGGGGCTTCTAGGCATTTCCTCCAGCTCTGCGGCCCCCCAGCCCCAATCCTGCTGCGACCAAAATTCTTGCGCGTTGCAGGTTGCAAGCAGCCGAGCGGAGAAGACCTTCTCCACCGTTACCGGGGAATCTCTGGATGAGAAGCTGAAGCCCATGATGGACTGGGCCAACCAGGGATTCAAGCCCACTGGAGAGAAGGGGCTAAGACCCTCCAAGACATTAGGTAAGACCTCCACCCCGCCCCGGGCTTCCCCACCAAAGGGCAGCGGGATTGTGGGCTGTAACCCTGTAGGCTGGGAAGCAGGGATGCCAAGATTGGTCACACTTGCTTACCTGGGTTTTGGGGTGTCTCTCTGGGCACAATGAGGATATATCCACTCAATATAACTCCTCCTCGGCAACAGGAAGAGCATCCGGCCAGTGAAACTTTCAGCTCCATTCAGTTGCCCAGACTCCGACTCGCAAGGGATTATGGGGTCATTAAAAGAAGAGGATAATGGGTGTCGGGAATTGAGTATAGGTGATGATATGATGATAGGCGGTTATGGGAATTGATTGTATGACTAAAAGTGATATAGGCAAATTACAGGCAGGAGGAATTTTTTTAAAAAAAATAATGTATTTGTTGAGTGTTTCAACAATTAAAAACAAATTTCCACACTTTGCAACGATACTGTAGCAGTGTTTGCGATAGTTATTAACATTTATATTATCCAATGCTATATTAAATTCTTCCTCATTCTAAACATTGTTGTACCTAAATACATATATATATTTATTTACACACATACACACACACACACACATGTATGTATATAATATTACTTTGTACTTTTTCATACATTATCATTTGATGTCTTTGCATCTTCTCCTTAACCATTTGTACCAAACTTCCCAAATTTTATAATACTCTCCTTCTTTCTTGTTCTTCAACAACGCTGTCAATCTGTCCATTTCAGCGCATTCAAATATCTTATTATTACCATTTCTGAAGGAATTGATTATAGGCAATTATAGACAGTAAGAATGACAGATAGTGCTCCACTTACAACAATTTGTTTCATGTCCATTCAAAGTTACAACAGCGATCTATTTTTGGCAGATATTAAACCGTTTCCCACCATCATCATAGAGGACTTGAGCCCCCCAGATCCTGCACCGCCACCCAAGCGACCTAAGACCAATGGGTCTAGCAGTACCAACAGTAAGGAGACACCCGAGAACCGATCCAGAGGTGTGTGTGTGTGTGACTTCAACAAGGACTGAGGGGCGGGGAGGGGGCTCCAGCATTTATCGTATCCTTTGGCAGGAAAGATCCATGTGTGTTGTACCCAGAAGTTGTGGGGAGATCTTTTAGAGATGCCCCTTTGGTGCAGTGGGTGGGCTGCTACCGATTCGCACTGGTTTGAGAGAACCAGTTGTTAAATTTTATGGCCAGTTTGGTGAACTGGCAAATCCCACCCCTCCCTTCCTAGGACTCCCTCACATGATCCATTTTGGATCACAGGTAAGGGTAGGGCCCGTGTGGAGGCTCAGGACAAAAAACCAGGCCTGCTGGAAGTTTCAGAAGGAGCCCGTTTCCAACCTCCCTGAGATCCTCCAGAGCCTAGGGAGAGCGAAAACGGCCTTTCAGAGATTCAAGGAAAGCCTCCAGAGCCCGGGAGGGTGAAAAAAGGGCCTCCCGGAAGTTCTGGAGGAAAGAAATCGGCCCATTTCTGGCCTCTAGAGAGACTCCGGAGCCCGGGGAGGGTGAAAACTGCCACCCCTGCAGCCTGTTTTTGCTCCCAGGGTGGTGCAGGAGGCTGACTAGGGCCAATGCTTGCGGACGTTTCATCGCCCTACTTGGGAATATCATCAGTGCTAGAAGGAAGAGGGTTTGTAGAGAGGAGGAAGAGGAAGAGGAGGACGACGGTGGGGTTCTTAGGGCTCTGAGCTTGGTAGTTTTCTTGCAGACTAGGCCATGCCCACCCAGCAACTGGGCCGAGAACCAGTTGTTAAATTATTGGAAGCCCACCCCTGCTTGGGGAGTGCTGGGGGGGAGATTCCTTTCCTTGCATATCTCCCATCAGTTGCTTACCAAATGTGTTTTGTGATCCTTTTGCAGAACGGATGGTTTCTGAAGCCAAAAATAACAAAACTTGCTTGGAAGGTAAGGAGCCTCTTTGACCTTCAAAGCGTACAAGTAGTCCACCCACTTACAACTGCTTGTTTAGTGACTGTTCCAAGTTACAATGGCACCGGAAAAAAGTGGCACCAGGACCGTTTTTTTCACAGCAGCATTTCCCCGTGGCCATAACGATCAAAATCCAGCCATTTGGCCACAGACTCGTATTTACAAGGGTCATGGCATCCCTGGGTTCACAGGATCCCTCCTTTTGCAATTGTCTGGCGAGCCAACCCAATGGGGAAGCCAGATTCACTTAACGACCGTCTTACTAACTTAACCCGCTGCAGGGTTTCGCTTAACATCCCTGGCCAAGAAAGGCTGCCAAAAAATGTGAGCAAACCTCATTCAACACACTGTCTCACTTAGCAACGGAAACGTGCTCAATTGTGGTCATAAGTCAAAGACATCTTGTATCAGGTGGGCTGGTGTTAGAGGGGGGGTGGAAGTCCCATGGCAAATACTCCCCGGAGATGTGGCCGACCAGAAATTCAGCCATGGGTCTGAGTCATTATACAAGCGCTTAGTTTGCGTCTTCTGGAAAATTTTGAGCTCCTTTCCTCTGTTTTGGAAGGTGGAAAATTAGTTTCTTTCTTGGCATCTGGGCTCAAAAGAATGGATTGTTTCCATGTTTTGATAATGGGTAACATCTAAATCAGGGTTCCTCAAATTTGGGCCCTTTAAGATGGCTGGACTTCAACTCCCAGAATTCCTGAGCCGGCTAGGGAATTCTGGGAGATGAAGTCCAGCCATCTTGGGGTTTGAGAAACACCGATCTAGGCAGCTGGCTGAGGAATTCTGGGAGTTGAAGTCTCCCCGTCTGAAGGAGGTTTGAGAAACACTGCTGTAGGCAGCTGTCTGGGGGATTCTGGGAGTTGAAGTCCACAAAGCCTAAAAAGGTTTGAGAAACACCGGTCTAGGCAGCTAACTATGCTTGCTGGGGAATTCTGGGAGTTGAAGTCCGCCCATCTTAAAGTGGCTTGAAAAAGACTGGTTTAAGACCGCTGACTATGCTGGCTGAGGAATTCTGGGAGTTGAAATCCACCTATTTTAAGGAGGTTTGAGAAACACTGTTGTAGGCAGCCGGCTGGGGGATTCTGGGAGTTGAAGTCCGCCCATCTTAAAGTGGCTTGAAAAAGACTGGTTTAAGACCGCTGACTATGCTGGCTGAGGAATTCTGGGAGTTGAGGTCTACCTATTTTAAGGAGGTTTGAGAAACACTGTTGTAGGCAGCCGGCTGGGGGATTCTGGGAGTTGAAGTCCGCCCATCTTAAAGTGGCTTGAAAAAGACTGGTTTAAGACTGCTGACTATGCTGGCTGAGGAATTCTGGGAGTTGAAGTCCACCTATTTTAAGGAGGTTTGAGAAACACTGTTGTAGGCAGCCGGCTGGGGGATTCTGGAAGTTGAAGTCCGCCCATCTTAAAGTGGCTTGAAAAAGACTGGTTTAAGACCGCTGACTATGCTGGCTGAGGAATTCTGGGAGTTGAAGTCTACCTATTTTAAGGAGGTTTGGGAAACACTGTTGTAGGCAGCCGGCTAGGGGATTCTGGGAGTTGAAGTCCACAAAGCTTAAAAAGGTTTGAGAAACACCAGTCTAGGCAGCTGATTATGCAGGCTGGGGAATTCTGGGAGTTGAAGTCTATCCATCTTAAAAGGTTTGAGAAACCCCGATCTAGGCAGCTGACTTAGGAATTCTGGGAGTCGAAGTGCCCGGACTTAAAGCGGCCGAGTTTATATTCAACTACACAGTCACCACCTATTTCTCTAGGCCTGTTTAGTTTTGGGGAGCAGGCAAGAGATGGGGAAAAAAGGGGTGATATGTGGCTGTTCCTAAAGGCCTCAGAACCCACCAACCTTCCAAAATGAATGAAACAGGTTTTAAGTTCCTTCACTTGACTGGTGCTGGAGATTGGCTAAAGTCAGTGCCCTGGTGGATTCTGGGAGCTGAAGTCCAGAACATATGGAGAACGGCCAGTTGAGAAGGCAGCCTATAGCAGGTGTGTCCAACCTTGGCAACTTTAAGACTTGTGGACTTCAACTCCCAGAATTCCTCAGCCAGCAAAGCTGGCTGAGGAATTCTGAGAGTTGAAGTCCACAAGTCTTAAAGTTGCCAAGGTTGGACACACCTGGCCTATAGGATTGCTTATAGGGGGGAGTCTATCTGAACTCTCTTTGAACAGACAGCTGCCTGTCTTGTGGGAAGAAGAACCCGGTGACTGACCACCCACTCTTTGAAGGGGGACTTTGCAGGACGTGCCAGGTAAGTTGGGCCACGGGGTGGGCAAGGGCAGTGCTTTCACCTGGCATCAGGTAAATCCCTTTCCTTGGCCAAGGCAGGACTTGGGATGGTTCAACTTTTGTCAACTGCAGCTCATCTCGGTAGGATGATGATGATGCTTCTTCGTGGCAGGAAAGTCCTTAAAAAAAAAAAAAAAAAGATCTGGGATCCTTTCCTAAAATTTCGGCTTTTAGAAGCTCGTTTGATTGTTATTTCGATCTACTTCGCTGCCCATCTCAAATGGTTAGGGAAGTGTCATGCCCCTGTTGGAGACTGACTCCGAGGGAGAGGAGGAACAGCTGACAGGGAGTGGGAGGGGAAGGTGTGGCTCCGTAAGTTGTGGAGGAGGCTGGGGAAGGGCAGAGGCCGGCTGGGCAGTCAGAGGAAGACCCAAGCCCATCCCCTGTCCATCCTAGGGCATGCAGGGAGGAGAGGATAAGGGAGAGAAATGAATGGCGTGGTCTAAGGGAGGGAGGGAAGAAAGGGCCTTGATCCCCTTAATGGGCTGCAGCTGTGAGAACTGGGACGGACAGGCGTATGGGCCAGTGCTGGAAACAAAGCATGGAAATATCTTTAGTCTGTCATTCCTTTCTGAGTTTGGCGTCCTTCCCAGTGTGTGTTCCAATGTCTGTGGATGTCTTCAAGGCCTTATCTTGCCTAGTTCCCTTAATCGCTTCAGTGTGTTTGTGTTGTTTTTACTCTTATAATTTATTTATTTGTTTATTTTTATTTGTTTATTTGATTTGTCAATCGCTTACAAGATCATAGGTACAAGTATAAACATGAGTAAGCATACAGGAAATAGGTACGAATAAATGGGGACAATAGGACAGGGATGGGAGACACGATGGTGCACTTACAGACCTCTTAGGAATGGGGTGAGGGCAATAGTGGTTAGCTTGAGGTTAAAGGAGTGGGGGGTTAGAGGATGTAACAACAGTCAGATAGGGCATTCCAGGCATTGACCACTCTGTGGCTGAAGTCATACTTTCTGCAATCAAGTTTGAAGCGGTTTACATTGAGTTTGTATCTGTTGTGTGCTCTTGTATTGTTGTGGTTGAAGTAGTCATTGACAGGTAGGACATTGTAGCGGATAATTTTGTGTGCTACGCTTAAGTCTAACCATAGGTGGCGTACTTCAAGGTTGTTCAAGCCCAAAATCTCAAGGTGATATAGGATATTCTGTTGCGAGCAGAGGAGTGTAGTAACTCTTCTCGTGAAATACTTCTGGACTCGCTTGATTGTATTAATGTCTGATATACAGTGCAGATTCCAGGCTGATGAGCTGTATTCGAGTATTGGTCTAGCAAAGGCTTTGTATGCTCTAGTTAGCAATTTAATATTTCTGCAGGAGAAGCTTCGTAAGATTAGATTTACAACTCTTAATGCCTTTTTGGCCATGCTGTTAATAGTGAGCCTCTGACGCTTAGGTCGTTAGATATGAGAACTCCAAGGTGAGGATCATCCATGAGGTCTAGTTTGTATTTGGGGTAGCATTGGCTCCTTTTCATAACTGCTTGTGGGGGAGTTTTTTGTCTCCAGTCAAGGATATTTGGAGCTTTGAAGCAAAATGAAGGAATAAAAGGGGATTCCCCTGTTTTTGCAACTGTGTTTAATTTGTATCCCACCTTGGGTCATCGCAGGGAGGTCTGGTCTGCAGTGCCACATGTAAAACTGGGCAAAAAAATGCCAGTTTTCTTGTCTCTTCTTCATGTCACATGTGTCCTGTTTGTCTCCTAGGATCGCTTTCTGGAACTCTTCTACATGTATGATGACGATGGATACCAGACGTACTGCACCATCTGCTGTGAAGGCAGCGAGTTACTTCTTTGTGACAGTGCCAGTTGTTTCAGGTGGGCAATTCCTCCCACTGGTCACTGGCCGTTAAGAAAGGAGATAGCCAGCTGGACAGATAATGGGTAGTTAGATAGTTGATAGGATTAGATAGATGGATAGATAGATTGTTGGTATAATGATGGATTGATAGATAGATATGGGTAGATGGATGTATTTACAGACAGGCAGGCTAGATAGTTGATATGATAAACTAGATTAATAGAGATATGGATGGATAGGTTAGGTAGGTAGGTAGGTAGGTAGATAGATAGATAGATAGATAGATAGATAGATAGATAGATAGATAGAGATAGAGATAGATAGATAGATAGATAGATAGATAGATAGATAGATATAGATAGAGATAGATAGATAGATAGATAGATAGATAGATAGATAGATAGATAGATAGATAGATAGATAGATGGATATAGATAGATGATAGATAGATACATAGATAGATAGCTATGATAGATGATGGATATAGATGGATGGATGGATGGATGGATGGATAGATAGATAGATAGATAGATAGATAGATATTGTAGACATGAAGATAGATAGATAGATAGATAGATAGATAGATAGATAGATAGATAGATAGATAGATAGATAGATAGATAGATAGATTTTGTAGACATGAAGATAGATAGATAGATAGATAGATAGATAGATGGATGGATGGATGGATGGATGGATGGATGGATGGATGGATGGATAGATAGATAGATAGATAGATAGATAGATAGATATAGATAGATGATAGATAGATACATAGATAGATAGCTATGATAGATGATGGATATAGATGGATGGATGGATGGATGGATGGATAGATAGATAGAAAGATAATAGATTGATCGATGGATAGATGATATGAAGACGAATTGGAGAACACCCAGCATGGCCTTCTCCAAATCGAAGAAGAGACAATCATTGGACCAGCTGAGGCCAAGGGTCAGTCCTGGAACCAGCGAAATCCGGGGGCTGGGACAGACTGTATCTGTCCTCAATGTGGAAGGGATTTGCCCCTCGAATTAGCCTTTTTAGCCACACTAAATGCTCTTTTAGGACCTCTTTTCAAAGCACAATACCATCTTGAGTGAAGGATGCCAATTAAAAAAAAGGATGATATGATGATAGATATAGAGATATGGGTATATACATAATAGAGATAGATTGTCAGACAGACAGAAAGACAGATAGATATAGAAAGATACATTATGTAGAATAAGTAGATAGATATATTATAGATGGAAGGATAGGCAGATTGATAATAGTTGATAGGGTATGATAGAAGTTGATATGATAATCTTATATTACATATATTAACCGCAGCAAGAATTTCATATGCTCAGCACTGGAAGAAAAACGGCACACCACCTGAAAGCTTAATAACAAAAAATATTTTAGAGTGTATGGAAATGAATAAATTAACTGTGGAATTAAAAGGGAAAGCAGACACAAAATACAATGCGGTGTGGGAAACATGGTTTATTTGGATCGATAACAGATATAAGAATAGAAGATGTAAATAATGTATATAATAGATAAGAGGGTATGAAAGTATTGTGTATTTTAAATTATGATAGGACACGTAAATGTATATATAATGTCACAACACTGTTTAATAACTACCGGTATTATGTATAAATGGAAAAAAAGCTCAATAAAGCATTAAATAAAAAAGTTGATATGATAAGATGCATAGACAGATTGATAGTTGATAGATTAAGATAAATATATAGATAAACAGATAGATAATGGATTGACAGATGATGGATAGATGAGATAGATAGATGGATGGATGGATAGATAGATAGATAGATAGATAGATAGATAGATAGATATAGAAAGATACATTATGTAGAATAGGTTGGTAGATATAGATGGATGGATGGATGGATAGACAGACAGATTGATAGTAGTTGATATGATAAGATAGATTGATAGTTAATATAATAAGATAATGGATTGATAGATAATGGATTGATAGATGGATAGATATGATAGATATAGAGAGGGATATATACATAATGGATAGATGAAAGATGGAGAGATACATTATGTAAAAAAGGTAGGTAGGTAGATATGGATGGCTAGATAGGCAAACAGATTGATAATAGTTGATAGGTATATACACACAGAGAGAGACAGACAGACAGACAATCTTCGTTATTGAAGTTAGCTTGGAAACTGGTAGTGACTTACAACCATAATTAAGCCTGTAATTAAGCTCACATTTATGATAGTCGCAGTGTCCTGGGGTCATGACAAGCCAAGTCAATGGACCAGATCTCAGATTCGCTTCACAACCCTGTTACTCCCTTCACAACTGTGATTAGCTTTAACGATGGTGGCAAGGGAGGTTGTAAAACAGGCCAACGCTCCCTTAATGATTGTCTCCCTTGACAATGGAGATCGGCGGGCTCAACTGCGGTCATCCGCCAAGGACTGCTGTGGTCATGCAATTGGGGGGGGGGCGTCAGCTACGGCATCGTGGCTTTGTTGTGGATTCTAAGATTTCCCCCCGTCTTTTGCAGCTGTTTTTGCGTTGACTGTTTGAACACCTTGGTGGGACGGGGGACGGCAGAAGCTGCCCGGAAGGAAGAGCCGTGGAACTGCTACATGTGCCGGCCGCAACAGCGTTACGGCGTCCTGCTCCAACGACGGGATTGGAATACGCGCCTGAAGGAGTTTTTCACCAACGAGGAAGGGCAGGAATACGTAAGGAAGGGAAGGGAGAGTGGAGAACAGAACAGAACAGAACAACAGAACAGAACAGAACAACAGAGTTGGAAGGGACCTTGGAGGTCTTCTACTCCAGCCCCCTGCTCATGCTGGAGACCCTATACCACTTCAGACAAATGGTTATCCAATCTCTTCTTTAAAACTTCCACTCTTGGCGCATTTACAACACAGAAGCTGCTTTGTGGTTAAGTGGAAAAGGGTAAACCGAGATAAGATAGGAAAATGTGCTACTTGCTTAACACTCGCAGCGATTCTCTTAACAACCGTGTCAAGATAGGCCATAAAATGGGGCCGGGCACACAGCTACCTTGATTAGCAACGTAAATTTTGCGCACAGTTGCGATTGTACAAGTTTTACAATCTGTAGATTTTTTTTTTTTTGCTCCGTGCTTAACAACCGCCAGCAGGGAGACAGCCGGGATTGTGGTTGTTTGACAAGGCAGCCCGCAGGCATCTTGCTTAATGACCGCAATGCCTTAACGATCTAAATGCCAGGCTTGGGGTGGGATTTAAAAAGCCCAGCAACCAGTTTGCTGCCCAGTTGCTGGGTTGGTATGGCCGTGGCGGCTTGCTTTTGATGGGCCTTCAGAGGCTTGCCTTTGGAAGGGCAAAAACAGCCTCCCCTGGGCTCTGGAGGCCCACCAGAAGCCAGAAAACCGGAAGGCCCATTTTCCCCCCTCCGTGCAGGGACAGGGTTGGCGGGGCCAGCTGGTCGTTTGAAATACCAGTTTGGCGAACCAGATGTAACTTTTAACATCCGGTTCGCTCAAACCGGTCCGAACTGGTAGAATCCCACCCCTGGTTAAGGACAATGTATATCAGTGATGGCAAACCTTTCTTTTTTTTTTGGTAAACAATTTTATTGGTTTTTAAAGACAAACAAAATAAACAAAACATAAAAACATCCAGCTTTCTTTCATAAATGTACAAGCAGTGTGTCAGTTGGTTTACCAATTTTTTGTGCATCCATTTCGTAGTCTCAATTACAGTTACATCACATAACTCATATTATCAATCAAAGATTAAATACCCTAGTATCACTATTAAACAATCATTTGACTATAATTTTATTCATTCATACTTTGCAAGATAACTATAATTTACTTAGTTTATTTTATTACAATTCATATAATCCTACCCGATCTATCCTAAAAACATTTTATAGATATGATATCGAAAAATAAAATAATATATATATATATATTCGTTATTTTCTAAAATTCTAGATATTCTATTATTGTGTAAAATTATCTAACCATTGATAGAAAAGGTCCCAAATTTTACAAAATTGTTTATCCTCTTGTTCTCTAATTTCAAATGTCAATCTACTCATTTCAGCACATTCCAATATTTTCAGTGATGGCAAACCTTTTTGTTGTGTGGTGAAAGTGCGCGCATGCTGGCACCCACAATGCAATGTGCCCCATCCCACTGCGCATGCATGCACAACACCCCCCCTTGCCTACGCTGCGTATCCGCATGTCTCCCAGCTGATTTTTGGCCCATCTGAGGCGCGAGGGAAGCCTCTGCAGCATCAGGAGGCCAAAAAAATGGGCCTTCTGGAAATATCAAAGTGCCCATTTTCAGCCTGAGGGATGCTGTTTCCCCCTCCTGGAAGCTCGAGGGAGGCCGAAAAATGGGCCCGTTTCATCACTTATAGTATTTCCAGAAGGCCCATATTTCGGCCTCCCGAGGCTGCAGAGGCTTCCCTTGCGCCTCGGGAGGGTGAAAACAGCCTCAAACCGGCTGAAAAATCAGCTGGGAGGCACACTCATGCACAGGGCAGTTAAGTTTGGTTGGGCCTCGCATGCCCGCGCAAATGGCTCTGCCTTCTACCTGTGGCACGCGAGCCATCACGGATGTATATTATACGTTTCCCCCTGAATCGGAGCAGTGTCAGCGAAATGGATAATTGTCCAGATTTACGTGAGGGTCAGAAGGCTATGGTGGTAACAAACGGACACAGTTGCTGGTGCAGGTTTGTGTGCGTGTGTGTATGTATGTGTGTGTCAGTCATACATGCTCTTTTTTTTTTTTTTGCCTCTCACCCCATCACAGAAGGCACCCAAAATCTACCCTGCCATCCCAGCCACAAAACGGAAGGCCATCCGAGTGTTGTCTCTCTTCGACGGCATCGCTACAGGTGAGTCCTTGCTCGGATCTAACATACCCAGGCCCAGGTAGGTTGGGAGGTCATGAAGAAGAAGGGGTCAGGTTAGCGTTCTCCAGACAGGGCATTCCATTCCTTCAGTCCTTAACGGTGAGGACAATTACACCGGTGGAATGGCTTGCCACCAGAAGTTGTGGGTTGCCCCATCACTGGAGCTTTTTTAGGAAAAGATTGGACTATGAAATGGTCTAGGGATGTGATGGTGAACCTGTGGCACGTATAACACAGGTGGCACGAAGAGACATTTGTGCCGGCATGTGAGCTGCAGGCAGACTTACCTCACTGCACATGCGCGCACTTCACAGCTGATTTTTGGCCAATTTGAAGCCTTTTTTGGCCTCCTTCCTAGAGGCTCGAGGGAAGCCAGGCCAGTTTCATCACTTCCTGTATTTCCGGAAATACAGGAAATGATGAAAACGGGCACATTTTTCAGCCTCCAAAGACTGCAGAGGCTTCCCTCGAGGAGCCTCTGGGAGGCTGAAAAAGGCCTCAAATGGCCCAAAAATCAGCTGGGAGGCGTGCAGTGCAGGTAAGGGGGTTGGCGCGGGGGGGGGGAAGCATGCACACGTGTGGAGAGGGCATGGGGGGGCCCTGCGCGCATTGCCTTCTGGGTGCTGGCACGCGCACATGCAATTTTTGGCACAGGAGCCCCAATAGGTCAGCCACCACTGATCTAGGGTCTCCTGCTTGAGCAGGGGGGTGGACTACTTGACCCCCGAGGCCCCTTCCAGCTCTGTTCTGATTGATGGATTGAGCAGGGAGCTGGACTACATGACCTCCGAGACCCCTTCCAGCTCTATTCTATTGATGGATTGAGCAGGGGGTTGGACTACATGAACTCCGAGGCCCCTTCCAGCTCTATTCTGATTGATGGATTGAGCGGGGGGCTGGAATACATGACCTCCGAGGCCCCTTCCAGCTCTATTCTGATTGATGGATTGAGTGGGGCTCTGGACTACATGACCTCCGAGGCCCCTTCCAGCTCTGTTCTGATTGATGGATTGAGCAGGGGGTTGGACTACATGACCTCCGAGACCCCTTCCAGCTCTGTTCTGATTGATGGATTGAGCAGGGGGTTGGACTACATGACCTCCGAGGCCCCTTCCAGCTCTATTCTGATTGATGGATTGAGCGGGGGGCTGGAATACATGACCTCCGAGGCCCCTTCCAGCTCTATTCTGATTGATGGATTGAGCAGGGGGCTGGACTACATGACCTCCGAGGACCCTTCCAGCTCTATTCTGATTAATGGATTGAGAGGGGGGCTGGATTACATGACCTCCGAGGCCCCTTCCAGCTCTATTCTGATTGAATCCCTTATCGACTGTATAATGGCAGCGATTCACTTAACAACTGGGACTGGTTGTAAAATGGGAGCAAAACTCACTTAACCACCGTCGTGTTCGGGCACAGAAATGTCAGGGGGTCCGTTGTGGTCGCACGTCCAGGGCTACCATGTCCCTTTGATGGATTGGTCAGTAGAGGGCCTAGTTTCCTATCTGCTTATGGAGAAATGTGATTGTGATGTGGGTTTTAAACATTTGGTTTTTTTGGCCACACCCGCGAAATAAAAGTCTCCTTTAGCAGTGGTGCCTTCAGGGAACTGGGGAGTATAAAGATTTGGAGAAATGCGCAACTCTTAACGAGTCCAGCCGCTGTGAGGAAGGTGGCGAGGCCCACCGTTATTTCTATCACCATCTTCCTCCACAGAGTTTGGGTTCTTGACACCAAGTTGGGGATAATCTGTTTTTCCTTCTTTAAAAGCCAGTCTATATAGATATCACTAGCTGGATACCTGCCCTTCGCTACGAAACTATGTGGTGGGATGTGGTTTTGGGGGGGGAGGAAAATAAAGGGGCCAAAATTCTGCCTCTGTCTACCAGCATCCATCAGTATTCGTCTGGCTAGCATCATGTCAGTGGGTAAGAGAGCTGAGGGCTGTTTGGAAACAGAAAGAGTATTTGTTGTGCGAGCAAGAAGGAGACAGCAAGGAGCCTGGGCGTGGCTTAGCTCAACTGTTCTGTACTAATGCTGCTTGGTGCTGTGAAACTGAAACAAACTCCTGCTTTTGTGTTTTGCCTTTGAAAGAGATTTCTTTTCAGGTGGGGAGGGGGAGTAGAACTCCTTAGCATCAGAGCATAATAATAATTAATAATAATTAATAATAATTAATAATAATTAATAATAATTAATAATAATTAATAATAATTAATAATAATAATAACAACAACAACATAGCAAATACTGATGATGGTCTTTTCGAAAAATCCTTTCTTAGTGAGCACCTAGAAGCCAAGAGGAACCTATGTGCCAAATTTCAAGTTTATAGGCTTGACGGTTCTGGAGATTTTGTGATGATGCTTGAGGGGTATTTCACTTTTTATATATATATATATAGAAGATTTCTTCTCCCTTCTTTTATCATCCACCTTGTTTCCTTCCTGTAACTCACTACATTTGGTTGATAGTCATTTCATCTGGCGTGTACAAGTAGTCCTCAACTTCACTTAGTAACAGTTTGAAGCTACAACAGCACTGAACAAAGATGAAGCTAGGACTGTTTCATACTTACGACCACTGCAGCATTCCCTAGGAGTCATGGGATCAAAATTCAGCTCTGAGCCACTGACTCATATTTATGATGGTATCTCAGGGTTATGTAAAATCCCCTTTGGTGACCTTCTGATGAGTAAGGTCAACAGGGAAACCAGATTCACTTAACAACTGCAGTGATTCATTTAACGATGGGGGAAAGGAAAGTCGTAAAATGGGACAAAAAAAGTCACTTAGCAGCTGTCTCGTTAGTGGAAATTTTGGGTTCAATTGTCGTAAGTTCAAGGACTACCTGTATATCTCCTTCTATCTACAGTAGCCCTCGACTTACAACGGTTCATTTGGTGACTGTTCAAAAGTTACAACAGCCCTGAAAAAAAGAGACTTAGAACCATTTTTCACACTTAATGACCATTGCAGCATCCCCTGTGGCTGCAGGTTGAAAAATTCAGGCACTTGGCAACCAACTCGAATTTTATGATGGTCGCAGAGTCCTGGGAGATCTCGTGATCCCCTTTTTGTGACCTTCTGACAAGCTGTTCTGACCAAAACCCTTGTCCAATAAAACCAACACGAACCAAAGGGAACGGAAGCCTTTCAATGAGTCTTATGAATCCTCAGTTAAAAGGCTGATGCAAACTACCGTGTTTCCCCAATAATACGGCCTCCACCAATAGGAAGCCCCACCATGTTTTATTGGCATAAAATCAAATTAAGCCCCTCCCCCCAAATTAAGCCCCATATTAAACATGCAAAATGGGGGGAAAAGTGGTGGTGGTGGGGCTTGCCATAAGGAAGTATTTTTGTTGCCTGTCCGGATATGGTGCTGCCTACGTTGGTGGGACACTTCATATCGGGAGACCTTCCACCGTTGCTTTCCCTTCTCCCTTGCTGCTGTGGCGTTAGAGCAACGCCGCAGCATTTGGCGCAGCCACGCGTGGCCAGTCAGGGCTACTCCCTGCAACCGGAGCCCCGAGGAGACACTTCTTCAGGCGCTCCCGTCTTCCCTTTGCTTTCGAAGGTAAAGCGAATTATTTTACAAAGCGTCCCCTGCCCAAGAGGGCAGCCCAACCCCACGTGAGGAGGCTAATTTCCCGGGGCCTCTTCCGTTCCTCCCCGACCTCCCTACACTGCGCCCCTCTGTCGTGCCGGTCCCTTCAGTCCAGTGAGCCTTTCCACCTCAAAGAAAGGCCAGGCGGACGGCTGCGGAGGAGCAGCAGCGGGTCCGAGCTGCTTCCAGCAGAAACAGCCACCACCGATGCGGGGAGAACGAGCAAGGTTACCGCCTGCCAGCCCATCCTTCCCACCTCCGCGGCTCGGTTTCCCCTACCGTTGGGTCCTCCTTTTGTGCAGAGGGCTGCGGGGGAAGGTGCTCGCCTGAGAGGATCTTTCCCTCTCTCTCCCCGCAAGGTCAACGTCTGCGCTGCGGAGGAGAGGGCTGCAGCCGGTTCCTCCTGCTTGCTGAGAGGTGAGGAAGCCGCGGCTTGCCCGGCGAGATCTGGGAACGGGGGGCAGGAGGAGGCATGCACACACCCGCGGCTCATTTTCCCAGCTCTGCCCAGCAGTTACGGCCCTGGCAGGATGAGCAGAGGGTCCGGTGGGGTGGCACGGGTGTGTGCGTGCCTCCTCCTGCCCCTCGTTCCCAGATCTCGCTGGGTGAGCCGCGGCTTCCTCACCTCTCAGCAAGCAGGAGGAACTGGCTGCAGCCCTCTCCTCCGCAGCGCAGACGTTGACCTTGCAGGGAGAGAGAGGGAGAGATCCTCTTGGGCGAGCGCCTTCCTCCGCATGAAAGGAGGACCCACCGGTAGGGGAAACCGAGCCGCTGAGGGGGGAAGGATGGGCTGGCGGGCTCTAACCTCGCTCGTTCTCCCCGCATCGGGCTAAGGGTGGTAGCTGTTTCCGCTGCTGCTCCTCCGCAGGCACCCGCCTGACCTTTCTTTGAGGTGGAAAGGCTCGCTGGGCTGAAGGGACCGGCGCATCAGAGGCGCGCAGTGTAGGGAGGTCGGGGAGGAACGGAAGAGGCCCCAGGAAATTAGCCTCCCCACGTGGGGTTGGGCTGCCCTCGGGCAGGGGAGGCTTTGTGAAATAATTCGCTTTACCTTCGAAAGCAAAGGGAAGACAGCAGCACCTGAAGCCAAGTGTCTCCTCAGGGCTCCGGTTGCAGGGAGTAGCTCTGACTGGCCGCACGTGGCTGCGCCAAACACCGCGGCAGCAAGGGAGAAGGGAAAGCAATGGTGGCCCGAACCCAAAGGTCTCCCGAATATCCAAGCTGTCGCCGCCCGCCCACCCACCCGAAGATGCAAGGGGGGGGGGAAATTAAGTCACCCCTGAAAAGACGACCTAGCCATTTTTGGGGGGTCAAAAAAAAAAAAGGCCCGGCCTTATTATGTGAGAAATACGGTAATTAACTTTGATAAGCACAAGCCTCGCCAAAACTGTGCTAGTCTGCCAAGAAAAACAGATAAGAAATAGTTCACAACACAAAAGAGTCTTCAAATACCAACTTAAGATTCTATAATGTCCACGAGGCTGAGTTTCAAAACGTCTTTGCTTCCTGCAAAAAACATCCAATTCACAGTTGGCTTTTATCTTCTTGAAGGAGGGGCCATTACCTTGCAGCCTTACTCCTGAGTCACCCTTGCTGTTGTAACTGCTCTTTCCTGCGAGCAATCCTGGCGTGCACGCTTTGCACTGGGCATAGGCTCCTCGGGAACCTCCTCATTGCTGCTGCCAGCCCCCACCATCTCCGAATGCAGCAGTCCACTCCCTAATGGTCCCGGCCCCTCACCTGAGTCCTTGCTCTCCTGCTGCTGGCTGGCCACAACACCGGCAAAGTCAATGGGGGAATTTGGATTCACTTGACCGTGTGACTTGCTTAATCACTGCTGTGATTCATATCGCAACTGAGGCAACAGAGGATGTAAAACAGGGCAAAATTCACTCAGCAGCCATCTTGCTTACCGACCTAAATTTTGGGGGCTCCATTGTGATCGTAAACTGAGGACTACCTGCACCACTTGCATACCAGGGAGGGGGGAAATCCTTCTGCAGCGTTTTACAAACACAAATATTACAGGGTCACCACGAGAAGGTGAGGGTGGCACATCGTTTCCCTCCCCCACACCCCTCGCGCAGCACAAGGTGGATTTTTCCCGGTCTGGGTGCTCCTCGGTAAGGCCTCGCCAAGCCCTCCCAAGGGGTCCTTTTGTCACCCCAGACTTTTCTGCCTTCCCAGGTTACCTGGTCCTGCGGGATCTTGGCATCAAGGTGGAGAAATATATCGCCTCAGAGATCTGCGAAGACTCCATCTCGGTGGGGACAGTGCGGCATGAAGGAAACATCAGATATGTGCACGATGTTAGGAACATCACCAAGAGACACGTAAGGAATCCAGCGTTCGGGATTACATGTCTCAAGGCAGGACATTATTGGTGGGCTACTGGTGGAGGGGTCAAAAGAGGCAGCGGCCTAGAATCCCTTCATAGTCACAAGCAGACTAAGAGTCTATGGAGCTTCTTAGCCCTCCAGGTTGTCCCAAGGGTGCCTTTTTTTCTTCTGTTTTTTCAAGAAGCAACTGGACTTTCTGTTTTTTTTTTCCATGAAGACGTTTCGCTTCTCCTCCAAGAAGCTTCTTCAGCTCTGACTGGATGGTTGAGAAGGGAAGGATTTATGTTCCTTGCAGACAGCTGGTCATTTGCATCCTTTTAGAAGGTCATTGAGGCCACTTGGAGGTTGGTCTGTGTCCTCGGGGTCCCCTGAGTGGTGCAAATGGTTCCTGTAGTCTGCAACTTTTCCCACTGGAAATCCATTCCTGCTCCCACCCCATTCCAAGGGTGTCCATCCCAAACTGGGTAGCTAAAAGTCTGTCGAGATTCTATGTCATCCAAGTCCTGGTTGTCCCAAAGGTACTTTTTTTTTTTTCCCCAAGAGGCAACTTTCGCTTCTCAAGAAGCTCCTTCAGCTGTGACTGGATGGTGGGGAATCAAAGGATTGATACTCCTTGCAGGCAGCTGGTCATCCTTTTAGAGCAGGGGTCTCCAACCTTGGCTCCTGGAAGCCTGGCGGACTTCAACTCCCAGAGTTCCACAGCCAGCAAAGCTGGCTGTGGAATTCTGGGAGTTGAAGTCCGCCAGGCTTCCAGGAGCCAAGGTTGGAGACCCCTGTTTTAGAGGGTTGTTGAGGCCGCCTGGAGGTTTTATCTGTGTCCTCGGGGTCACCTGAGAGGTGCAGATGGTTGTGGAGCCTTCCTGGCTGCAGGATGTTTTCATGCTAATGGATGTGGAGAAGGTTCCACACCCATTTGCACCATTCAGGTGACCCTGAGGACACATCCATATCTCCACTTGGCCTCAAGGACCCTCTCAAAGGATGCAGATGACCAGCTGCCTGTAAGGAATATCAATCCTTCCCTTCCCAACCATCCAGTCAGAGCTGAAGAAGCTTCTTGGAGGAGAAGTGAAACGTCTTCAAAAGAAAAAAAAACCAGAAAGTCCAGTTGTCTCTTTGAAAAAAAGCACTTTTGGGACAAGCAGACTAAGTCAAATCATTCTTGATTTCCACGGAGCTTTAATTCTGTGAACCCTTATTTGCACTGATAACTTCTGCTTTGGGCAATGAAACATCTGCAAGAAAACAAGTTCAGAAAGCCCCAGTGACCTTTATTTATTTCCAAGCAGGGACTCTGAGCTTGGTAGTTTTCTTGCAGACATTTCATGACCCAACTAGGGGATATCATCAGTGCTAGAAGAGAGGAGGAGGAGGGGGAAACCTAGTGCTCTTGGTGCCTTCTGAGCTTAATGGTTTTCTTGCAGATGTTTCATAACCCAACTAAGTAACATCATCAGTGGTGGGGAGTGAAGAAGGAGAAGGAGAGAAAACTTTGGGGCCTTCATTGCTCTCAGAGTTTGCTTATTTCCTTACACTTATTTCCTGACCGAACTATAACATCCTGCAGTCACGTGATTGTATTTTATGATGGTTTTGCCAAAAACCTGGACTTGCTTTCCAGTTTTCAGCAAAAAAAAACCTGGCCCCTATCGAACCCGGGGTCCACATAACAATGTGGTCTTAGCGATGCCCCCAAAACAGGTCATTCACCTTGGGTCGTCTGTACGGGCGACTCGATTTAGAGCCCAAAGACTTAACGGTTGTGATCCATAAGCTCGTGTTAACGGTTGTAACATGAGGACTAGTGTTGTGGTTCATCGGCAGCTGGCAGTGGAAACGGACAGTGGGGAAGAAGGGGGACCAGTCTGGGAGTATGGAGGGGACTCGGATGAGGGTCCTGCGTCTGATGCAGAGATGGGGCCAGGACCATCTGGGAGATATGTGCTGACTCGAAAGCCTCCAGAGTCTGGCAGCAGCGAGGCAGAAGAACCAAGGGAGCCTGTTCCACAGTGCACAGAGCTGCTAGAAGGCAAGAGCAGTTGAGACCAAAAAGGGGCGACTCGGGAGTAAGGCTGGGAGGTGATTGGCCCTCCCATAAGGGATAAAAGTCAGGCCAAGAGGATGAAATCTTTGCAGGAAGCAAAGTAGTTCGATCGGTCCAGACTCATTCTTGAAGCTCTGGTTGGTACTTTGGTTGGTTTTTCTTGTACTTTGGTTGGTTTCTTTTCTAGTAAATTGGATACTTCTGTTTTTGGCAGCCGTTCACAGACCTGAAAGGTGTGTGCTTATCTCAGGGAACTGTTTGAGATTAATTGCGGCTGGGAATGAAAACAATTTCCAGCATTGCAATAAAATAAGTATTGTTTTAAAATGAAGTTGGTGAATAATTATGGTTTACAAAGGCCTGAGTCAGAACAGCTACTTCTTTAAAGAAAGGGAGCTGGCATGGGACAGAGAACCCATGCCATAATGAGGGTCTCCCCTTGCAGATTGACGAATGGGGCCCCTTCGATCTGGTGATCGGCGGAAGTCCCTGCAACGACCTCTCCATCGTAAATCCCGCCAGAAAAGGTTTGTATGGTAAGCGGAGGCATTTGAGATCCCTTTTTGAGTTGGCTTTGCTCGGAATTCGGGACCCTGAGCCTCTCTTCTGACCCCTTTCTTTCACCCTTTCCGGCTGGCAGAAGGGACCGGCCGCCTCTTCTTCGAGTTCTACCACCTCCTGAATTACACCCGTCCCAAAATCGGAGAAGACCGCCCATTCTTTTGGCTCTTCGAAAACGTGGTTTCCATGCGAGTCAACGACAAGAGGGACATCTCCCGTTTTCTGGAGGTAACAACTGTGGTTCTGAGAGCAAGAAACGGGGCCTTTTTTTTAAGGGGCTGCCACAAACTCTTAGTTTATTGCAGCTGACGGGGGCGTCCGTCCCTCTGAGGCTGAAAGACCAGCCGCTGGTGAGTGTAAGCCAGGATTGGCTGGGCAATTTTGGAAGCTGTGGTCCAGGCAGCTTAGGAAGGGCCAAGATGGAGAAAGACCACTTTAGGGCCCAGGTTTTCTGACCAATCTTTGTGGATTTTGTGGGATCCTTGGTGTTTGGTTGCTTTCTGGCAGAGATTTCATTACCTGACTAAGTAAACATCATCAGTGTTGGAAGGGGGGAATAGAATAGAAATAACAATAGAAATAACAATAGAAATAAGAACAGAATAGAAATAACAATAGAAATAACAATAGAAATAACAATAGAAATAAGAACAGAATAGAAATAACAATAGAAATAACAATAGAATTAAATTGAATTAACAATAATAAGAACAGAATATAAATTAGAATAGAATAGAATTAGCAATAATAAGTAGAATAGAAATTAGAATAGAATAGAAATAAGAATAGAATAGAATTAGCAATAATAAGAATAAATAGAAATTAGAATAGAATAGAAATAAGAAGAGAATGGTAATTAGAATAGAAATAAAAATAGAATTAACAATAGAAAAGAATTGAATTGAATTAACAATAAGAATAGAATAGAAATGAGAATAGAATAGAATTAACAATAATAAGAATAGAATAGAATAGAAATTAGAATAGAATAGAAATAAGAATAGAATAGAATTAGCAATAATAAGAATAGAATAGAAATTAGAATAGAATGGTAATTAGAATAGAAATAAAAATAGAATTAACAATAGAAAAGAATTGAATTGAATTAACAATAAGAATAGAATAGAAATGAGAATAGAATAGAATTAACAATAATAAGAATAGAATAGAAATTAGAATAGAATAGAAATGAGAATAGAGTAGAATTAACAATAAGAATAGAATAGAATAGAAATATGAATAGAATAGAATTAGCAATAGAAATAAGAATAGAATAGAATTAGCAATAATAAAAATAGAATACAAATTAGAATAGAATGGTAATTAGAATAGAAATAAAAATAGAATAGAAATTAGAATAGAATAGAAATGAGAATAGAATAGAATTAGCAATAGAAATAAGAATAGAATAGAATAGAAATGAGAATAGAATAGAATTAGCAATAGAAATAAGAATAGAATAGAATTAGCAATAATAAAAATAGAATAGAAATTAGAATAGAATGGTAATTAGAATAGAAATAAAAATAATAGAATTAACAATAGAAAAGAATTGAATTAATAATAAGAATAGGATAGAATAGAAATTAGAATAGAATAGAAATGAGAATAGAATAGAATTAACAATAATAAGAATAGAATAGAAATTAGAATAGAATAGAAATGAGAATAGAATTAACAATAATAAGAATAGAATAGAAATTAGAATAGAGTAGAATTAATAATAATAAGATTATCTTTAGTTTTGTAATGAGGTGACCAACACTGGATGCAGAATTCCAGGGGTGCCCTTTGGCTTCATAAAACGGGACTAATATTTCACACGATCTTGATTCTAGGCCTCTCATTATACAACCCAGGATTGTATTGGCTTTTTTTGGCTGCTGCTGCACACGGCTGGCTTGGGTTTAAGCAATCGTCCACTGGGACTCCAAGGTCCCTCTCCCAGTTCCTGTTTTTGAGCCAAGTTTTGCTTAATCTGTACTTATACCTTAGTTTTTTTTCCCTGCCCAGATATTAAACTTTGTTTTTCCTCAACTTAAATTGCATTTTGCAGAGAAGAGGAAGAGGAGGAACTGTGGGGTCCTTGGTGCTCTCTGAGCTGGGTAGTTTTCTTGCAGACATTTTGTGACCCAACTCTACTGTTTCCCTGAAAATAAGATCTTGTCTTATTTTATTTTTTGTTTGTCACCAAAAAAGACACCAGGTCTTATTTTTTTTGGGGGGGGGAATGCCATCCACTGACTAATCTCACTTGTGCACCTCACCCCTGGCCTCCTTTTCGTTGTCCGAGGCCTTCAGGAACTTCTTCCTCTGTGGCCGGCAAGAGTTTCATGAAGGCCTCTGCAGCCAATAACAAAGTTCAGGATCGATCCAGAGCTTTCTAATCAGCTCCAGAGGCCTTCAGGAAAGCCTGGCCAGCCCTGCCAGCTGCAGAAGAAATGGGCCGGCAAGGCAGGTGTCGGGGTGTGTGAGGCTTGGCTACACCTGTCCAAAAGTAAATAGTAGCGCAGCTCCGCACACCCCTATCCCCACCATAGCTTAATTTTTACCCCTCCACTCTGGAGTGGGTGGGATCTTAATTAGGGCTTATTTTGGGGGTAGAGCTTATATTGGGGGTATGTATAAAAATCAAGCTAGGTAGGACTTATTTTCAGGGTAGGTCGTATTTTTGGAGAAACACAGGGTAGGTAGCATCATCAATGTTCAGCCCCTTTCTTTTCTCCGCAGTGTAATCCGGTGATGATTGATGCAGTCAAAGTATCTGCTGCACACAGAGCCAGATATTTTTGGGGTAACCTGCCCGGGATGAACAGGTAAGAAAAAAGTGGAGCCTTTGATCTGCCAAAGAAGTGACAGGGAGAAGAAAGTCTGCTCATCTGCAACCCGGGTCACCCCGTAGCAGTTCGGAGAGGCTGGGGTGTCCTCAACTTAACAAGCACAATTGAGCCCCAAAGTTTTATGTGGCTGGGAGAAACTTTCGTTAAGTGGGGTTGGGTCCCCTCCCTCCATTTTATGACTTTTCTGGCCTCCGTTGTTAAAGGAATCCCTTGCAGTCTTTCAGTTTGGGGCACGGTTGTTAAGCGAATCCGGCTTTCCCCCATGACTTGGCTTGTGAGACCGATGCAAAAGGGGGAATCAAGTCACACACACACACACACACACACACACACACACACACACACACACACTGGGGATATCGCAACTGTCATCAATACGAGTCAGTTGCCAGGTGTCTGAATTTTGATCAGGCGATCCTGGGGATGCAAGCAGTGGTCGTAAGGGTGGAAAACAGTCCCTTGAGTGACTTTGAACGGTCACTAAACGAACGGCTGTAAGTCGAGGAGTACCTGTACACTTGTGGTTTGGAGGGAGAGGGAGACAGAGCAGGGACCCTTTTAGGAAAGTAATGTGGGAAAAGGAGGCGGATTTGCACACTCGCAAAATGGCTCTTCAGCTGGACACGACTGAAGTAGAGGATGTTCGTGATGTCTTTGCTACTATTTCCCACAGGTAGGAGTGTGCGTGTGTGTGTGTCTTTGTCGTTTTTGTGCCAGTGAGAATGCTTCTTATTGAAATGTTAAGTGGAAACGGCTTTCCGTGGATAGCCACCCACCCCTCAAAAAAAGCCTGTGAGGTTTTTCAGATGTGATATATTCTCCTTCTTTCTGTCTGCCTGTCTCTCTCCCCTCTCTCTTTTTCCCTCTGTTTCTCTTCTTCTTTCTTTCTCCCCTTCTCTCTCCCTCTCTTTCCCCTCCTTCTCTTTCCCCTTTTCTCTCTCTCTCTTCCTCCCCCCATCTCTTTCCCTGTCTCTCCCCCTCCGTCTCCCTCCCTCTCACTCTCGGTCTCTCCTTCTCTGTCTCTTCCCACCTCTTTTTCCCTGTCTTTCTCTCCCCTTCTCTGTCCCTCTCTTCCCCCTTTCTCTCCCTCCCTCCCTCCCCCTCCCCTCTCTCTGTGTTTTCTCATTGCACATGTGTTTTTGACGTGTTTGCTTGTCGAGTGATCCCTACACCCTACAAAGTAAGAAGCGAGATGGGGAAGTAGATTTCTTAGCGGTTTATACACAACACACACACACACACACACGCACACACGCACACATACACACACCATACAAGAATGCCTGTGAGATGTTTTGGAATACAAATGTGATCTTAGCTTGTGTTTGTGTGTGTGTGTGTTTTTTGGCCTGAGGGGTCCCTGGTGCTTTCTGAATCTGGTGGTTTTCTTGTAGACGTTTCATGACCCAGCTAGGTGATATGATCAGTGCTGAAAAGGAGGGGGTATGTTGGATGGAGAGGAGGAGGAGGAAGGGGAGGAGGAAGAAGGGGAGAAGGAGAAGTTGAGGAAGACAAGGAGGAGAAGCCTAGAGAGGACGAAGGACTGCCCAATCCTCTTCCTCCTCCTCCTCCTCCAACCCTCCACCTTTCCATCGTTAATGTCATTACCCAGTTGGGTCACGAAACGTCTGCAAGAAAACCCCCAAGCTCAGAGACCACCATTGAAAACCTGAACCACAAATGCTCTCCTCTTATTGGCCTCTTGTGATCTCCTTTCTTGGGGAGTGTTTCCTGCACCCTACAAACTAAACAGCATGACTTTGGGAAGATGTGGTGTCTTATGTGTGCGCGCGGATCGCAGAGTCTCATAAATCTTTTCTCTTTCCAGGCCCGTGGTGGCCTCCAAGGGAGACAAGCTGGAGCTGCAGGATTGCCTGGAGTACAGTCGGAGGGCGAAGGTAACCACCATTGACTACCACCACCCTCGCACCCCCAATTATTCTCGGCTGGGATAAAGGAGGCTGCAGAATCAATTGTTCCTGTTTCTCCCATGCCAACCTCATCCAGATGTCGTGATTGCTTGTTGACTTGCTTGTTGGGGTTCCGGGGGTTGCCCTAATTCCGTAATGGCGAACCTACGGCACACGTGCCACAGAGCCATTTGTGCCGGTAAGCAAGCTGCAGGCAAACTTTTAACAGCTGATTTTCAGCCGGTTTGAGGCCTTTTTCAGCCTCCCAAAGTCTTGAGGAAGGCTTCTGCGGGCTTCTATAAGCTTTGTAGGCTGGAAACTAGGCCTGTTTTTGTCATTTTCGGTATTTTCAGAAGAAACAGGAAGTGATGAAACGGGGCTAGTTTTTGGCCTACAAAGCTTGCAGAAGCCTTTCTCAAGGTTTTGGGAGGCCAGAAAAAGGCCTCAAACCGGCTGAAAATCAGCTGTGAGGCGCAGTGCAGGTAATGGGGCGGCAGGAGTGGGTATGTGCGGGGGATTGCGTGCGCGTGTGTAGGGACCGTGTGGCGGGGGGCCCGCATTACCTTCTGGGTGCTGGCACATGAGCATGCAAGTGCAAGTGCACACACGATTTTTGGCACAGGAGCCCAAAAAGGTTAGCCCCCATTGCCCTAATTCAATCATGAGCCTCCAGCCAAGCTTCAAAGAGAGTCCAAAAGATTTATTAGGAGCAACATGTCGGCATGATCCCAGTTGAAGCCAACTCTGACACGCGTAATTCACGGTCACCTGTAACCCTGTTTTCCCCCTCTCCCCTCTGGATGTGTCATACATCAGATTCTCCAATTAAGCATGTTCAAGGGCTGGGTGTTATCAATCACATTCTCCAATGAAGAATTTTCGAGGGCAGAAGATCTGGTTGCCTAGCTACAATCTTTGTAAGATAAGCGTGGAATGTATTTCTCTTCTCTCCCCCCCCCCCTTTATGGCAACTCGGAAACAGGCATGCTTTACGAGTTGACGTGTAGGGGGGTTGGCCCCTCCCTTCTTTCCAGTCCAGAATACTTGGTCCCCTTGATGGCCAAATAGACAGGAGAGGCAATCCTAGACAATCCTAAACAGTTTGTGTAGTGACCGCTTGAAGTTACAAGCAGGGGTGGGATTCTATCAGTTCGCACCTCTTCGCTAGATCCGGTTGTTAACATTCTAAGCAGTTCAGAGAATGTTAGAAGAAATTACTGGGCTAATCCTGTAAGGAAGGCAGGAAGGAAACATTCTGGTGTTGCTTACAGAAACTGTCTCTCCATTAACCCTTTTTACATTCTTGGCAGGACTAGACTTCCTGTCTCAGGAACTTCCCTGGAGTTTTTTTTCCCCTCCTTTGCTGCTACTTTGCTAGTGTGGAGGAACCATTCAAAGTTACAATGGCACTGAAAACAGTGACTTATGACCATTTTTCACACTTACGACTGTTGCAGCATCCCCACAGTCACAAGAGGCCAGGCGAGGAGATTGTGCCTCAATGTGAGTGATATTGAGTTGGCCGCGCCCACCCAGTCACATGACCACCAAGCCACGCCCACCCAGTCACGTGACCACCAAGCCACGCCCACCACCTAAGCCATGCCCACAGAACCGGTTGTTTAACAATTTGAATCCCACCCCTGGTTACAAGGACCCTGAAAAATCATTTTTCATACTTAGGACTATTCCAGTTGGTTGCAAACAAAAATCAGCAGCCCACTCCCCCATTAGGACTGCTATCTGCACACCGACCTCTGACCCCCTCCTCCCACAAAATGGCCGCCTTCACCTCTGCTTTTCTTCTAAAGATGAAGAAAGTCCGCACCATCACGACAAAGTCCAACTCCATTCGGCAGGGGAAGAGCCAGATGCTGCCTGTGTCCATGAACGGGAAGGACGATGATTTATGGTGCACAGAGTTGGAAAGGTGAGGGATGGGCAAGGCAATGGGATGGAGTGGGTTGGGGGAAGCAAGGAGTTGAAAAACACGTCAGTCCTGGAATGGCTCCCCTAGGGAAGACTGTAGGGCAGCTTTAAGATGAGTGGGTTTCCACTCCCAGAATCCCCCAGCCAGTTGATGGGGAGAGTCCAACTCCCAGAATTCCCCAGCTGGCATGCTCGAAGAGGGGAGGACTTCAACTCCCAGAATCCACCAGCCAGGATTTGCTTAACAACAGCAGTGTTTGTTTTATGACCACTGCATTCACCTAACAACCCTGCAAAAAATGGTTGCAAAATCAGGCACAGTCCTGCGTGGTGATCTTCACAACTTACGACCAAAATTGCAGGCTCAGTGACCATTATAAGTCCCTGTGCCTTCTACTTGGCAAAGTGGGTGGCTCAATTATTCTGCATTTAGTCTTTCCCCAACCCGTTGCTGAGATAGATTGGGTATTCACACATTCTCATGCAGACCTGAGTGTTGTCTTGCTAATTGGGGGGTGAAGGGTGATGATGCTTTTCTTCCAACCTATTTGGGAGACCCCGGGTTCCCCCAAGAGTCCCACTTTGCAATTTTCTGATCATTTTCTCGTCTTGCAATTTTCTGATCATTTTCTCGTCTTGTAAATCATTCTGATGCTGCTGTTCTCCCTCGTGTTCTTGAGATGTTTAGGAATTTCCTTGGCAATCTCTCCTTGGTGTTGTTTTACAGCCTGAAGAGGGTAGCCCATTTCTCTGTGACTCTGTCAATAAATGCTCTCATTTGCCAGTACGAAATGCCCCCCCCCCAAAAAAAAAGCTGTTAAGGGTTTCTACGATTGCCCTCGTGAAATCACGAGCCTTGAATGAAGCTTGAAAAGAATCCGAAAAGATTTATTAAAAGCAACATGTCCTGCACTAACCTGTATGAAGCCAACTCTGAGACACGTAATTTACTATCACCCATGACCCTATTTCCCCCCACGGTGTGTCATAAATCAGATTCTCCAGCGAAACACATTCACTGGGCTGGGTGTCATCAATCGCATTCTCCAATCATGGGAGAAGATCCGGTAGCCTAGGCTACAATATCCACAAGATAAGCATGGAATGTGCTTCTGGCCTTCATCTGCCTCACTGCTCTCTCAGGCCAAGGCCATTCCCTCACGCCTTCTTATGGCAATTCGGAAACAGGCAGAGGAAAGATTTACGAGTTGACCAAAGGAGGTGTTCCCTTGAAATGTAACACAACCCTAAAATTCTGGGGCCCTTGTTGCTCTCTTGAGCTTGGTGACTTTCTTGCAGGCCTTTCATGACCCAAACTAGGCAACACTATCTGTGCTAGAAGGGAGGGGAGTTTGTGGAGAGGAGGATAATGGGGTCCTTGTTCCTTTCTCAGGTTCGTGGTTTTCTTGCAGATGTTTCATGACCCAGCTACGTAAAATCATCAGTGCTAGTGTCAGGATTCCGGCAGTCACCCCCCATTTAAATCAGGAGTCTTGAGCCAAACTTCCAAAACTTCAAAAGGATTTATTGGGAGTTAACATGCTGGCACTGCCTGGGTGTAGCCGACTCTGAGACACATCATTCATTGTCACCCTTGACCCTGGATTCCCCCCACCCCCTGGGTGTATCATAATTGATATTCCCCACTGGGACACCTCCATAGCCTAGAATCATCAATCAGGCTCTCCAGTTAGAATTTTGCACAGCAGAAACTTCAGTCACCTAGTTCCTATCTTTGATAACATTTGTGGAATGCACTTTCGGTTTGCAAGCTGCCGCACTGCTCCCCCTTCCCTCCCTTTCTCTTGACAACTCTCAAAAGACCACAGAAATACTTTATGAGTTGACAGGTCTCTTTTCCACCCCCCACAGGATCTTTGGCTTCCCTCTTCACTACACCGACGTGTCCAACATGGGTCGTCACGCACGTCAGAAGCTGCTTGGCAGGTCGTGGAGCGTCCCGGTTATCCGTCACCTCTTTGCCCCCCTGAAGGATTATTTTTCCTGCGATTAGGCCGCAGGGATCCTGCGGTCTCCTGGGTGGAAGGAGAAGAGCCAAGACCCCCCTCCTTGACTCCCCCCCCCCGGTTAAAGGAGGCCTTCTCCGCAGAAACATTATTTTCCATCCACGCCTTTCTTCCAAGCTTGTCCGACTTTTGCGTTTCCATTGTGCCAACAACAACAACAACACAGATTTTGAGGGGGGGGGAGAACTGCAGAGAGGTAGCATTCACCCCTTGTCTTGTGCGGATGAGGAAACTGAGACGGCTCAACCGGCCGCGAGAAACAATGCGAAAACTTGAAACGGGAAAATGGTAGGATGCAACTCCAGAGACACCCGTCTGTCTGTAGCAATGAGCCAGCTTGCCTTGGGTTTCTCCCACTGTTTGCCCTGCGGGGTGTGTGGGGGAAAAACAGGAAAATTTCTTATTTTTTTTCTTTTTAAACTTTTTTTTTTTTTGAAGAATGCAAAACTTGTGTGTTGGGGGGGGGTGGTTTGGGGAGAGACCTTTATAGCCATTTTGCAGCTGGATGTGAAAATTCCTAGAGAGGATGCAAACCAGGCAATAATCGTCCTGCATGGAACAAAATGGAAGAGAAAAAAAGAAAGAAAGAAAGAAAGAAAGAAAGAAAGAAAGAAAGAAAGAAAGAAAGAAAGAAAGAAAGAAAGAAAGAAAGAAAGAAAAATGAACCGTGCCATACGCCCGTTATACTTTTAAATTTACACAATGCCTTTTCATGCAGAGAAAAATGCACTGGGGGTATTTTACGACAAAGAACGCATCTTCCACTTCGATTTACGCTGGGTATTTCTTATTTTTTTAAAAGAGCTGTGCAAGAGGATTTGCACAACCATGGCAGGGAAATTCCCAGCAGGCAGCGGAGGAGGAGAACAAGAAAATCTACCACTCCCCACCCACCCCCGAAGAAGAGACAATCTACAAATGTTTACTGCGGTTTGGCCTTCGCTCTTTGAAGAATCCAACCCATTGCAGAGAGGAAGAAAGAGTTTAAAAGCTGCTACGAGATTCTCGCCCTAGAGCTGCCCTTTCCATGTTGGGATCCCGAGTGGGTTTCAATCCTCACCGATGCTGCTATTTTCATCGTGAATCTTGTTTTCCTTAACTGTCCGTTCTTCAAACCCTGATTTCAATAGACCAAGATAAGAATTGGGTGGAAGAGTATCTAGGAGGGGATGAAGGCAACCCTGGGATTTAGTAGGGTCTTTTTTGGCTGGCGCAGTTGCCAATCCGAAACTTTGCCACGATTTTTCGCAATCACCATTCACACGTTCGCCTTCGCCGGCAGGCTGCACATCAAAGCCATCATGCCCTAACTCCGGACATCCCAGTGCTTGTATGAACCAAGCCACGAAATTCAGCACAGGAGACAAATTAACGCTCCGTTTTCGTTTTCTGCAACTGGGATGTCTGTCCAAAATCCCCCCCCCCCCGATGAAGCAAACCCTCTTAGACACATTGGCAGAAACAGTGGCGGGGTGTGTGTGTGTGTGCCATGTTACTCTTTAACTTCCAACTTTCCATCAGATATAGGAGGCAGGGGTTTGGTGTCTTGGCTTGGGTGTCAAGATTGCCAAAGCCCCCTCAGAAAAAAATAAAGACTTAAGACGGTCGATTGTTAGGGAAGTTTTCTCAAGTCAGCCGCAGAGGAAGATGGGACTATGGTCAAGAGCCATCATTGCTCCAGTTTGGTACATTTTCCCCCTGCAGGCAAATGGGAGCAGTGGTGGTCTCTCTTTTTTTTTTTCTTTACTTTTCCTTGTCAGTATTTGAGGTTGCCAAAGGACTGGCACTTCACATTATCCGACGATGCACCTTCTGCACACTCCAGAAGGTGTCACCTTAGTGGTGGGCGTGCAAAATGTGTCCAGCTATAAGTGGGTTCTGTGCCAAGAGGGATTGTCCAAGTCTGGCTCTCTGCCCACCTCTTTTGCCAGTCTTTTCTTTGCCCAATGCCCGCTGGCAATTCTCCAGCTACTGCTGGCATCCCAATGGATCCTATTCCCATAGGAATGACCAATCTTAGGAAGTTCCACTCAAAATGGACGCCAGTAATTTAAGGGCGGAAGGAGAGATTTCCTTGGAGGTGTGTGTGTGTGTGTGCCACCTTCCTGAGCCACTGAAATCCCTACCCAAATTGGGTGACACGTGTGTGTGTGTGTGTGTGTGTGTGAACCTATGCATGTGCAAATGTTGGTGATAACCTCTGGGTGTGAGACAATCATTACTGTGTTTATATGTTAGGTGTGTTTCCTGGTTTGGGAGCAGAATCCTTGGTCCCATGGGAAAAGTCTGCATGCCAAAAGGGAAAGGAATGAGGTCAATGGGGAATTCTGCAGTGCCCCCTCCCCCCAATTTGGAGGGGGGATTCAGGGGAGGGGGGGGTGAAAGCGTGGGCTGCTTGTAGCTAGCCATTCGATGTGCCTTCTCCTTGTCCTTCCCCTTTCCACCTCCTTTGAAGGGTGTTGCAAATCTTTCATTTTTGGTCTCCGGCAAGATTTCTATTGGATCCCTTCTGGTTTTTGAGAGAATATTAAAAATCAATAAAAAAAAAAAAGAAGATCTTGCCTTCCTAAAAAGTAATGCCTTTTAACGCATTTTAAACTGAGAACATTTAAGAAATGTCATTTCCAAGATGTTGAAAGGACCTCTTTAACATTGGTGCTATGGTTTTTATACTTTCCTAATGTCAAAACGATATGCTTTTATATAACCTTTTTTTTAAAAAAAATAAAACACTATCCTTTCCCCCCCCCCCCCTTTCTTTTTTTTAAAGACCTTCTTGGGCCTGGAGCTCGGCCCCAAAATGGATGGCTGTAAGTGAGCCTTACTAAGGGTGGGGGGAAACACTCCCTCCCCGTTTTTCTTTGGTGTCGTTACTGCTGGAAACGAAATGGTTTTGACATGTGTTTGCCTTAAAACATTTATCACGGTTTAATTAAAGTCAGTGTTTTTCTATAATAGAATGTGGCCTGTTGTTTTTATTTGTGTGTGTGTGGGGGGGGGATTTGTAAATGGCCCAGCAGATACGGACAGTGGGTTGTGCATCTGAAGATGAGGTCAAAACCTTCGGGCAGGAGTGAATAAAACTATGGCAACTTTACAAGTTGTGGACTTCAACTCCCAGAATCCCTGAGCCAGGTGGCTCGGGAATTCTGGGAATCAATGTGATGAGCCAGAGTGTAACACAAAGGTAACAAAATCCAAAACGTAAATAAATATCCTTTAATGCCTCCAACTTGGCCTCACTGTTCAATACTCAGTTGGAGATAAAACGTACTCAAAAATAGTCTTTAAAAGAAAGCAACACAGTCCGAACTCTGAACAGATAGAGGTGAAATAAAAAACCCAAAACAAACAACAATGAAGGGATTTCCACAATGGACCAGGATATAAGGAGATAAGGCAGCCTGTTGGAAGGAGGCCAGCCAAGACTTCAGACCAAAATAACACAAGCTTTGCTTCTGGCAATGCTGTGTTGTTCTCGTCTTTTATATACTAGTCTCCCCAACTGCAACCAATGAGGGAGATCATGGCCGCTTCCTCTCTTTCAAGCCAAGTTGTTGCCTTCTTTGTTCCTGCATGTCCTCGGATGCAGAGGGGATGGGCCTGGTTGTTCCTCTGACTGCCCAGATGGTCTCTGCCTCCCGAGAGCACGACCATTGAAGTCCACAACTCGTAAAGTTGCCATAGTTGTTCATCCCTTGCTTAGGGGAGGGCATTGCCCATTTCCGTCCTTCCTAAATTTGCAGTGTGAGTACTATTATGAGGACACCAGGCCCTATCTAACAAAATGAAATTCAATGTAGAGAAAAGTAAAGCTTTACACTTAGACAAGAAAAACCCAAAGGACGCACATAGACTGGGTGAAACCAGGCTCAATAGTAGGAACTGTGAGGAGGATCTTGGAGTCTTGAGTGGACAACCAGCTAAATAGGAGCCAGCCGTGTGCAGCAGCAGCCAAAAAAGCTAATGCAATCCTAAGTTGCATTAAGAGAGGGAGACAATCGAGATCAAGGGAGGTACTAATACTACTCTATAAAGCCTTAGTAAGGCCACACCTAGAGTCCTACATCCAGTTTTGGTCACCGAAAAGTACAGAGAAGAGCGACCAGGATGATGAGGGGACTGGAGGCTAAAACACGTTGAGCAGTTGCAGGAACTGGGCCTGGCTAGTCTAGGGAAGAGAAGGACCAGGGGAGACATGAGAGCAACTCCCAATATTTGAGGGGCTGCCACAGAGAGGAGGAGAAAGTGGGTCAAGCTATTTTCCAAAGCACCTTTGAAGGCTAGAAAAGAAATAATGAATGGAAACTGAACAAGGAGAGATTTAACCTGGAAATAAGGAGAAACTTTCTGACAGAGCAATCAACCATTGGAACAGAAGTTTCCCTCAGAAGTTGTGGGAGCGCCATCACTTAAGACCTTCAAGAAGAGATTGGACTCCCATCTGTCAGAAATGGTGTAGGGTCTCCTGCTTGGGTGGGGGTGGGGGGTTGGACTAGATGACCTGCAAAGGCCCTTCCAACTCTGTTATTTATTAGGAGCAAAACAGCACAGAGGCTTAGATATTTAACAGTGATTTATATACAAGAAATATACACAAATATACATGGTAGGCAAATACCTTACAAGCAAGCAATCATCTTAACTACATGGAGAATTCTGCAATGGATAGTGGACTCAAGGAGAGGGAACATGCCTTCTAATGGCTGCCTTTATATAGACACCCCTTAAAGAGGTAAAACTTCTGTGGATCCACGCTATGCTGATTCATCCTTATTGCATTAGCCTTACAGCAACTGGTCAGCTCTTAAATCTCAATACCTTAACAGGAGATCTTTATGGAGATCCACGTTTTCCTTCAGTGGGTGGGAAGGGTGTAATTGGAGTGTGGGGGGTGAGGTCTCTTCTCTTTGGAGCGCCTCCAGTCCATTTGAAGAGAGCTGCAGGCGTTTGAGAGGGGTGCATATTGAATATACTGTAGAATAGAATATATTGGCCACGTGGCATTAGACTAACAAGGAATTTGTTTCTGGTTCATAAGCTCTCAGGGTATGTGCAAAAAATGAGAGTAATTCCACACCTGGAATCCTGCAATCCAGTTTTGGTCACTGCGTTACAAAAAATATGTTGAGACTTTGGAAAAAGTGTGAAGAAGAGCAACTAAGATGATTAAAAGCCTGGAGGCTAAAATGTATGAAGAACAGTTGCAGGATTTGGGTTTGGCTAGTTTAGAGAAAACGGTGACATGATAATAGTATTCCAGCATTTGAGGGGTTGCCACAAAAGAGGAGGGGGTCAATTATTCTCCAAAGGACCTGAAGACAGAAAAGAAGCAACAGATGGAAATGAACCAACAAGGGAAGCAACCTGGAATTAAGGAGGAATTTCCTAACAATGAGAACAATAAACCAGTGGAACGCTCTGTCACCAGAAATGGTGAGTGCTCCATCACTGGAGCCTCTTAAGAAGAGACTGGAGAGCCACTTGTTTGAAATTAGTTTAGGGTCTCTTGCTTGAGCAAGGGGTTGGACTAGAAGACCTCTAAGGTCCCTTCCAGCTCTATTCTGATTCCAATAATAATTATATCAATAAGAGAAGGTAACAGGAAAGTTGAGAAGGATAATAGCAATATAGCCCTACTATATGGATACATACCCTTAGACACCAGACAGGGCTACGGGAATTCGGTGTTCAGCAGAGTTGTTTTGGCGTGCAATACCCAATAATAAATGATACCAAGCTATTCATGACAGGAAAGAGTTAAAAATTACGGATGGGAATCAGGGAATTCTCCACCGTGGAAAGGCAGAAGTGGGGTGTATAAGAATCAAAATAAATCGAGGAAGAGCCATGTTGTGAGTTTTCCAGTTGGGATGAATGAATGTATCATCTGGTTGATATCCTGGAATTCTTCTATGGCTGCTTTTCTGAAATTTAAGTTATATTACATCCACCGCATTCTCACTTTCTACTAGTTAAGTTATATTGCATGAATAAAATGAATCCATGCTGACATCTGATCATTATGGGCAGCGTTGGATATCAGTCATGTTAATTAGGATCTTGGGAGCGATGGTGGGCAGCTAAGATCCACACGCAGAGTTGGGGGGAAAAACACAAATTGTGCCGGTGGATAAAAGTGGAAACAATGCTTCATGGCCTGAAGAGAGTAGGGTGGTTAGGAGGAAATTCCTTGAGTAGAATAAGCAGAGTCTTAGACAAGGGAAGAATATGTGGGATTCGTTGTCTACTTTTGAAATAAACAACCACCAGCCAAAACTTCCCAAGAGAAAGCTGGTAATTTTATTTACAGTTTTGCAAAGAGAGGTACCCACACGCAAGTAATGTGGACACATCTTAAACCAGAGGTCTCCAAACTTGGCAATTTTAAGACTTGTGGACTTCAACTCCCAGAATTCTCCAGCCAGCTATGCTTAAAAGTTGCCAAGTTTGGGGACCTCTGCCTTAAATCATCATGTTTGCCTTATATTTCCTGTTGCCATTACAAATTTACCTCCCACCTTTTCCTCATTGGCTTAGTATTCATGCCGTCACAACCTATCCCAAGCATCTAAAGTTAGCACTTTAGATCTCCGCCCCTGATTCCATCTCCCATTACTCTAATTCTATCGCCCCCCTGCCCTTATTTACAAATCACCTTTTATAGGTTCTAGCTCCTAGGAGGTTGTCTCTAGAGTAACTATCCTATCAGCAAATTCTGCTTAATGCCAGTTTGTAGCACAGCATAGGCCTTCCTACACCCAATTCTCAAGCTGCAGCCTAGCTCATGAGATTAGAAATATATACAATGTTTTTGTCTTCACTGGCCAGCAAGTCTTCTTACATTTTCTGTTAAAAACAATACGCTCTGTTTCCTGCAAATAGGGTAATAATAGGAATGGGATGGAATAGAATAACAGAGTTGAAAGGGAACTTGGAGGTCATCTAATCCAACCCCCTGCTCAGCACGATTTGATAAAATATTTCTTACCATTATTTGATTCTTCTTCAAAAAGTGCATCTCCTTTTCTAGACTTGGGGACGGCCCAGTCTGAGGTAGGCATTGACATAAGTGCGAAAGCAGCACAGATCGAAAACCTCCTAGCTGCATATTGAATAGGAAGGATGTTAAACTTGTGCAATCTGGATCCATTAATTCAGTGGTTTCATCAGATGCAGCCTCCAGGCCTCTTTACTTAGTCTGTGTAGTGCAATATTTTTCAACGTAGCTAGCTTTAAGATGTTGCATGGGAGTTGGAAGTCCAGATATCTTAAAAACCACCAGGCTGATGTGTAGTGTATAAAAACCTACAATTAGTGGGTTCCGGTTTCGCATGGCTTCGGGGCAGCAGGAATTCGCGACAGCTCGCGATTCCTGCTGTGCTAGCCGTCGAGGTACCCCCGATCCAGATGGGTCAGGGGGATATGGCTGCCCTGTAGGGACAGCTGAAAAGAGAGGGGAGTCGGATAGGGAGGTGGGGGTGTCGCAGACCCCCCCCTTCTCCGGAAAAACCCCTTTTTCCCAAGGCGGTGGAGCGGCGGTCAGCAATGGCCGCCACGAAGAAGCCAGCAACCGGGTAAGATTGTGCTGGAGGACGTGTGAAGAGTGAAAGTTCTGTCTGAGCCGGGTCAAGTAACATCTTTTAAATTGCCTGGAATTGAGCTGTTTGAATTGCTGGAGGATACATTGTATCCCTAAGAAGAGCGAAAAGCGGCGGAGAAGCTGTTAAAGGGAACTTTTTTTTTTTTTCTTTACTCTCCCACCCCATGGAAACAGCAGAAATATTTGGATATATTGGACATTGAAAGTGGATTGCTTTGAAAGTTGAAGCTAAGAGACAAAAGGATTTTTGGACATTGAAAAATTTAAGAAATTGGAAAACCCTTGTTGGAGGTATGGATTTCTGATTATTTAAAATTGACATTGCAAGTGGGAAGGGAGAAAAAAAATTGGAGCAGAAGCTGAAAAAGGAGGAGATTGCCTAGAATCCCAAAGGAAGATATATGGTAATTGGACCTCTTTGATTAAAAATTAACCCCAGAAAGAGAAAGAGAAGAAGGAAGAAAAGTATTAACTTTTGGAACTTTTTTTTTTTTTAATTGCTTTTGATTGTCTTTGATTAAAAATACTTGTGGTTGTTTTGGAAAAAGTTTCCCTTTTCATAATGGCATCGTTTGTGGATGAACTAGAGATTGAATATCAAAAATATAAAAAAGAAGATACTTTGGGCGCTTTGTTTCAATTCTTAGAAATGGCGTTATGTACTTGTGAAAGGTTGATTACGCAGCAGAAGGACTGGGACAAGGAAGAAGAGGAAGAAGAAGCCATCTTTGATGAACAATGGGTCCCTTCCGGAGAGGAGGAGAAAAAGGATAAGAAAAAGGGGATTTTAAGAATTATAAAAACAACCAAAAGAGAGAAAAATGAGCGAAAAGGTGGAGGCAAGGTTAGAAAGCAAAGGAAAAGGAGCAAGAAAAGCGAAGAAAAAAAGCAAAGGGGTAAAAAGGGCAAGGAGAAGAATAAGCAAGAGAGAAAGGGGGGGAGGAGAAGCCTTAACGGGGGGAAGCAAGACCTAAAGAAAAAAAGTTTATTTAGAGACAATGGGTGAATTTAATTTAGATTAAAAGAGGGATTCTGGAGGGTACATAGGTTTGTGATATGTGTATTTAGAATATAAAATTTATTATGTAATCTTAGAATCTTTTAAACAGAATCCCAAGAAAAATTGCTATACGTAGTATTTTTAAGTTAGGGTAATGAGTTATAGATGTTACTCCAATTGGTGTACAGGAGAAGTATAGTAAAAGAAAAAAGAAAGATGAATGGATAATTGGAAATAGAACAGACAAAGAATGTTGTTGAAAATGGTAATAAGATATGGAAGGATATATATGCTTTTTTTTGGATTTTGTATATTGATAAAAGGCAATAAAATTTTAATTAATAAGAAATAATTTGGATGGAAAGGAGAAGTAGGGATAAGATATGAAGTTAATACTATATGAAGTATTGATATTATAATTTGGAAATGTTATGCCTTATTGGTCTTTTATTATTATTTTTTCCTAGAAAAGAATTTATAAGCTGTTATGCCTTGATTCTTTGTGCATTGTTTTTATAAAACTGATAAAAATGGTTTTTTATATATATATATATATAAAAAAGAAAATGATAATAAGTTATGGAAGGATATATGGGATGAATATGATGTTTGAATTTGTGTCTGTGTGAAGAGTTTTAACCCGGGAACAGACAACCTTCAGAAAAGATCTTTTAGTTTTGTTTATGTTTTGTGTTTTGTATGTTTGTGTATTGTGTTTTTGGTAAAACTAACAAAATTTGTTTTTTATAAAAAAAAGGAAAAAAGAATCAATAAAACCTTGGAGGAATGTTAGATGAGAATAATTTAAACAAGCCAGAAAGAAATGAATATGAGGACTATAAAATGGATAAATATGGAAGAGAAATGAAATTGAATAGGAGTAAAGAGAAATAATGAGAAATTTGCTGAAAGATATTTGTGTGTCCATATGGAGATGGGATAAATTGGAATTATGTTGTATAAAAATAATGTTTTATTCGACTTGTAAGGATTTATAATGTTAAGAGGTTTTATGTATTTATGTATTTAATGGTTAATGATGTGTTGTTTTATCTTTAAAATTAATAAAAATTTGCTTCAAAAAAAACAAAAAACCTACAATTAGCTTCAGTAAGTCGTGTGATATTCAAAGCCTTTTAGATTAATTGCAAAGGAATTGCATTCTCAGATCATGGTTTGCTGAACAAATAGTTGGAAGAACTATCCACCAGGTTCAGTTCCAAACTGGAAGAAAAGCACTGGAAACATGCAGGCTGATTGGAAAAAGATGGTTTATTGATGAAGAACCACATGTGATTCTGGGCAACTGACAAAATGAAGTTGAGAGTGGTTTTTTCTTTTATATGCCTTCTTTGGCCTCTGTATTTGAGCTTCCTGTTCTAGAACATGTCCTTTAATATTCGATTGGCTGTTGTCAGATGCCTATGGGGTCATGTAGGAGTTACGCAGGGGTCACAGCTGGCTCTATAGGCAAAAGAGGAAAGGCAAATCTGAGGTGCTTCTCTGAACTAATCTGGTCAACCTCTGGCTTCTTGAGTGAGTGGGCTGCTTCTAATCCTACCACTTTGCCTTTGTTCAGACTTTGCTGCAGGGGAGTTTCAAAATATTCTATCTTGAATGGATTTCTGCCTGCAGCATTTGCTTTTGCTTATGAATAGAGCTCTCCAGATACTTGTCTTCCTCTTTCAATAAGCTCTTTAACTCTTAAGTGCTGGCATTAGCTGTGGGCTATTAAGAAAGACTTGGGGGCTGCTTTCTGCCTCTAAAAACATGTTTTTCCATTTGGGGTAATATAATCTGCCATTCTAATATTCCTTAAAATATTTCATTCTTGTTTGTGGGGGTGGGGAGGGCTTCCCATAAAACCCACACGAACTACTAGTTCTTGCTTATTCCTAAAACATACATGGAAAAATTCAAAAGCGCTGTTTTTTTCCCCCTCAAGCTGAATCTAATCCAGATGAACTTCAAAATAAATTCAAAATAAAAACCCTGCTAGAAAAAGAGGTGATAAAAAAATAATGGAACGTGCAGAAATGAGTAGATTGACATTGGCAATTAGAGAGCAAGAAGAAAAAGAATATTATAAAATATGGGATTTATTTTATCAATGGCTAGATAAGAAAGTAGACAAATAAAATATACTATAATATAGATATAATAGTAAAGATGATACATTGTAATGATATGTTCTATTTGATTCTTGTGAAATGATATTATGAACTAGACATTATAAAAATTGAGATTCACTCAAAAAGGATATGAATTTACAATCAAAGTCTAATAATGGTTTGATAACAATATAATATGATGTGGATAGCTGATTTATATAATATGAATTTTAATTTAAGTTTAGGAGGATAGACTGTTAATATTATGCACAAGAGATGTGTACCAACCAACACACTGTAAAATGGAAAGACGGTTTTATCAGATGTTTTGTGTTTGTCTATGTTTGTCATCAAAATAAAACAAATTCTTTAAAAACAAAATTCAAAATAAGGCAATTTCTCCTGATGAAGATGAAGCAAAAATCACACTGTGAAAAAAAGGATGCAAAGTAGGTTTGGTTTTAAATGACGGGGTTTATTTGCACCCCATGGCCAGAGAGCTGGGTAACTAAGGATGAATAACTCAAGGGATTTGGATTTAATGCCCAGACTGAATAACCCTCTTGGAAAGAGTTAAAAGTTGCGTTTTGCAAATCAATGACCTGCCCTGCCCTCTCAGCCTCCAAGAAAATGAGCCGGAAGGAAAGAGCGCCTTGGGAAAGGCAAGCCCCTCTAGCACAGAACTCACTGCCCCAGCAGCGCCAGCCCAGCGGAAGCCCCCCCAAGCCCCGATTGGCTGTTAAGGCCAGGCCATGCCCACTCCTACGTGCGCCGCCAATGAGAATGGGAGCTGATCAAGCGCTGCCCGGCCTCTTCCGGCCAAAAGGGCCGCAATGTGGGAAAGGTTGGGCTGAGGGCGGCCAGCGTTAACCTTAATAATAATTTACAATAATAATAATAATACCTAATAAAACCTTTTATTATTTTAACCAATAAACAGAGCGGAAGCCTGCACATATGAAAGCGGCTAAGGTCGAGTAAACGCCGAACGAAGCCTGCTTAAAGAAGCGGGAAGCCAACGCCTCAAACTGAGGGGGTCGCGGCCTCCGTCGCCTCAGCCGCAAGGCGGGCTCTTAGCAACGGCGCCGAGCCCCGCCCTCCTAAAGGGGCGTGTCCTCCGGCCTCGACGCTTCTTCCGTTTCCCCCCTCCAGCGGGTGACGTCAGGGAGCCTGCCGGCCTGCGCGTGACGTCAGATCCCGGGCGAGGCGGGCGGGGCCGGGCGGAACGGCAGAGCCGCTGAGGTAACGGGAGGCGCGGGCGAGGCGAGAGGCCCCAAACCGAGGCGGGGACTCCCCCGCTCGCCCTTTCCCCTTCCCCCGCCTTGGCCTAGGGCCGAGGGCTGCGGTGTTTCATGCCCATTGCGCCCCCCTCCCCCTTCGCCTCGTGGGGGGGGGAAAGAGAGGGTCTGTGGGGGGGGGAATGAGGAGGGGTCGTGGGCCTACCCGGCCTGGCTTCCCGTAACTAACCCGGTTAGTGGGCCTGGGGAGGGGGGGGTCAGAAAGGATGGGGAGGGCGTGCCTCACGTCGCCCCCGCCGCATTTCAGCCTCCCAATGCGGGGAAGGGGCCTGCCCCCCCCTCCAAATAAAGTGGCTAACCCCCCGCCCCCCCTTATGGGTTGAGGGGAGGCTGCGTGGAGGCTTCTCGCCCCCCCATCTCCCCCCATTGCCCCCCTAAGGCGCCGCTTATGGGGAGTGGTCTGCCCCCCCCCCGCCGCTGCACGCCCTGCTATCCCAGCCTTCCTTTTTTGGGGTGGGGTCGGGGTCCTCCTGCCCTGGGGAGGGGGCTTCCCTGCCCCCAAGCTACTCCCAAGGGGCCGGTGGGGGGGGTGTCACCCAGGTGGGGTGGGGGGGTGTCCTTCTCCAGGCTGCCCTGCCTGCAGAAAAGGGAAGGGAGGGAGGAGGGGGGCACTGCTTTTTTTAAAAAAATAATAATTTATTTTATGAAATTATTTCCACCCTTCCTTTCAATGACTTTCACGTGCAGAGTTGTCTCTACTTGTGGGGGGGAGGGAAGAAGGTGGTGCTGCTTCCACCCCCCCCCCCCCATAGTGTTGTTCTTCAGTTCCCACCTTGCCTTTCAGGGATTTGCTCTGGGCATGTGCAGAGAATCTTTGCTGCTTGGGAGGGAGGGCAGGTTGAGGGTTGGGGCTGCTTATTTTTTCTTCTTCTTCTCCTTCTCCTCCTCCTTCTCCTCCTCCTCCTTCTGACTTGTTTTAATTCCTTTTGTAATCCATAGATTCCCTCCATGCCTTTAACTGACCTGCTCTGGGCATGTGCAGAGTCTCCTCTCTGCTTTGGAAGAGGGGGGTCGGGGCAGCTTTTTCTGTTTTATTTTATTCTTAAATTTCCACCCTGCCTTTCAGGGAGTTTGCCCTGGGCATGTGCACAGTCCTCTCTGCTGCTTTGGGAGGGTTGGGGCTGCTTTTTCTTCTTCTGTTTTATTTTATTTCTTTTAGTCTTAGATTTCTCCACCAACTGACTTAACTCTGGGCATGTGCAGAGCCTCCCTCCTGGGTGGGTGGGGCAGCTGCTTTTTTTCGTCATAGTTTCTTGTTATTTTATTCTTAAATTTCCATTCTGCCTTTTTATGACTTAACTCTGGGCATGTGCAGAGCCTCCCTCCTGGGTGGGTGGGGCAGCTGCTTTTTTTCAGTCATAGTTTCTTTTTATTTTATTCTTAAATTTCCACTCTGCCTTTTTATGACTTGCTATGGGCATGTGCAGAATTCTCCCTCCCCACAGCTCAGTAAAAGAATGCCTGCCCCCCCCAAACTCAGCTTGTATTTAGGATTTGTTTATATTCCATATTATATTCAATTCATTCAATTTTGGGGGCATTTTTGCACCACCCATCTCTCGTAAGGGTCACTTTCCAACCTTCTTATACTGCTGGGAGAGGCCATATTTCCTCTAAAGTATTCCCAATTGGATAATGCGTGACTCCAAGCTGTGGGTCCCACCTTGGTCTTAAGGGCAGAAATGGTCTTTCATCTCAGAAGCAAGAAAGCTGGCTGTCCTTGGAAATTGCTGAGTTTGGTTTCCATTTTTTCCCCTCACAGCTGGCTGCTGGCTGGAAGGGAGGAGGGCCGTAGTTATGAGCCCAGTTGGGTGCCTCCTCTCCTATAATCTTGCACAAGGACTTTTATTTATCTGTTACTGTTTGTAATAAAATTTAATTTATATACTGCCATCTCATTGTTTTGGATGACTCTAGGAATATCAACCTGTTTCCTTAGACTTCATAACAGGCATCATGGGAATCCTTCAAATCCTCTCCATCCTCCTCTGCAGTGTTTTTTAAATTCAGCAACTTGAAAAGGTCTGGACTTCAACATCCAGAATTCCCATGCTTGAGAAGTGCTATGTGTGTGTGTGTGTGGGGGGGGGGTTGGACTAGAAGACCTCCAAGGTACCCTAGAGTTCCATAGGTAGTCTGGCCCCTTCCATTCTGATGATGATATCTTCATCTTCTGCTTCCTGCAGTGGTGGATGCTGAAGTAATTTCCTTCTCTGTCTTCTGTTTCCAATAATCTCTGATTGCAAGGGGTCCTTGGTGCTCTCTGAGCTTGGTGGTTTTCTTGCAGATGTTTCATAACTGAACTAGGTAACATCATCAGTGCTAGAAGGGAGTGGGGTTTGTAGGTTGGAGGAGGAGGAGGAGGACTGTGGGGGGGGGTCCTTGGTGTTCCCTGAGATTGATGGTTTTCTTGCATTTATAAAAATGAGAGCAAACCTCACTGCCTACTACTGATAGCATAGTTTGGTAATGAAACGTCTGGAAGAAAACCACCAAGGTCAGAGACCACCAAGGACCCCTCATTTCAACCCTGAGCTTCAAATATTTTCCTTAATGTCCATTATTAGCCATCATTGCTTGCTTCCTTTTGATCCTCATACCTTTTGCTCTGAGGAATCTTTGCTACTTAAAACCCAAACTTCCATCCTATAATTACCTTCAACTATCTCTGACCCCATTAACTTTCTTTTTCCCTCCCCCTTAACTAATTTCCTAGTCTTTTGGGTCTAAGGGTGTTGAATCTCAGATCTATTCCTCAGTTCCTTTTAGGTGTGTGTGAGTGTTTGTGTGAAATCACCTCCTGTCTATGCATAACAGGAGATGCCATATACCTCCTAACAGAAAAGTTATATGAATCAGCTGTTAATGAATATTTTCCTCATCATTTCCGGTAGGCCATTATGCCTACAATGTGTGTATATAATAATAGCACTTAGACTTACTGGTATATACAGCTTCACAGCCCTCTCTAAGTGGTCTACAGAGTCGGCCTCTTGCCCTCAACAATTTTGAGTCCTCATTTTACCCACCTCGGAAGGATGGAAGGATGAGTCAACCTGGAGCCAGTGAGGATCGAACTCTTGGCAGTGGGCAGAGTTAGCCTGCAATACTGCATTCTAACAGGAAGGAAGATAGTAATAGCACTTAGGCTTATATACGCTTCACGTTGCTTGTACAGACCTCTCTAAGTGGTTTACAGAGTTGGCCTCTTTCCCCCAACAATCTGGGTCTTCATTTTACCCACCTTGGAAGGACAGAAGGCTGAGTCAACCTTGAGCTGTTCAGGATCAAACTCCAGGCTGTGGGTAGAGTTAGCCTGCAATCCTGAATTCTAACTACTATGCCACCATGGCCCTCCCTCCCTTCCTACTTACCAATAGCACTTAGACTTATATTCCGCTTCACAGTGCTTTACAAGCCTCTCTTAAGTGGTTTACAAAGTCAGCATATTGCCCCCAACAACCTGGGTCATCTAATTATAATATATATAATATATACATATTATATGTGTAACATATTTACACATGTATGCATATTATGCATATACATATATATGTATAATATATGCACACATATATATGCAGGTGTGTGTGCGCGCACACACACACACACAGAGTGGAGTAAACCTTTTAGCTGTGCATATGCTGGCAGGGGGAACTCTGGGAATTGGAGAATTGAATTCCACCCATCTTAAAATTGCCCTGATTGAGAAACACTGAGCTACATTCTCTCCGGTAAACTGAGCTTATAAGAGAATGCCCTAAAATAATGATGATTCAGATGATGTCTAGGAACAGGTATGACTCTGAACTTTGGAGTAAAACTGTCTCCCCTCTCAATCGATTTTTCTTTAGAAAATGGCCGTGAATGTGTATTCCACCTCTGTGACGAGTGATAACTTAAGCCGACATGACATGCTTGCCTGGATCAACGAGTCGTTACAACTAACTTTAACCAAGATAGAGCAACTTTGTTCAGGTAAGCTCAGAAGAGGCCTTTGCTCCTTACTATTTCTCCTTTTAAGCAGTTGGAAATGGTCATGATCGCTCTCCGGTGGGTAGTTGCTTACCTTGTGTCTGAAGTGTCAATGTATTTGAACAAACTTACACCTATCCAGCTCAACAAAGGTGACATAGAAGGTGTATTGCCTTTGTAACATTGGCCCAATCTTCTTGAACTTTCTGCTTGGTATGCTTACTTTACCCTTCTAGGGTATAGAAGGAGATTCTACCTGCACCACTTTTCGTGGGGTGGTGGTGTCGTATCTTTTGTGTGTCTTTAAGTTTCTATGCAGTTGTGTTGTGTTAGATGTACCTTGAAATGTCTTATATGGGCAAAATAATGGAGAGCTGAATAGCAATAGCCTTTAGAAACTTATAGGCCGCTTCACTGTGCTTTCCAGCCCTCTCTAAGCGGTTTACAGAGTCAGCCTCTTACCCCCAACAATCTGGCTCCTCATTTTGCTGACCTCAGTACGACGGAAGGCTGAGTCAACCTGGAACCATTCGGGATCAAACTGCTGGCAGTGGGCAGAGTTTGCAATCCTGCATTCTAATCATAGCACCACCAAGGCTCAGTGAAGGGGGGTGGGAGGAAGGGATTAATTAATTGCACTTATATGCCACTTCAGTGCTTTCTGGCCCTCTCTAAGCAGTTTACAGAGTCAGCCTCTTGCCCCCAACAATCTGGGTCCTCATTTTACCGACTTGGAAGGAGGGAGGGCTGAGTCATTTCAGGATCAAACACCAGATAGATGACAGAGTTTGTCTGCAATACTGTTAACAGAATAAAAGAGTTGGATCTTGGAGGTCTTCTAGCCCAACCTCCTGCTCAGGCAGGGAACCCTAACCCATTCCAGACACATGGTTATCCAGTCTCTTCTTAAAATCTTCCAGTGTTGGAGCATTCACAACTTCTGGAGGCCAGCTGTTCCGCTGGTTAATTGTTCTCACTGTCAGGAAATTCCTCCCTAGTTCTAAGTTGCTTCTCTCCTGGATGAGTTTCCATCCGTTGCTTCTTGTCCTGCCCTCAGGGGCTTTGGAGAATAGCTTGACCCCCTCCTCCTCTTTGGGGCAGCCCCTCAGATATTGGGAGATGCTGTCATGTCACTCCCTAGTCCTTCTTTTCCTTAAACTAGACACACGCATTTCTCACAACCGTTCTTCATATGTCTCCTACTGGAGGCTAAACATCTTTGTTGCTCTTCGTTGCACTTCTCCTTTCTGTCCTTTTATCTGAATATTTGGAAGCTCTTAATAAAACCGAATATCGGACTCTGCAGGAGAAAAGGCTGCGGGAGCTGTTGTTTTGCAGATTAACACACTGGTCCCCGCGGAAGGCCGTCCGTGCTTGTCATACCGATGGAGACTTTTTCCTTGGTGATGAAGCCTCACAGGAAATGAGTCTGCAGTAGCAACAGCAACCTTGCAGGGGTTTTTTGTTTTTTTTAATCTGTTGTTTTAAAATACAGTGCAAAATAAGATCACAGGTAGTCCTCGACTTACGACCACAATGGTGCCCCCACATTTCCTTTGCCAAGCAGAACCGTTGTTAAATGAGTTTTTGCCCCACATTATGACCTTTCTTGCCACCCTCGTTAAGTTGAACCCCTGCAGTGGTTAAAAGTTAGCAGCACGGTTGCTAAGTGAATCGCTGCGGTTCTTAAATTAATGACACGGTGGTTGAGCGAATCCGGCTTCCCCCCCCGTTGAGCTTCGCTCATCAGAAGGTCACAAAAAGGGGATTGCTGTGACCGTCATAAATACGAGTCGGTTGTCAGTCCTCTGAACTTTGAACACGTGACAATGCTACAATGGTCATAGATGTGAAAAACGGTCAGAAGTCACAGTTAACTTCAGACGGTCACTAAATGGATGGTTGTAAGCAGGGTTGGGCTTCAAAAATTTTAGCAAAGGGTTCTCTGCCCGGTTGCTGGGTGGGTGTGGCCATGGCGCGGTTGCCCTGGGCTCCGGAAGCTCTCTGGAATCCGGAAATGGACCCATTTCCGGCCTTCCCAAACTTCCGGGAGGCCCATTTTTCACCCTCGAGACTCCGTGGGCACCTTGCCCTTACCTGCATCCAAAACGGGCCACATGGGGACTTCTGGGAGAGGTGAGGTGGGCGGGGCCAGCCAGGGGTGGGATTTGGGGGTCGTCCTCTGGTCCTTCTCCCATCCCTGGTTGTAAGTCAAACACTCTGGAGTCCTAGAAGAAGAAGAAAAATCTATTTTCAATGTTATGTTCACCATAAGAAGCTTTTGCACTGCAGTATCACAAGCCTGCCAAAAAATTACATTCCCAACTGTGAACAGTCACTAAATGAATGGCTGCAGGTCAAGGACTCCCTGTAATTCATAGGGGTGCACAAACTGGGTTGCCTTGAACTCTTTTGAGTACTTATTTTACAGTGAAAGTATCTGTGGAAAATCTCGGCCACCCAAGTCATGGTTGTCCCCCAAAGGTGCTTTTTTTCCCCATAAGGCAGCTGGACTTTCTAGGTTTTTCCTTGAAGACGTTTCTCTCCTCATCCAAGGAGCTTCTTCAGTTCTGCCTGAATGGTGACGGATAGAAAGATTTATAATTCCTTGCAGTCATCTGGTCTTTAGTCCTCTCTCTGAGGGCTTATCACCTGAATCAGAGTGCAAATGGGCGTGTAACCTTCTTGGAACTTCACTTTTCATTGAAGCTTCCTCCCTCATTGTGAAACGGGTGTTTCGAGTTCCATGCTTGCTATTTCAAGCATTTTGAAAGTGTTTAACCTAAAAACTCTTCCAACACGCTCTCATAACAGCCTGATTTGCAAAAAAAAAGATGTTGAGACTCTAGAAAAAGGGCAGAGAAGAGCAACCAGGATGATGAGGGGATTGGAGACTAAAACATACGATGGACGGTTGCAGGAACTGGGCCTGGCTAGTCTAGGGAAGAGAAGGACCAGGGGAGACAGGAGAGCATCTTCCAGTATTTGAGGGAGGGGCTGCCCCAGAGAGGAGGAGGAGAGGGGGTCAAGCTATTCTCCAAAGCCCCTGAAGGCCAGAGAAGGAACAATGGGTGGAAACTGACCAAGGAGAGAAATTCAACCTGGAAATAAGGAGAATTTTTCTGACAGAACAATCCACCCATGGAACAGAAGTGGCCTTTGGAAGTGGTGGGAGCTTCATTAGAGCCTTTCAGGAAGAGACCGGACTGCCATCTGTCAGAAATGGTGTAGGGCAGGGGTCTCCAACCTTGGCTCCTGGAAGCCTGGCGGACTTCAACTCCCAGAGTTCCACAGCCAGCAAAGCTGGCTGTGGAATTCTGGGAGTTGAAGTCCGCCAGGCTTCCAGGAGCCAAGGTTGGAGACCCCTGGTGTAGGGTCTCCTGCTTGGGGAAGGGGAGGGTTGGACTAGGTGACCTACAAGGTCCCTTCCAACTCTTGTTATTCTGTCTTCATCTGTCTCAGAGCCCATTCCGGATCCGTTCGGCAGTTAAACCTGAGTGACCAGATCCCTGATGTGCCCTTGTAATCAGCTTCCTTTTAATTAATCATCCTGACTGTTTCAAATCTCCTATTCCGTCCCAGGAGTAGTTTTTTTTCTCTGAATGCAAAAACTTACTGGGTACATCGTTTTGGCACCAAAGAGGGCAGAACCTGATCTAGCTAATTCCCGTGCAAACGCACATAATTAAAATATAGGACTCTCCCTTCTCCCTATTAGAGCAGGTCACATTGTCCAATTGAGTCTCTTTTTATTGCTATGAGAAAAACCCTTTGGCTTTGGCAAACACCTGCAGAAGCGTCCTTGGCTTTCACGGCTCGGCTTCTTGATGTCTGGAGCCTACATTCCCTCTCACCCTTCCCTTCCCCCTGGTGCCTTGCCAAGCTGAGAAGTGATACCAGTTGCAACAGCAAAAACGTGTTTCAAACTTGACAGCAGTTTTGGAAAGAGTTGTCTTGGTTGTCTTGTCACCCAGCTGTTCCAACAACAGATGCAATGACATTGAAGGAAGAGAGTCATCCAGTTTGGTGGCAGGTCTTTCTGGAGAGCAGCCTCAACTATGAGTTTCAGAAGTTCTTTGTGGGTGGCTCATTCAGCAAATTTATCATCAAGAAAGCCCACCCAACTCACTCATGGTGAATCCAGGCGACTTACAAGAAATAAAACCCCAAATAAACCAGTAAACTCCCCCCCCCTCCACTGGGTGATGAAAATCGGAGCAATCACCTGAATGAGCTCCATATCACTCTGGGGTCCCTAGACCCCTTGGCAAAACCATGTCTTCAGAGCCGTTGGAAATAGTGTCAAGGGGAAGGCAGTCTTATCCCCACAGGGATAATGTTCCACACAGAGGGAGCCACCATGGAGAAGGTCCTCTTGAGGGGCCTCCTTAAGAGAGGGGACTTGTAACATCCCCTGCCTCTCTGCTCATAACTGGGAAAAGGTGGTCCTTCAAATAACAGGGAGAAGAAAACCATTACTACCAACCTGCCTTCCATGGAGGAACTTTTATACTGCAGGAGTTCAAAAGAGGTCTGAGAAAATATCTACAGACCCCTCACATCCTGGATATATAAACTGTTTCAACTCCTTCCCTCAAAACAACACTATAGAGCACTGAACACCGGAACAATAAGACACAAGGACAGGTTTTTTCCCCCGAACGCCATCACTGTGCTAAACAAATAATTCTCTCAACACTGTCCAACTATTAAGTCTGCACTATTACTATTAATCTTCTCCTCACTCCTTATCACCCATCCCCTCCTACTTGTGACTGCAGGACTGTAACTTTGTCGCTTGTATCCGTACAATTTATATGGACTGTTTCCTATAATGATTTGATTGCTTATTGTACCCTATGACTCTCATTAAGTGTTGTACCTGATGATTCTTGATGAATGTATCTTTTCTTTTATGCACCAAGGCAAATTCCTTGTGTGTCTAATCACACTTGGCCAATAAAGAATTCATTCATTCATTCATTTTTGGTCCACCAGATGGACCTCTCTTAAGAGAGGGGATCTGTAACATTTTTTGTCTTCCCAACCAAGTGGGTTGGGTAGATGTAGCTGGGAAAAGATGGTCCTTCCCATAAGTGGGAGGAAGCCGCCACCATGGTTTCCCCCAGATGGACCTCCCTTAAAAGAGGGGATCCATCACATCCTTTGTCTCCCCTCTCAGGTGGGTTGGGTAGATGGGAAAAGATGGCCCTTCCAATAACCTTCCACCAATTCCTTCCCTGCTGTGTGAAGAGGAAGATGCCTAAAAGACTCAAAGAATGGTTTCTCTTATCCTTGACATTCTTTCCCACCCAATTGTTTGAGTTAAGTTCCTCCCACAAATTTCTCCTGCCACACTGCCTCCCACAGAAAACAGGATTGGCAGCCACAAAGGAATGCAGAGATTCTGATCTTTTACCCTAAATACCTTTGCTAAGATCTAATTTTCACCAAGATGTTTCTCTCTCTCTCTCTTTCTCTCTCTCTTTCTTGGCCAGGTGCTGCTTATTGTCAGTTTATGGACATGCTCTTCCCAGGTTCCGTCACGCTCAAGAAAGTGAAATTCCAAGCAAAGTTGGAACACGAATACATTCAGAATTTCAAGGTCCTACAAGCAGGTTTTAAGCGAATGGGTGTTGACAAAGTAAGAACTTCAGAACTTTTTCCTCAGGTGTCACCTTTAGGGAATGTTGCAGCTTGGAGAACTGGCATAAGTTGCCTTGGCTCTTTCTTTTTGGCTGTGGCCTAAGACCTCCACATTGATTTATTTTGAATATTTATTTATTTATTTGTTTGTTTGTTTATTTATTTATTTATAATATTTGCCAGAGGCCAGCATTCCCCCCTCTCAGTTTTCAAATTAATGTTCAGTAATACTGGTGTGGTTCTTTTTTCTCCCCCCAATCTTGTTCAATTTAATCCAGATATATTTCTTTCAACAAAACTGGAATCATTTTTCACCTTTATGATGTACCTTTTCCAGGAAAAGCAGTGCTTGGTACTTCATTTTTTAACATGTGTATAGCTGATGTGCCAATCACCTGTTAACGTACTGCTGAATATAATAAGGTGGGATTTTTATTTTATCAAGTAGGAAGGTATTTTTCTTGCCTTGTCAAGTTGGAGTTTGTGCCATTTCTGCCCGTATTGACATGTGGCTCAAAACCAGAGAAGTTCCTGGTTTGTGGTTTTTTTTTTTTTTTTTTTTTTTGAGGGGGGGGGGTGTTAATCTTTGTCAAGATATGACTAATAATAAACCTCTTGAAAGACTTCTCTATTCCCAGATATTTTGTGATTGAGGTAGAGCTCCAGATGCTCCTGTTGGCTAGTCTCTTTTTCTGTGGAAAGACATTTATTTGAATTTTCAGAAGCTTTATAGCGTATAATTTTAAATTTAGCAGCACTCAGCTATGCTTGCCTCATTTTAAAATTTAAAATTTCATGTACTCTTTTTATATATTCTCATGTACACCGCCCAGGGAGTCCCTCTCTGAATGGTTCAAAAATGTGAAATACAGGTCAATCAAAAAACCACTAACCCTTCCTAAATGGTGGGAGTAAAAGAATGCTTATATTGCTGCCCTTGAATTACTGGAAAAGGCAGAAGGAATGTGGGTTTTCACATGCTGATTTCCCCATGAATGGTTTTGACTCACTTGCTGTCTTTCAAATGCAAATTGGATTTGGGATTTCTGTCTTTCTCAAACTTGCCTCCTGCAAGATGGGCAGAACTTCAACTGCCAGAATTCCCCAGCCAGGACCTTAGAATGGCCAAGGTTGAGAAATCACCTGTCTTGGGGATCGGGATTCATTGGTGATATTGCCAAGTTCAGTAGTCCAGCGATTCAGCCAGGGAATTTGTGTTGGTAAGCAAGACAGCGGTTAAATGAATGTTGTCCTGTTTCATGACCTTCCTTGCCACAGCTGTTGAGTGAATCCCTGACAGTTCTTAAGTTAGTCATGTGGTTGTTAAGTGAATCTGGCTCCCCCTTTTGCCTATCAGAAGGTTACAAAAGGGGAATCACGTGACCTGGGACACTGCAACTGTCATAAGTACATGCCAGTGGCCAAGCCTCTGAATTTTAATCCTGGTATCAAAATTCATGCAACTCAAGCATGCAGCAATGGTTCTAGGTGTGAGAAATAGTCCTAGTCACTTTTTTCAGTGATGTTGTAATTTTGATCGGTCACTAAATGAACTGTTGTAAGTCGAGGACTATCTATAGAAGCTTTCTTTTTTAAAAAATTACCTTTATTAAAAAATTATTAAAATACAAAATATTTAAAATGAGAGAGTTATGTATTTTGACAGTGCTTACATTTCAATTATTCCAGTGCATATTTTATACTCCTATTTGTTCATACATACATACATACATACATACATATCCCTATCTTTCTAAATTATACATTCCTTATTTAATTGCTTATTTTGATCGTTTATCCAGTGGTACCAATTTTCCCACACTTTATAATAAACTGAGTCATCCTTTTCTTTTAATTCTAATGAAAGTTAGTCCATTTCCATGCAGTCAAAGATCTTTTGGACAATTAAACATTCTGTCGGCATAGAATCTCCTTTCCAATATTATGTGATCACTAATCTCGCTGCTGTTATTATATGCAGGATTAAGTATTTTATCTCTTTTGTATAATTCCCTTTAATAATTCCCAGAAGGAATAGTTCTGCTTTAAATTCTATTTGGACTTTCGTAATTTCTTTTAACCATTTTTGTATTTTGGTCCAATATTTCTTAACTTTTGGACAAAGCTACCATACGTGAAAGAAGGTACCTGTATTTGCTTACATTTCCAACAGTATGGATTTAAATTAGGATCCATTTTAACCAAAAGCTTTCATTTCTAAAGAGGTTATCAGAGCTGCAAAAAACTGCAGAATGCCACCCTTCCTTATGTTTCTTGACCGTATTGGGGTAAAAGGACCAGGGGCTCAATTGTTTGTTTGTTTTTAAGACAAATTTTATTAATTTTACAAAACAATACACAAACAATCAAGGCATAATAACATCAAAGATCTTTTCTAAGAAAACCAATAGAACATACAAAATAGTTCCAAATTGTAATATATATATTTACGTTATCTGTTCAACTTCATATCTTATCCCAACTTCTCCTTTTCATTCTATTATCCAAATTATATTTCTTGCTAATTAAAATTTTATTGCCTTTTAAAAACAATACACATACAAAACATAAAACATAAAAAACATAAAACATCTTTTCTGAAAGCTGCTTGATCCTGGGTTAAAACTCTTCGCACAGACACAAATTCAAAAATCATATTTACTTTATATATCATTCCATATCTTATTACCATTTTCAATTTTCTATATAGCTTTTTCCCTCTTTTATCTTTCTTAGTTTTATTTTATTTATCTTATCTTAATTCAATTCATAATATTTATCATTCTTTGTCTGTTCTATTTCCAGCTATCCATTCATCTTTTCTCTTTAAATATACTTCTCCTGTACACTGATTGGAGTGACGCCTTTGACTCTTTCCCCTAACTTAATAATACTTAATATAACACTTACTTTATATTGGGATTCTGTTTAGTACATTCTAAAATTACACAATAAATTTTATGAGAAAAGCAAAAACACTACAATAACAAAATAAAAGCATATAAAACCACTATCAATACTATTAAAAAGCTAATCATATATATTGATACTCATTTATATCTTAAACATTTTACTCTAAATACACATATAAAAACACAATCTTATGTACCTTACAGAATCCCTTTTTTCAATTAAATTTACCCATTGTCTCTAAATGAGTTTTGTTTCTTTAAATCTTGCTTCCCACCATTAAGGCTTCTCCTCCCCTCCTTTCTCTCTTGCTTATTCTTCTCTATGCCCTTTTTACCCCTTTGTCTTTCCTCCTCCCTTTTCTTCTTCTGCTTATCCCCCTTTCTGTTGTTTTCTAACCTTGTATCCACCTTTCACCTCATTTTTCTCTTTTTTGGTTGTTTTTTCAACCCCCCTTTTTCTTTTCCTCTTTCTCCTCCTCCCCCCAAAAAACTCACTGTTCATCAAAGATGGTTTCTTCTTCTTTGTCCCAGTCGTCCTGCTGCGCAGTCAATTTTTCATAAGTGCATACCGCCATTTCTAGAAATTGAAAAAGAGTGCCCAAAGTATCTTTTCCATTTTGTTCTTCTTTTTTATATTTTTGATCTTCAATTTTTAGTTCATCCACAAGCAGTGCCATCATGAAGAGAAAAACTTTTTCCGAAACAACCACCCAAGTATTTTTAATCAAGAATAATTCCAAAAAGTTCCAAAGTCACCAAAGAATCCAAATAAACTATTTCTTTTAGTCCTTTTTTTCTTTCTTTCTTCTCTTTCTCTTTCTGGGGTTACTGTTTAATCAAAGAGTTCCCATTAAGATATATCTTTCTTTAAAGTTCTAGGCAATCTCCTCCTTTTTCAAATTCTGCTTCAATTTTTTTTTTCCTCTCCCTTCCCACTTACAACAGCGATTTTCCTTTAAATGTTCAGAAATCCATACCTCCAATACGGGTTTTCCGATTTCTTAAGTTGTCAAATCCAATGTCCAGGAATCCTTTATCCCTTAGCTTTAACTTTCAAATTGAATTACCTTCGGTGCCCAAATTGATTTTCCAGATCCCCGTCTGCTATTTCTATGGGGTGGGAGAGTGAAGAAAAAAAAAAGTTTTCCTTGACAGCTTTCTCCGCCGCTTTCCAATCTTCTTAGGGATACAATGTATCTTTCAAGCAATTCAGTTTCCAGGGTATTTAAGAGTTGTTATTTTCCCGGCTCAGCCAGCACTTTCACTTCTTCTTTCTCCTTCTTCCTCCAGCACAATCTTTTCCAGCTGCCAGCTTCTTTGTGGCGGCCATTATTGAGCGCTGCTCCACCGCCTTGAGAAAAGGAGGTTATGCTGGGTGAGGAGGGGGGTCTGCGACACCCCCAAACCCCTCTCCGGATCCTCCCTATCTTCGGCTCCCTCTACGGGGCAGCCTTATCCTCCAGATCCGTCAGGATCGGAGGCACCAAGATGGCTAGTGCAACAAGGATCGCGCAGGATCGCGAATCCCTGCCGCCGAAGCCTGGCAAACCGGAAGTCTCAGACCAGGGGCTCAATTCTATATCAGGCAATTTTCCCCCCCCCTTCTTTTGTGTGTCTTTTTCCCCTCTCTCCTCGGAGGAGATCATTGTGGTGTGCCACAGGTTGGGACCCAAATCAGGTGGATGGTTGGCCTGAAAGGTGGTGGTGTGCTCAAGTCATTGGAGAAGCAGCCTGCTCTCATTGTTCCCTGTTGCTAAAGAAAAGCAAAGGGAACTATTCAGATCTGCAGTTGCCTGCCGTCTGAATTTCATCCCAACGTAATTGTTTGGGCCAGAACTGGATCATATGGGTCCTATTTATTGGAAGATCCAACTTTTGTATAGGCCTTAAAGTCAGTTTTTCTGAACTTTGGCAGCTTTAAGATTGGGGGTGGGACTTCAATTCCCAGAAGGCTGGGTTTTCAAAAGAAAAAATGTCCAGTTGCCTATTAAAAAAATAGCACCTTTGGGACAGCCTTGACCTGGATGACGGAGAATCTCTGCAGACTTTTAGCTATACAATTGGGGATGAACACCCTTGGAATGGTGTGGGAGTAGGAATGGATTTCCAGAGGGGAAAAATTGCAGACTCAGGAACCATTTGACCATTCAGGTGACCCTGAGGACACAGATAAATCCCCAAGTGACCTCAACTGCCCTCTAAAAGGATCAGATGACCAGCTCTCTGCAAGGAGCATAAATTTTTCCCTTCCCCATCATCCACTCAGACTTGAAGAAGCTTCTTGAATGAGAAGCGAAATGTTTTCAAAAGAAGAAACAAGAAAGTCCAAATTGCCTCTTGTAAAAAGCACCTTTGGGACAATCATGGCCTGGATGTCTGAGAATCTCTCACCCATCTTAAAGCTGCCACGGTTGAGACACATTTCCTTTAAATGGTACCACCTCATTTTATAGTCACAAGGGAGATGTTACCAAGCAAGTAGCAGCCTTGTAACTATCCAAGTTAGTTTGGGAAAACAGGGATGATGTGAGTTAACCCCCTTGGTTTCGTTGGGCCCAGTTAGTTTGCCCTGAAAGACCAGGGCTTTTGACACACGTTAATGCAAAGTCTTTATTATTCCGCCCCCCTCCCCCCCCCAAGTCACATAAATGTCTGTTTTAAAAAAATGCAAACCACTTCTAGCTGTTTTCACTTTGTAGGAATAGCACCCCAACCCTCTTAACAGGCAAGAATCTTTATTTGCACCCAAGAAAAGAAGTTGCATGCTTTCACGTTCTCGGAGGAAGTTTTTATAGGCTGGATGTTACCCAAAAAAAGTGTGTGTTTCCAAACAGCAGCTGGCAATCAGTGGATTGCAAGACCTTGGTGTGAGTAAATACAAAGATTAGCTTTCTTGCTTCTAGGGAAGTTTGTAGCAATTGAAGATTGAACAAAGTAACAGGAAGTTTGGGCAAACCTTGGAATTTACGCAATGCCTCTCTTTTTCCCCCTTTTTTTGTTTTGGTCCTTCTCACAAATACAGATGATGGGGACGAAATTGGACAACCATTTGTCTGACAGGGGTCTCCAACCTTGGCTCCTGGAAGCCTGGCGGACTTCAACTCCCAGAATTCCACAGCCAGCTTTGCTGGCTGTGGAACTCTGGGAGTTGAAGTCCGCCAGGCTTCCAGGAGCCAAGGTTGGAGACCCCTGGTCCAGGGTTTGCTGCTTAAGCCGGGGATTGGACTAGAAGTCCTCCAAGATCCCTTCCGTCGTTCTGTTCAGGGTCCTAATTGTATCCAGTGTTTGGATACCTTTAGGAAATCAAGGAGCAGATCGTGTAAAGAAAACTACAGAATGAAAGTGTTGGAAGAGTCTGTAAAATGGCTGAAGTTGAGAAATACTGTCCCATTGAGTTTCCACCACTTGATCTGGCCTCTACCAAGGGCCAGTCGATCAGAATACAGATGGAAGGGACCTTGGAGGTCATCTAGTCCAACCCCCCACCCAAGCAGGAGACCCTACACCATTTCTGACCGATGGGACTCCAATCTCTTCTTGAAATTCTCCAGGGATGAAGCTCCCACAACTTCCGAAGGCCACTTCTCTTCCATGGGTTGATCGTTCTCATTGTCAGCAAATCGCTCCTGATTTCCAGGTTGAATCTCTCCTGGGACAGTTTCCATCCATTGTTCCTTGTCTGGCCTTCAAAGGTGCTTTAGAAAATAGCTTGACCCTTTTCCTCCTCTCTGGGGCAGCCCCTCAAATATTGGAAGGCTGCTCTCCTGTCTGCCCTGGTCCTTCTCTTCTTCCCTTGACTAGCCAGGCCCAGTTCCTGCAATCGTTCATCGTATGTTTTAGCCTCCAGTTCCCTCATCCTCCTAGTTGCTCTTCTCTGCACTTTTTCTAGAGTCTCAGCATCTTTTTTTTATAGTGTGGTGACCTAAATTGGATGCAGTGTTGGGAGCATTTACAACTTTTGGAAGCAACTTCTGTCCCACTGGTGAATTCTTCTCACTGTCAGGAAATCCCTCCTTCGTTCCAGGTTGCTTCTCTCCAGGATTAGTTTCCATCCGTTGCTTCTTGTCCGGCCTTCAGGGGCTTTGGAGAATAGATCATCATCCTATCTTTTTCTTATGTAAACAAATTGGGTCCTGAGGGAAGAAACGCAATTTGGTCTTTCAGTGGCGTATTGTGAAAAAGTCCCTTTTTCTGGAGGAATATATAATTTCCAATTCTACTCTCTTCTGCTTTGGGGAGACCCCACCTCTCTTGTCTCTCTGGCTAAGGGCAGGGTAAGAGGGGGACGGGATAGAAGACCTCCTAGGTCCCTTCCAGCCCCAAATTTCTTTCCTTTTTTTTTTTTTTTTTGTAAAAAGTCTTTTTTTTTAATTGTTTCACATTTCAAAAACACCTTTTTTAGTGAACGGCATGATTCCAGGTTTTCACATTTTCATACAAACATGACCTTAGTTACATATTCATCTTTCACATTGAATTTCATATCCTTCATTACATTACATGTTTTCTATAAATTTGCTCAAATACTTTTCTCAAACTTATTTTATATACTGTTCATTTCCTGACCTATTTCTTTTAACTTTAATTCTTATATCTTCATATTCATTAAACTTTATGCTTTTATCTGTCATTTCATTGCAGGTTGTTACATCATTTCAAAAATTCCATCCCTATTCAAACAATTTAAAAGATTTCCCCCCACCATTACCCATTTGAGTCTAACCCCCTTTGACCTTATACATCATTTAGTTAACTCCTCTTTAATTCCCAATAATAATTTAAGGTTCAGAGAAGGACAGTGAAGATGATCAGAGAATTAAGAGCTAAACTGTCAGAAGAAAGGATTTAAGAGTTGTTACCTCAACAAGAGAGAGAGGATAGCCCTCTTAAATATTGGCAAGGAATTCAAACAGAATTCTAGAATGTTCTGTAGGATCCTGTCATGCACGGCATAGAACAGTTATCCTAAGACTTGTGGACTTCAACTCCCAGAATTCCTCAGCCAGCCATACATGGCTGAAGAATTCTCTCCCCCCCCCTCTCTCTCTCATCGATTTTATGACAGTTTTTCCCAGCCATTGGTAAATGGACCAGTGGTTCTCGTTATAGTGTAGTTTTTGCTGTAAACCTGATTTAAGTGCCAGGGTTTTTGGCAGAACCGTGCTAAAAACAGAGAGACACGGCTGCAGAACGCAGCCAACAAATGTAGACGTGCGGTCCAAAGTGCGGTCACATGAATGAGGGGGAGACTATAAGAGCTTTGGATTTTGGGTGACAAGTACTTTCCCTGTTAAGTCCGTCAGAGTTTCAAATGGTCACTAAACGGCCAGTTGTAAGTCGAGCCCTACCCGTCCTGCTTTTAGAAACCTCTCTGCTAGAAATCTGGACTACATTTCTCGTCCGGGCTAAACGTCCTTAACTTCTCTCCTCAGATAATACCTGTGGACAAATTAGTGAAAGGGAAATTCCAAGACAATTTCGAATTTGTTCAGTGGTTCAAGAAATTCTTCGATGCCAATTACGACGGAAAGGACTACGACCCCGTGGCAGCTCGGCAAGGCCAGGAGACGTGTCCCGCCCCGGCTCTGGTGGTCCCGATACTGAACAAACCTAAGAAGAACCTGGGCTCCGGTGGCACAGGTAAGAGAGAGAGGCTTTGCGTCGGGCGCCATGGGCGCTTGGAAGTTCTAGTGCTCCGACCTGGGCCAGGTTGCCTGTTTGGGGACGATGGGAGAAGCAGTCCCAACATCCGGGGAGGCCCAGGAAGGGAACATCCCAGACAGCATCTCAGGCTGCCTTCTTTGTGCCTTGGCCTGGGTTTGGTGGCATTGCTTGCCAGGTTGGATGTTAACGCTTATTAATGTGGCAACATGTACAAGGTTATCCTGGCCAAGGTGTGGTGGTGATTGTCAATTCATAAAATATTTCTTTGGTCTTTTTAGGGTTGCTAAGAGAAAGGGAGGGGGGAGCAGCGTGGCAGCTTGCAAACTGAAAGTGCATTCCATAAATGTTTTCAAAGATAGTAACTAGGTGATTGAAGTTTTTGCCATGCAAAATTCTAACTGGAGAGCATGACTGATGACTCTGGGCGATGGAGGTGTCCCATTGGAGAATATGGATTATAATACACCCAGGGGATGGGGGAAAGCCAGGGTCAAGGGTGACCGTGAATGATGTGTCTCAGAGTCGGCTACACCCATGCAGTGTGGGACATATTAACTCCCAATAAATCCTTTAAAAGTTTTGGAACTTTGCCTCGAGACTCATGATTGAAATTGGGGTAACTGCCGGAATCCTGACAGTGATTTGATTTAAAGGCTACATCTGTCAGACTTGCCATGTTTTAAACCTCTACTTAGAAATGATCCTTGGCCTCCTGTTTGTTGAGAAAGGTGTAGCTTTATCAGAAGCCAAGTGTGTATTGCAGTAACGCAAAGCCAGAACGGAGCATGGTGCTCCCAAATCCCGAAATGCAACTTTTCCCTCCCTCGACTGCCTCCCGTCACCGGCCCTCCCATGCCCAGTCAGGTTCAAGCAAGGTGCGCTCAGAAGTCACTTCAAGTGTCGCTTGGTAGGCAGTTTCTTCTCCCAGCCGAGTGACCTTGAAGCAGCACCTTGGGGAGATTACAGCAGTTCATTTCATTTTCCCACAAGCAAGGGTACAACATCCGTCATCAGAGGAATTCTAGAACTAAGGCACCCGTAGAAGAGAATATTTTTAGATCAGGATTGAACCGTGGGCTCCTTGGTGCTCTCTGAGCTGGGTGGTTTTCTTGCAGACGTTTCATGACCCAGCTAGGTAACGTCGTCAGTGCTAGAAGGGAGAGGGGTTTGCTCTTTGTTCCAAAGCAGGGGTCTCCAACCTTGGCTCCTGGAAGCCTGGCGGACTTCAACTCCCAGAATTCCACAGCCAGCTTTGCTGGCTGTGGAACTCTGGGAGTTGAAGTCCGCCAGGCTTCCAGGAGCCAAGGTTGGAGACCCCTGTTCCAAAGCGAGTGGCTTGCCTTGTCAGGGGGAGCGGTCTTGTTCGTTCCTCAACATCAAAGTCGACACTAGAGCAACAATCAAGCGGTGCCGTTCTTTCACAATCTAGCCAGTGCAGCCTTCGTAAAATTCGGGGCGCTTGTGGAGGCCCTTGCCCGATGCTAAGTTTTGCAAGCACTCAACATTCGTTTCCCCCAAATTGGGAGAGAGGGGAATTGCCCCTTTGTTTGGAAGTCGCCCATTCATTCTGCTCTTCCTCAGCCATGCAGACGGGATGGGGGAGGCTTTGCATTTTCAGTCCTTCATCCGAGATCTTGTAACGGAGTGGCAGCTCTCACCTCACAATCAGGAGGCTGTGAGTTCCATCCTGGCTAGAGGCAGATATTTCTCTCTCTGGGCACGATGAGAATACATCTGCTGAACAAAACTCCGCATTGGCGACAGGCAGGGCATCTGGCCAGTAAATGCTCAGCCCCATTCAGTTGCCCAGACTCCACCCCGAAGCAAGGGATCATGGAGTCATTAAAAGGAGAGGATGATGATCTGAGATCTTGTAATTGCAAAGTGCTTTGTGTTTGGGTGTCCTAGTTAGTTTTACTAACTAGCTTGATCCTGGGTAGAGGCAGATATTTCTCTCTCTAGACACAATGAGAATACATCTGCTGAACAAAACTCCGCATTGGCGACAGGAAGGGCATCTGGCCAGTAAATACTCAACTCCCTTCAGTTGCCCAGACTCCAGCCTGCAAGGAATCATGGGGTCATTAAAAGGAGAGGATGACGATCCCAAGATCTTGTAATTACAAAGTGCTTCGTGTTTGGGCATCCTAGTTAGTTTTACTAACTAGCTTGATCCTGGGTAGAGGCAGATATTTCTCTCTCTAGACACAATGAGACTATATCTGCCAAAAAAAACTCCATATTGGCGACAGGAAAGGCATCTGGCCAGTGAATACTCAGCCCCATTCAGTTGCCCAGACTCCACCCCGAAGCAAGGGATCATGGAGTCATTAAAAGGAGAGGATGATGATCTGAGATCTTGTAATTGCAAAGTGCTTTGTGTTTGGGCATCCTAGTTAGTTTTACTAACTAACTTGATCCTGGGTAGAGGCAGATATTTCTCTCTCTGGACACAATGAGACTATATCTGCCAAAAAAACCTCCATATTGGCGACAGGAAAGGCATCCGGCCAGTGAATACTCAGCCCCATTCAGTTGCCCAGACTCCACCCCGAAGCAAGGGATCATGGAGTCATTAAAAGGAGAGGATGATGATCTGAGATCTTGTAATTGCAAAGTGCTTTGTGTTTGGGCATCCTAGTTAGTTTTACTAACTAACTTGATCCTGGGTAGAGGCAGATATTTCTCTCTCTGGACACAATGAGACTATATCTGCCAAAAAAAACTCCATATTGGCGACAGGAAAGGCATCCGGCCAGTGAATACTCAGCCCCATTCAGTTGCCCAGACTCCACCCCGAAGCAAGGGATCATGGAGTCATTAAAAGGAGAGGATGATGATCTGAGATCTTGTAATTGCAAAGTGCTTTGTGTTTGGGTGTCCTAGTTAGTTAGTAAGTCAGTTTGATCCTGGGTAGAGGCAGATATCTGCCGAAAAACTTTCAGATTGGTGACGGGAAGGGCATCCGGCCAGTAAACACTCAGCTCCATTCAGTTGCTCAGACTCCACCCCTCAAGGGATTATGGGGTTATTAAAAGATGATGATGAGTGATTTCCTTCACTGAGTGGTGCATGGCTTAGAGGTGGAGCTCTCGCCCTCACAATCATGAGGCTGTGAGTTCCATCCTGGGTAGAGGCAGATATTTCTCTCTCTGGACATGATGAGAATACATCTGATGAACAAAACTCCGCATTGGCGACAGGAAGGGCATCTGGCCAGGAAATACTCAGCTCCCTTCTGTTGCCCAGACTCCACCCCGAAGCAAGGGATTTTGGGGTCATTAAAAGGAGAGGAGGAGGATCCCGAGATCTTACGATTGCGAAGTGCCTTGTGTTTGTGCGTCCTGGTTAGAAACCTTCTCTTTTTGTAGATAACAGTTTTGTGGGGACTTCGGAAGCGAAGGCAGCAAGAGCAGAGTCTCCTCTGTCCTTAAAGAAAACAGCTACAATCGGTACTAAACGGGTGGAAGGAGGCGCTTCACTCTCTTCTCTGGGCTTTGTGTAGCACACTTCAGGTGTCGTTCACTTCGGGTGTCGTTCACTTCGGTTGGCAGTGGTGCCGAGGCCTTGCGCCCCCCACGGCAGAGCGTGGCTAACGCGTTATTTCCTCTCTTGCAGCCCCAACGAGGCCCATGGTTGCACAACGGACAACAGTGGCGAATAAACCGGGGCCTCCAATGATCAAAAAGGCCCCTGGGGGAATTGGAGAGGATGAATCGGCCGAATTAATACAGCAGGTGGGTTTTGGGAGTGTGTGTGTGTGTGTGTGATGTCTTGTCAGCCACGATTAATTTCAAGAGAATACCAGAGTTGGAAGGGACCTTGGAGGAAGGAAGGAAGGAAGGAAGGAAGGAAGGAAGGAAGGAAGGAAGGAAGGAAAGGAAGCGAAAGGAAAGGGGAAAGGAAAGTGCCACCAGGGCTCAGAGAAAGGAAAAATAGGAAGGAAGGAAGGGGAAAGGGAAAGGAGAGGAGAGGAGAGGAAAGGAAAGAAGGAAAAGAAAAGAAAGGAACTTAAGTGTTCCTCTACAATACTTCCCAGCCCTTTCTGAGTGGTTCACAGAGTCAGCCTCTTGCCCTCAGCAATTTGGGTCCTCCTTTTTCTGAGCTTGGAAGGAAGAGTTGACCTTGAGCCGGTCAGGATCGAACTGTTGACTGAGCAGAGTCAGCCTGCCATGCCGCATTCCCCACCGGGGCTCTCTGTGGTAGCGTCTCTTCAGCGACTTGCTCTGAGACGAACCATTCTTTTGTCAGATCAATGCATTAAAGATGACCGTGGAAGATTTAGAAAAGGAACGAGATTTCTACTTCGGGAAGCTGAGGAACATCGAGCTGATCTGCCAGGAGAATGAAGGCGAAAGTGATCCGGTCCTCCAGAGAATCGTGGAAATACTTTATGCTACAGATGTGAGTAGATGGGATCTGGCAGTGGCCCTCCCCACTTTGGGCTCGGGCCTAACGGGGGGGGGGGGGGCAGCTTTTCCTCCTGTGCACTTTCCCAGGGTGTTCACCTGCACGACTTGAATTGAATAACCTTGATGGTCATTTTTCCGTACACACAATGGCACATATGAAAATCACGTCCCTATGCGGCCACTCCCAAAAGGGAGAAAAAGACTCCCCCCTCCCCAAAAATACCGCCACCAATGTCACCATCCCAAAGATGATGATGATAACAAAATAACAGCACCAGGCCTGGAGAAGGTTCTTGAATAAGAAGTAAACCTTTTCAACCCTCTGCCCCAAAAGAAAGTTCGGTTGTCTTTTGGGGGGAAAAAACACCTTTGGGATTCATTGGAGTGATTTTCAGTTTCACTGTTGGTGACGTTTTATTTTATTTTATTTATTAATTTGTATTTAATTTTTTAAAGTGTGTGTTCTCGGCCCTTTTGCCGCTCGCTTCTATGCAACAAAGGCATTTGTGCATATTTCAGCACACGTTTCCTATGATGTTGAACAGAATATCCTATTTCCCTTGAAAACAAGACCCAAACGGAAAATGAGCCCTAACGTGATTTTCCAGGATAGCAATAGCACTTAGATTTATATACCACTTTATAGTGCTTTACAGCCCCCTCTCTAAGCGTTTTACAGAGCCAGCCTCTTGCCCCCAACAATCTGGGTCCTGATTTTACCCACCTCGGAAGGATGGAAGGCTGAGTCAACCTTGAACCTGGTGGGATTTGAACTGCTAAATTGCAGGCAGCCGGCAGGCAGCCGAAGTAGCCCTGCAGTCCACCGCACCACAGAGGCCACAGATGCTCGTCATATAACTCCTACCCCCCAAATAAGGCTTAGTTAAGACTGACAGCCAGGCGGATGCATTTAGTTACCGTATTTCACCCCAAATAAGACCTAACCAGAAAATAAGCTCTAACGCATCTTTTGGAGCAAAAATTAATATAAGACCTGGTCTTATTTTCGGGGAAACACGGATAGCAGAGTGGGAAGGAACCTTGAAGGTCTTCTAGTCCAACCTCAAGCAGGCTTGACCGTTCCAGACCAATGGCTGTCCAGTCTCTTCTTAAACCCCCCCCCCAGTGATGGAGCCCCCAGAACTTCTGGAGGCACGCTGTCCCACTGATGGTTCCTATACCGTGTTTCCATCCCGCCAGGCACCCTTGGAGAATGCGCCCCTGGTCCCCATCTAAACCCCTCCTGCGCAGCCGCCCTTCTTAATTTTCCGATGCTTGTTCTCTCTTAGGAAGGCTTCGTGATACCTGATGAAGGAGCCCCTCCGGAGGAGCAAGAGGAGTATTAAACGGCCCCACCGACGTTTACCAGCCGAACAGCAGCAGTCCGAAGCCCGAAATCTTTGCCCCAATCATGTGCTTATCTGTAAAATACTCTCATTTTATTCTTAGAGGACTTTAAACTGGTTTCTTTTCAAAAGTAAAAACAAACAAACAAACAAACGGAAAAAAAAAAAATAGAGTACCTCTCCAAGTGCACTTTTACTACTTCTATTTTCCCCTCCCAGCCCTCCTCCCACTTCCGATGGGTGTTTTGTTGTGGTTTGTTTGGGGTTTGTTTTTGTTTTTTTTGGTGAGAAAGAGAGAGAGAGAGAGAAAGAACGCTCTACGGTCACTTTTCGTCACGGAATATATCAACCCGCCATCTGGTGTCGTTTGGAAGCAAGAGGCTCCACAAACCTGGGAGTACGCAGCGTTGCGCGGTGGGGCAGTGCGGTGTGTTTGGTGGGGGGAGCAGGAGAGGCTGCCGAAGGGGAAGGGGATCTTTTTAAAGGGTGGTCTTTAAAGCAGGGAGAGGAAGGGGGATGAATTGGGGGCATTGAGAGGACCGGTAAAGCGACGGAGGATTTGAGGTGCTTGGAAATAAAAAAGGGGAGATTGGAGTTTCCTTGCTTAGTTTGTTCAGGGCTGTGTAGAAATGGGCCCGGTGTGGCTGAGGATGTGGCAGGCGAGTGGACTTAATAGTAGTCTCAGTGGTGTGAAGCAGGTGTGCCCAAAATTGGCTTCTATGGTTGTGGCCTGGTGTAAGCTCCAAAGCAACGCGGTCATTCTTGGCAACTTTTCTTTTAAACACTTGTGGACGTCAATTCCCAGAATTCCTCGGCCAGCGCATCATGCTGGGGGTTGACGCCTACTACAAGCCTTCCAGTTGCCAAATAAGATACTCACTCCTCACCTGAATCCCTTGCTGCTCCACTCCGTACGGGGCGCTTCTTTCCCTCTCTGCCCAACCCCCTCTGCTTCCAAAGTAACCCTGACACGGTTACTTTCAACAAACAAACCCTGTTTTGGGATGACGGCCGCATCCTTCTCACCAAGCTAGGATAATTTCAACAGGGATGCTGGATCCGAAAGGATCGGAGGAGAAGGCTGTAACGCTCCACTCTTGCTCGACTGGTTTTTGCAGCCTGCGCTGATAGCTGCCTGGGTGGGTACCTCACTTCCGTTGCAGGCCTATCTCCCCTCCCCTCCCTCCTCTTAAGTTAACCTGCACAGGTGCTGCAGGTACTGGTGGAAAAACAAAAGAGGAAGAATTGTGTATTAAATAGGCGAGCCGAGGTTGTTGGAGACAAAGAGTGTTCCGATGAATTTTGATTATTGCAGTATTCTGTGCTTGACCTTCTCCCCCTCCCCTCTTTTGCAGAGCAAACCACCTCCTCCTCCCCTCCCCAATGGCTGCTCCTTGGGGAGAGGGCTTTTGGAGGCTTGGGACATCCCCTACCCCCGTCCTCCCCAGCCACAGCAAAGACTAAGCTTCCGGCTTGGTGTGTTCCTTTTGTCCGTTTGCTTCCGGTGGTTGTGTGTCTCGATGTGTGTAGAAAGCAGAGTTAACGGTAACTTGTTGTGTAGTGCATGATTTCCTTATGACAATTCGGCGGGAGACCCACATTGTGGACGAATGCCCCCCCAAAAAGAAAAAAACGAAAAAGAAGGGAAAGAAAGACAAAAGAAAGACAAAAAGAAAGCCATTATTTAAAACATCAGAGGTGCTATTTCTCTTGTGGCCTTCTAAATGCCTGTTATCCCTAGAACGATATTCAAAACCAGACTCCTTTTGACAGGGTTTTTTTCTACTTTTAAACAGTTTCTAAATAAAGTTCTGTTATTTCAAGAACGTGGCGTCTTCTGGAGTATCGTCGTCCTTGCAGAGGTGATTATTCTCACCTAGACCTTCCCAAGATCATGAAGCTGAACACCTTGTCCCGATAAAATCCCTTTTATTTAGGTTAAAGTGAATTCTTCACCAGCAAAATCCCAGCAATCCCTTTCATGAGATTTCACAACTACAGACCTTAATCAGGCTTAATCAACCAGCCTCCCCAAGCTCTGAGTCTTCTCACTGTCCGAAACTGGCAGGCCACAAGTATTTTATTTGTACTCAAAGTCCTTTTCTTTTGATGTCTAAATTCTCTCTCCTTTTTTGTTCACATCATCCTTGGCTTGCTGTGCTTCACGCGGTCTGGGTATAGTTAGCATCAAATCTCTGAACCAGCATCTCTGGGGTGAATTTGAAGTCACTTTGGTTTACTCTTAAAGGTGGCAGACTAGAAAGTGAGAGACCGTGAGTTCTAGTCCTGACCCTTCAAACATGGGAGCCTGTTGGGTGACTAGACCAATCCACAGGAGACTAGGAGTTCTAATCCTGCCTTGGGCACAAAAGTTGGCTAGGTGACTTTGGGCCAATCACCAGGAGACAGTGAATTATAGTCCCTCCTTAGGCACAAAAGCTGGTTGGATGACTTTGGGCCCATCACCAGGAGTTTTGAGATTCCTAATCCTGCTTTAGCAGTGAAAGCTAACTGGGTTGCTTTGGGCCAATCATCAGGAGATGTTGGGTCATTCACCAGGAAATGGTGAGTTCTAGTCCTGCACAAAAGGCAACTAGTAGAGACTGGGAGTTCTAATCCTGCCTTAGGCCTGTGAGCAATTCAATAATTCTGGGCCCAATCACCAGGAGAGGATGAGTTCTGGTATCGCCTTAAGCATGAGAGCCAACTGGGTGACTGGGCTAATCACCAGGAGATGGTGAGTTCCAGTCCCATCTTGGGCACAAAAGCCAGCTGCTGGAGGCTGGGAGTTCTAGTCCTGCCTTAGGCATGAAAGCCAGTTACTGGAATAAAGTTACTCCAAACTGTTGAGTCTTGGCTGCTTTTCTCAGACCTGAGAACCAGGAGACCAGAGGCAGCTGAGAGTTGATCCACATGACCATGAGGATCGTTGTAAGCGTGAAAAATGGTCGAGTCTTTTTTTTCCCAGTGCCATCCCTTCATATGGTCTTCAGATGAGCTGTTGTAAGTCGTAAGTACATAGTGGAAAGACAGAGGAGAAACTGATCTCGTGATGGAGAAGGAGTATGGTAGCCCCTGGCCCCTCCAGCAGCTGAATCAGAAGAAGGAGGAGGAGGAGGCGTGGGAGCCATGGCCAGTATCAAAGCAACCGGAGAGCTCCGAGGGGGAAGAGGGAACGGAGCTGGGATCAACTTGTAAAACATTCCTAGGCCTGTTTACAACTTGCCATAAACAAGGGTGGGGAGAAGCCCGAAGGAACAGGCTTTGGGAACCAAGCTCCACGTTTACATCAAGGGTGGGTGGAGGGTTCGAGTCCTCTGGTACATCAGAGACATCTGTCGTGGCTGAAGATGCTGCCGCCATACTTTAAATTGGCAAAGGGTGAATTTTGGAGAATTTAGCGGTATTCCATGCAATTCCCCTTTTTTCCACTAGGGTGCGCTGCAAGCAGGTAGCTGAACTTAAGAAACTCCCTTGAAATTTACTACTTGACCACAGGGGGGCTTGCAAGTCTTCCCTCAAAAAATCCTTCATTGGAGACTGTGATTAATGACACACACCCAGGGGGGAGCGGGTGACTGAATTGCGTATGCCAGAGTTGGCTTAATTTAGGTTAATAGCAATAACAATAGCACTTACTTATATACCACTTTATAGTGCTTTTACATCCCTCTCTAAGCAGTTTACAGAGTCAGCCTCTTGCCCCCAACAATCTGGCTCCTCATTTTACCGACCTCGGAAGGATGGAAGGCCGAGTCAACTTTGAGCCTGGTGGGATTTGAAGTGCTCAATTGCAGGCAGCCAACAGTCAGCAGAAGTAGCCTGCAGCACTGCACTCTTAACCGCGGTGGCATCGAGGCTCAGGATAATGCCAGCGTGTTGCTCCTGATAAATCTTTTGGATTTTCTTGAAGCTTGGCTCAAGGGTCATGATGAAATTAGGGCAATCGCAGGAACCCTGGCAGATGGCAGAGAGACAGAGGCAGAGCCGGGGCCGTCCGTCAGCCCCCAGAGAGTCAACTGCCCCCAGGTCTGGAGGTGTCTTGATGAGGAAGAGGAGGAACCACTGGGTCCAGTGCCTGACAAACAGATGCGCAGAAGGCAGAGGAGAGGAGAGCAGTGGAAATCTATGGGCTGGACCTTGGGATGAAAAAGCCGCCACTGTTAGCGAAGCCCCACCCAAGCGCTGGGGATAAAAGGCAGGGGGTGGAGATGAATAGATACGACAGACAACTATTCATCATCTCCCTGCGGTGAGAGAGAGAGAAAAACCTTTTGCTGAGCTGTTGGCACTCCTAATAAAGGGAACATTTATTTTACTACAGAGAGTTTGTCATGTTTGGGAGCTGGGTTAGAATAAGGAGGGTTAGAATAATGTTCTGATCCACGTTCTGATCAATAAAGATAGCAATGGTTGGAAGTGGAGATCAAGACCAAGAATCGGAAGCTACCAGCGGTGGAATGGGGATTTACCAGCCCCACTGAGATCCTGGTGGCCAAAAGACTAAAAAAAATGGGAAGCTACCAAAGATGTTACTTGATCCAGTGACGCCGAGGAGGCCCGGCTGCACAGAGGAGAAGAGGTGGTGTTATGGACTAAGCCAGCGCATCAGTAACAACCCTAATAGCTTTACTTTTACAGCAGGCTCATAATCCTGCACTTCTCATTGGCCCGCGAATAGCGAGTTGTGATTGGTCGATTCTGGCCAGTCCAATTGGCTGTTAGCAGGTTTCTCTGATTGGACGCTTGTTAGAGCGGTAAACTCAAATCATTGGTTGTTTTGACAGCAGCCAGCTCTATAAAAGAGCTGCTGCTGCCCAAGTATTTGCTCTGTTCTGAAGTCACAAATAAAGAGTTGAAGTCACAGTTCGATGTCTCGTCTCCGTTCCTTGTGACCATGCTCAGGACTTAACACTGGCGACCAGGGTGGGATGCGGAGATAATAGAGCTGACTAAGTACTCATCGAACAAGACAGAGCACGTGGCTGAAGAGCGCACGCAACAAACGGCAGAATGACCAGCGGCGCCATACCACCCGCTCCATTTGACCCAGCAAATGAAGACTGGGACTCGTATATAGATCATTTCCAGATGTTCCTGGAGAAAAGATGCGACACCTGGCAAGAAACGAGCAGTGTTCCTGACCCACTGCGGCCCCGCCATTTTCAAAATGGCTAAAGCACTTGCCAAACCAGCGGAAGTGAAGACCATCGATTGGGATAACCTCGCCCCGATCCTCTGGGCCCATTATGCACCCGCAGTACCTACACTGATACGAAGACACGAGTTTTACCAGAGGACCAATGGAAGAATGAGAGCGTTGGGGACTTTGTAGCCGACCTTCAGAACCTAGGAGGCCTCTGTAGTTTTGCAAACCTTGAGGAAGCCCTGAGAGACCGCATAGTTCTGGGTTTAGATGACCACACAGCGCAGAGTAAACTCATGGCGAAAGGAGACATCAGCCTTGCACATGTCATCACCAACGCTACTGCCGCAGAAGAAACTAGGAAGTCAGCCACTCGAATGCGCTGTGCGAACGCACCGCACCGCCAACTCGCTAACGATAGTCCGCTCTCCTCTGAGAGGCACGCTATTACCGTCCATCACGAAGACCTCGAGTCATCCTCAGACAGTGAGGAAGAGGAGGTCAACCGGCTCCGCTCGGAACGAGAGCAAAGGAACCAGAGACTTCCGTGCCAATGTGCTGGTTGCAGGGCAAACCTGGGATCGGACTGCAAATTCTTCGACGCACTCTGCTGTTCCTGTGGGAAAAGAGGCCACATCGCAAAGTTCTCCAGAAGCAAGCGAGAGTCCAGTCCAAACCGAAGGGAGAACAACCTCCGTTGGGAGACAGGCAAACCACCTGGAAATCGGGACCCCCTGAACCACCAATGGAACAACCACTACCACTACAGAAATCGAGCACCTGCCTCTTCAACGAGATGAGAAGAGGCGCACCAAACTATTATTATCAGCCACGCTTCATCGCTAGATGCAAAAAAGATCCACGTAAAGGTTACTATTGAGAATCAACCATGCGTGATGGAAGTCGATTCAGGGTCGTCCCTATCGATGGTCTCCTGGAAAACCCTCAAATAGCTGATCCCTGCCATCTGTCGCCAGGACCTCAGCATTCAAAGAATCATCCTATAAGACTACCAGGGAAACAGAATTCCAGTTGTCGGTTCCAGCCACGTCCAAGTATCCTTCAAGGACCGCACCGCGACGCTTCCCCTGACTGTCGTCGATCGTGACCGGCCCAGTTTGTTAGGGTTACAGTGGTTTGCCCCACTCGGAATTGAACTAGCGGGCATACACCAAACCGGAAGCGATGACTGGGAAGAGGCCCTCATCCAGGAATTCCAGTACATGTTCACAGGAACATTAGGCAAGTACAAGGGGACCCCTATATCGTTTAATCTCAGCCCCGATGTAGCTCCCATTCGGCTTAAGCCTTGTCAGGTGCCTTTTGCCCTCAAGCCAAAGATTGATGAGCAGCTAGATAAACTAATAGCCCAGGGCGTATTGGAACCGATTGACCATTCCCGCTGGGAAACTCCAATAGTAATGCCCATGAAGCCAGATGGTTCTTTGAGAATTTGTGGGGATTACCGGGCCACCCTAAATCATGCCTTTCAACAGAGCGTTTACCCAGTACCGGTGGTCCAACACCTTCTTCAATCCCTGGGTGGCGGAAAAATATTTGCAAAATTGGACTTAGCTCAGGCGTACCAACAGCTACCCGTAGATGCAACGACTGCAGAAGCCCAGACAATAGTTACACATAGAGGTGCCTTCAAGTGCAATAGACTCCAATTCGGAGTAAGCGTGGCACCTGACATTTTCCAAAGTTTGATGGAGAGACTATTACAAGGCATAAAAGGCATCGTGCCTTATTTTGATGACGTCTTAATAGCTGCCCCCACTAAAGAGTTATTAGTACAACGACTCAGAAAGGTTCTTCAAAAATTTAAAGACACTGGCCTGAAAGTAAAAAGGGACAAGTGTCAATTTTGTATGGAGAGAGTGGAGTTCCTGGGATACCTTCTCGATAGGGAATCCACCCCACTGAAAAAAAACTAACTGCAATCAAAAATGCCCCAAGACCTAGAAATAAGACAGACCTCCAAGCCTTCCTGGGACTCATTAACTTTTATAACATCTGCTTGCTCCAGAAGGCAACCATAGCTGAACCCCTACACAGACTTCTCGACAAAAAGGCTTCCTGGGTCTGGGGACGGCATGAAGAACGGGCATTTCAACAAGTAAAAGACCTTTTAATTTCCAATGCTGTATTGATACAATATAATGAGACTTTACCCTTAACAGTTACCTGTGACGCCTCACCATTTGGAGTGGGAGCCATTTTAAGCCATGTCCTGCCAAATGGTAATGAGGCACCTATTGCGTTCTTTTCGAGAACTTTGTCTAAAACTGAAAGGAACTATAGCCAACTTGATAAAGAGGCTCTCGCCATTGTATCCGCAATTAAACGTTTCCATGAATATGTGTATGGGAGACCCTTTGCCATAATTACAGACCACAAGCCGCTACTTGGTATTTTGGTGGGAAACAAACCAACTAGCATCTACTCCCATCTCATCCCCTGAATCTCCAACTGGGGGGGGGGGAAGGGACATCGAGGGGACCGAAAAAGAAACAAACCAACTCCCCACATCTTATCACCAAGAATGACACGGTCGGAATTTTTAGCCGCCTACGATTACCAACTGCAACACCGCCCAGGGAAAGCCATTCCCCACGCTGACGCTTTGAGCCGCTCTCCACTACCAGACGTCATAGAGGACCCAGCTCCAACCCTAACCGTATTGCAAATCGAAACTCTTAAATCGCCACCACTGACCGCTCGAGACATCGCCTCAGAAACGAAAAAGGACCCTTCTTTGGCACGAGTCCTCAGCTAGGTGGAACGGGGTTGGCCGGACAGCGCACCCAACGACACTTTCAAGCCATTCAGAAATCGACAGACAGAACTATTCTCCCAAAAGGGCTGCATCTTGTGGGGAGACAGAGTTGTAATCCCGGAGAAATTGCAAAATAAAGTTTTAAAAATGTTGCACAATGGACATCCAGGCATCGTGCGGATGAAGGCATTGGCTAGGAGTTACGCATTGTGGCCTGGTTTAGACAAACAGATAGAGACCTGAGTAGCGACGTGCAGCAAATGCCAGGAGACTCGCTCTGCTCCTCCAAAAACACCCCCAACTCAGTGGGAAATGCCTCGAGGTCCCTGGTCCCGTATTCACATCGATTTTGCGGGACCCACAAGAGGACACACTTTCCTTCTAACCGTGGATGTCTATTCTAACTGGCTCGAGGTCCACAAGATGAAAAGCACCACCACGGAGGCAGTCATTAAAAAACTGTACAAGCTATTCGCTACCCACGGATTGCCGGATGTCCTGGTCTCCAATAATGGCCCCCAATTCACTGCCCTGGCATTCGAACAGTACCTGGCAGATCGGGGCATCCGCCATGCCTTAACATCGCCAGCTCACCCTGCGGCCAATGGTAGGGCGGAGCGAATGGTTCAATTTGTAAAGAAGACTTTACACAAAATGGACCATGGTGACATTGATGACAAAATAACCCAGATGCTTCTCCTCCAACATATTACCCCAAGCAGCACCACAAACAGAACCCCAGCTGAACTCCTGATGGGCCGGAAACTTCGCTCGCATCTCGATCGCCTCCACCCTGCTTACACACCTGAACAACCCCCAGGATCCAGCAGCAAGTGTCAATCATTCCAGGAAGGTGACCCCGTTTTTGCGAAAAACTTCTCAGGCGACCCATTGTGGATCCCTGCTACCATAACGCAACTTACGGGACCCCGATCCTATCATCTACAAACTGCAGATGGTAAAATGTGGAAGCACCACATAGACCAACTTCGTTCCAGACTAGCATCTACTCCCATCTCATCCCCTGAATCTCCAACTGGGGGGGGGGGAAGGGACATCGAGGGGGCCGAAAAAGAAATAACAGATGATTTAACAATCGAAACCCAGCAGTCTACACAACCAACCATGAGATACTCACTGCCAGAAAGAGAACCGAGCCGGGGAGTGGCCTCGCCGCGTGACAGCACCGTGATGGAAACAGATCCAGGGAACCCGGAGGACAGCATTGGCGAGAGCAGAGAGAACAGCCCAGAGCCATTCGACGAAACAGCGGGACCGTTTTCGCCACCCAGCTCAGCAAACAGCCCACCGGAATCAGAGCCAGGACAGAAACCGGTGGAACAGCGCAGATCAAGCAGATAGGTGAAGTGACCTGCCTACTTACATCACCACACCCCTCAGATCAGGGGTCTCCAACCTTGGCTCCTGGAAGCCTGGCGGACTTCAACTCCCAGAATTCCACAGCCAGCTTTGCTGGCTGTGGAACTCTGGGAGTTGAAGTCCGCCAGGCTTCCAGGAGCCAAGGTTGGAGACCCCTGCCTCAGATGGAACCTAGGGGGGAAGGGTGTTATGGACTAAGCCAATGCATCAGTAACAACAATCTTTACTTTTACAGCAGGCTCATAATCCTGCACTTCTCATTGGCCCGCGAATAGCGAGTCGTGATTGGTCGATTCTGGACAATCCGATTGGCTGTTAGCGGGTTTCTCTGATTGGACGCTTGTTAGAGCGGTAAACTCAAATCGTTGGTTCTTTTGACAGCAGCCAGCTCTATAAAAGAGCTGCTGCTGCCCAAGTAGTTGCTCTGTTCTGAAGTCACGAATAAAGAGTTGAAGTCACCGTTCGATGTCTCGTCTCCGTTCCTTGCGCTCATGCTCAGGACATAACAGGTGGAGATTCACAGGACAAGAAAAGCAGGTGAGAAGTTGTAGGATGGGGTCCTTATGGGTCAGTGGACAAAATAACTGCTCTCCAAAGTGAGACCCAATGAAGTAAGGCTTGATGCCCTGAGATGAGATTGATGGGGCGGGAATGATGGTGGTGTGGTTACTCAACCATGGTCCTAATAAAAGAAAGGCATGATGGTCCTACATGTCTACGGAGATTCTCAGACATCCAGTTCATAGTTTTCCCAAAGGTACTTTTTCAAGAGGCAACTGGACTTTCTAGTTTTTCTTTGAAGATATTTTGCTTCCCAACCAAGGAGCTTCTTCAGCTCTGACTGGATGGTGGGGAAGAGAAGGATTTATATTCTTTGCGGACAGAGCTGGTCATTTGCATCCTTTCAGAGGATCACTGAGGCCTCCTGGGGGTTTGTCTGTGTACTCAGGGTCACCTGAGTAGTGCAAGTGAGTGTGGACCTTCTTGGTTGCAGGATATTTTTTTCTGCCCTGTGTCCTGCAGCCAAGAAGATTCCATGCGTATTTGCACCACTCAGGGGACTCTGAGGACACAGATAAACCTCTGGGTGGCCTCAATGACCCTCTTAAAGGATGCAAATGACCAGGTGTCTGCAAGGTTTTATTTTTATTTATTTATTTTTTGTCAATTGCTTACAAGATAATAGGTATAAGTAAAAAAACCATAATTATGAATACATGGTTACATATAAGAAAAATTTAAAAAATAAAAGAAACAATAGGACAGGGACGGTAGGCACGTTGCTACGCTTATGCACATCCCCTACAGACCTCTTAGGAAAGGGGTGAGGTCAATAGTAGACAATCTGAGGTTAAAGTTTTTGGGGTTTGGGGAAGAAACCACAGAGTCAGGTAGAGTATTCCAGACATTTTGAAGTTGGCAACGTGACTAGATTTGTTTTTCTGCCAAAGTGATCTATTTTTGGATTGAAGCTTCCTTATTGTTATGGGTAATTTGTTTTTTCTGGTTTTGGGAGTTGTTATTGGTACATATAGTTTGATGACTCTTTTGACTTCAAGTAAAAATATGTTGTAATGGTCTTCAACAGTATTGCATCCAGTGAATAGAAATTGCCAATCAAGGGATGAGAGATCTTTGTTTATAAGATCATAGTTGCCTTTTGTGAAGTTATAATTGGGGATTACGTCATTGTGATGATTTTTGTGTGGGCATATGTTGAGACAAAAGTCAATCATGTTGTGGTCCCTGTTGGAAAAGGGTTGTATTTGTATTTGTATTCTGTAAATTAAATTCAAACTATTGCAGAAGATGAGATCGAGGAAGTTGTTTAGTCTAGTGTTGTTGGTTCCTAGTTGTTCCAGTCCCCGATTTGTAACAGCATTGTAGAAGGTTGCGTGTACGGGTTCAGTTGTACATTCATTTAGGGTCCAGTCAATATGAGGTAGATTGAAGTCACCAAGAAAGATAAAAGCGTGTGGGAAGGATGTTGCCCATGTTAGTAGTGAATTTAGCTTGTTGACATGTTCGATGTCAGGTGCTCTGTAACATAGTAAGAACCGAAATGTGATATTTAAGGACAGGTCACAGATGATGGTCCCAGGAAGAGCAAGCTCCTGGGCAACTTGGATGTTTTTTAGATGTAACAACTTTTTATAGAGGATAGTGTATAAATCCTTCCCTTCCCCCCCATCCAGTCAGAACTGAAGAAGCTTCTTGGATGAGAAGTGAAACAGAAAAAAGAAAAATAAAAAAAACAAGAAAGTCCAATTACCTCCTGAAAAATACACCTTTGGGACATGATGGTCCTCATGCTTCTTCTTGCTCCTCCCGAATTAGCCAATTCTATTTGTTCAACCCAAAAGCAGTTGGAGAAGCTGCCCACACAATAAGAGGGGAAATAATTGGGGGCCTAGAAATGGGAGACAACTCCGTGGAGCTCCATACCTCCATGTTTTGAGGGTCCCTTCCTTGCCTTCTGCCAAGCTCTGAGGACCACCTCATCCTGGCAAGCATTGGTATAACTGATGGACCTAGAATACGGATCCTTGGTTCGTGTTGGCTTGCAATATAGGATGTTGAGGAGGTTGTAAACTAACCTTCAGTCTTTGGAGTTCAGGGTTCAGGTTGTTCCAACGGTGGGTTCCCAAAGGAGATGAAACGATGGTCCCAAGAGTTTGGAGGATGACATGAGTTGAAAGACTTCATCGCAACTTTGAAAACTTGAGTGGTGAAAGGGGGTGGACCGCCTATGTCAACTCAGCATCGGGAACTCCAGATGTTCTGGGAAGTGAGATCACAGTTCTAAAGTTTGACATCACAGTTGAGTTTGTGGGGAGCCAAGAAGTGGAGAAGAAGTTCAGGTTGGACCTCCTGAATCGGTGCCTAAACATGTATCAGGAGTCGTACCAGCCAACTGCTACCTCTTTTTTAGGGAGGGGCCCCAACTCTGTCATGAGTTCAGGGAACGAGTCCCAAATCAGCATTCCAGGAAAGCTGAGCCTCTATGCCTCTGTTACATGGTGAGTGGAGCTCTCTGTGGGGTTCTTCCACCAGGGACAGTAGATGAAAAGATGTTGACAGTCTAGAAAGAGTGCAGAGAAGAGCCACAAAGATGATTAGGAAATTGGAGGCTAAAACATGAAGAACGGTAGCAAGAACTGGGCATGGTTAGTCTAGTGAAGAGAAGGACCAGGCATGACAAGACAGTAGAGTTTTACTCCTTCACAAAGTGTTTCATCGTTGGCATCTAGCACCATTGAGATTGGCCAAGACATATCCAAATTTGAGTCCAATATGTTGGAAGTGTAAACAAGCAACAGGTACCTTTTTTCACATGGGGTGGCTGTGCCCTAAAGCCAAAAAATTCTGGAATAAAATAAATATTGGGCTGCAAGAAATAACAAATGAAAAAAGTAGAATTCAAACTGGAAATGTTTTTATTAGGGATAATTAGAGGCGAATATAAAAAAGAAATTGAATATTTCATAATACATATTTTGACAGCAGCAAGAATAATTTATGCTCAAAATTGGAAAGCGGAGGGTAATCCCACGGATAATACGCTAGTTAAAAAAATGATGGGTTGTGCGGAAATGAATAAGCTTACCATGGAGTCTGAGAAAATGTATATACTTGGATAGATAACAAGAATAATAGTTAATTGTCAGGTGGTGCTTCATTCAAAATTCAAGAAAGAAAAACGTAGACTCTTTAGATTAGAGCAAAGATGAAAATGAAGTGGTAGCATCAAATACAATTCTGAATCTGAGAAATTAGGCGCGCAGATCACATATACTGCAGTAATAAATCAGCTTCAATAGTTTCAGTACATGCCAGTCCTCAAGGCCTCACATAGGCTGCAAGCATGTGCCAGGAACAAAGAACCTCAATCAGCAATACAACACCATGGGCTATTAACTGGACTGCAAGCATTGATTGGCTACTTTGTACCTACTAAAACTGTCCATATAACACTGTGATTTGATGCTACTATGTGTCCACTAACATTTCTGCTCATGTAACATAATGATTGGATAGAATTCACCGCTTGTGACGTATTACTATGCGTTTTTAATAAAAGAGCTTCCCGAGCTCGTGATCGGGGCAGCTCACCCGAGATAGAACCAGCCTGGTGTCTTTCTTGATGCATTCGACCACCCAGTGAGAAGCCTTTCAAATGTGGAGCAAAGCTGCATATACAAAGTGTTGGAAACATTCCCACCCCTCATAGTTCAAATGAGTCTTCCAATTAAAAGTTGTGAATATGATCATGTGGGCATCTTCAGGTGGTGATGAGGCCTCTGTCCGTTGACCTTGACATATTTTGATAAAGGTTTGCAGCTGCGCAGGGAAAAGAAAGCTAAGCGAGGAATAGAAACTTTAGAGCAGGAATTTATACTCCACCCCACTCCTCATTTACACAACACAAGAATGTAACACCAGCTCTCTTCCCAGACATTATCCCCCCTCCTCCCCGCATTACTTATGGCAGCCAAAGATGCAAAGCAGTAGAAAAGATCTTGAAGGCTAACATTAATATATAATGTAAATATGAATAATGTATATATGTATATAGATATGAATAATGGAAGATGGGAAAAAAAACACGATGCCACAATGTATTGTTACGTTCATGAGCTTAGTTCCTTTTAATGATCCTGAGCATTGACCTTGACTGGGGGTAGACCTTCCAAATGATCCTGCATGGAAGTCCACATTATGCTACCCATGAACAGGGAGAGATTACAAAGAGTAAGGATAAGCTATTGGAAGAGTATCTTGAGGGCTCCCTGGTGCTCTCTGAACTTGGTTGCTTTTTTGCAGACATTTCATTACCCAAACTAGGTAACTTCATCAGTGCTCGTCTCTATTTCTAACACCAGCACTGATGTCCCACAGTTGGGTCATGAAACATATACAAGACAACAACCAAACTCAGCGAGCAACAAGGCCCCCACAGCTCTTCCTCCTCCTCCTCCTGCTCCTCCTCTTTTTCTTCCCTCCTCCCCCCCCCCCAAACCTTCTATCACTGATGATGTTCCCTACTTGGGTCATGAAACATCTGCAAGAAAACACCCAAACTCAGAAAGCACTAAGGACTCCACAGTCTGTTTGTCTCCTCCTCCTCCTCCTCCTCCTCCTCCTCCTCCTCCTCCTCCTCCTCCTCCTCCTCCTCCTCCTCCTCCTCCTCCTCCTCCTCCTCCTCCTCCTCCTCCCTCTACAAACCCCACTCATTTCTAGATGAGTTTAGCTAGCTGAGTCATGAAACACCTGCAAGAGAAGAACCAAGGACCTCCGACTTCAATCCTGAACTACAAATCCTTCCCTCCTTTTTTCTGTCCTGGGTTGAATCCTGCAATCTGGATGGGACCTTGGGCTCTGCTGACCACAGGCTAGCAATGGTGGTCTTATAGCTGATGTTGGCTTGTTGTCTCTTTTTTTTTTTTTTACAGGGGAACTGTGGATTCTGAAGGAGACTGGGCCTTTAAGCAGGGAGCGCAGGCTCCGCACCCTGCAGTAAGTACCTTGTTACCCCGTGGCTTCTGCGTGTCCCAGGGCACTGCTAGAAAAGGGCCGCAGCAGCCCAGCCACCTGCAAGATGGGCCAAAATGTTTAGCAACATCTCAGCCCAATGTTTGAAGTGTGATCAAACCCCGGGTACTTCTTATCACATGTGGTGGACCTATACGAAAAATATTGGAGGAAAATACATACAGGGTTGGAAAAGAGGATTAAGCAACATATAGACTTGAAACTGGAAATATTTTTGTTGGGTACAATGCCAGAAGAATATGATAAAAGGGACTGTATATCTAATTTTGCATGGTACTGACATCTGCTGTAGATCGGTTCCCACAGAGACGTGAGACCAAGTGTACATTCAGCTATTTCAGTGTTAAGACCAGTACAAGATCTTGGAGCCGCGGCAGCCCTTCATATAGGGATTGCTTGCAGCTCGGCGGCCAATGACAGCACTTTGAATCTCCCGCGATTGGCTCAATCGCGGTTGATTCTTAGTGCGCCAATCACGGCCGTTCAGTTGACCAATCGGATTGTGGTCTGTGTGGACCAATCAGAATTCAGTATTTGGAGAATGCTAATATAGAACACCCCTCCCCTCTTGGTTCAGTCCGATGGAGCGTGGTTACATAGTCGCGTAGGTAGGTGGGGCTTCGTACCTGCCTATTTGACCTGCGCGGCTCAGTTGTTGCTTGGCTCTTGACTGGTTCGGACGGACTCCTCGTCGTTCCGGTTCTCCTGGATGGAACCGCCTGGTAGGGTGAGCCGGGCCCACTGTGGTAGCTCCCACCTGGTCTACCCGGGTCAGTTGAGCTGCTGATTCTGCTGTTCCCACCTGGTCTTTCCGGGCTGGTCGAACTGGCTTGGCTGCTCCTTCCAGGTGAAGCTCCTGGCTGTTCGTCTGTTGTGGTTTCGTCATTTACTGGTGAGTATTGCTGGTTTATTTTGGCTTGGGGGTGTTCTGTTTGCGCTTTAGGATTTTCTTCTCCTTTATTGTTTGAGGTTTCCCCCCCCTCCCCTCTGGTTTCTTTATTAGCGGTTGTTTGCGGTGTTTGCATGCTGTCGTTGTCGTCGGTGGCTGTTCTTGATCTTAGCTGGTCGATATGTCGCTTTCAGCTTTGTCCGTCTTTGGTTTGTAGCTGGTAAGACCAGGGGCCCATTACCTGGGTTATGTTAGCCGGTACCCAGAGTGGGTCCCCAGTAAAATTTTTGGCGTAGATGGCATCCCCGATGTTGAATGCTCGGTTTTTGCTGGATGAGTCTGGGGGTTTCTCGGGGTTGTATGTGGGTTATACCTGTCTAACGGGGATCTTAGTTTTTCTGCCCATGAGTAATTCTGCTGGGCTTTTAATCGTTGTTGTGTTAGATGTTAGATGTTGTATTAAAAACATTTTATTTATTTTTTCTTGTATGTCCCCGGTTTTGATTTTTTTTATGGTGTTTTTTGTGTAATGAACCATGCGTTCCGCCCGCCCGTTCGCCGCTGGATGATCGGGCGCTGTCAACGCATGTCGTATTCCCCGTTCCGCCAGGAATTTTCAAAGGCTAATGCGGTAAATTGTGGGCCGTTGTCCGACACTAGTACGTCTGGTAGCCCATGGGTGGCGAATAATTTGTTTAGTTTCTTGATGACGGCCTCTGTGGTAGTGGTTTTCATCATGCTTACCTCCAGCCAGTTGGAGTAAGCATCAACTGTAATCAGGAATGTATGTCCCTTGGTCGGCCCGGCGAAGTCTATATGTATTCTAGACCATGGGCCCCGGGGAGTTTCCCATTCCAATGGTCGTAAGTGTGAAAAATAACCACAAGTCACTTTTTTCAGTGCCGTTCAGTAGTGGGCTGCAACTGGTTTAACAACCAGTTCTGTGAGTACGTGCTTTGCACACTCAAGCAGCATTTGAAAACCCCCAATTTTAGCCTCTAAAGTAATGCTGGCTTAACTTTTTGGGCTCCCGTGCTGAAAATTGCGCTCGCGTGGTCGCATGATAGCACCCAGATATCAATGCACCCCAGCCCCCCCTGCACATGTGTGCACAATACCCTCCTTCACCTGCACTGCACATGCGCGTGCCACGCAGCTGTTCTTTGGCCCATTTGAGGCCTTTTTCGGCCTCCCTGAGGCTCGAGTGAAACCTCTTCAGTCTCGGGAGGCCGAAAAACAGGCCTTTCAGAAGCAGAGGAAGTGCCTGTTTTCAGCCTCTGGGGTGCCTCTGGAGCCTGGGGGAGGCTGTTTTTGCCCTCCTGGGGGCTCGAGGAAAGCCTCTGCAGCCTTTGGAAGCTGAAAAATGAGCCCGTTTCATCACTTCTGGTATTTCCAGAAGGCCCGTTTTTTAGCCTCCCGAGGCAGCAGAGGCTTCCCTTGAGCCTCAGGAGGCTGAAAAAGTCCTGAAACAGGCAGAAAATCAGCTTATGCACAGTGCAGGCAAGTTTGACTGGGGCTCGCATGCCCGCACAAATGGCTCCGTGTGTCACCTGTGTCATGAGTGCCATAGGTTCGCCATCACAGCTATAAAGCTTACCTTCTAGAGCACTGTGGGTGAGTAAAATAGTGAGGCGTGGCAATCTACTGTGCCGCCTGAATCAGCTGAGCTGAAAAACCTGGAAATATAGGACAGGATAGGGCATGGGTGGGCGGGGCCAGCTGATCGCCAGAACTACCGGTGCTGTTGAAACTTCAAACAGTCAGTAAATGAACTGTTGTAAGTCGAGGAATACTGTTGTGGTTGGCTGGCAGCAGGTGTGGACGGCTGAGGAGAGCGAGGACTCAAATGAGGGGCCAGGACCATCAGGGAGAGACTGCTACCTTCAGAGGTTGTGGAGGCTGGCAGCAGCAATGAGGAGGTTCCCGAGGAGCCTGTGCTAAGTGCGCATGCGTGCAGGGCTGCTCACAGGAAAAAATAGCTACAACAGCAGGGGGGACTCAGGAGTAAGGCTGCAAGGTAATGGCCCCTCCTCCAAGAAGATAAAAGCCAGCTGTGAAACGAATGTACTTTGCAGGAAGCAAAGACGTTTTGAAACTCCAGCCTCGTGGACATTCCAGTATCCTGAGTTTGTATTTGAAGATTCTTGTATTGCAAATGATTTCTTGTCGGTTATCTTTTGGCAAGTCTCGCACAGTTTGGCGAGGCTTGTGCTTATCACAGCTCATTCTTTTGCAAAAGCTTTACAAGGTTTCTGTTCCTTTTGGATGGTGTTTGATTTGTTGGAAAAGGCCGCAAGTCAGAACAACTACCTGCATTCTTCATTCTCGTCAGATATACAGTAGCCCAACATTTTCATTGCTAAAGCAAGAGGTTGTCCATGAGGTCTGCCCCATTTACGACCTTTGGTGCCATCGTTGTTAAGCAAATCCCTTCAGTGGTTAAGTCAGTAACCCGGTTGTTAAGTGAATCTGGCTTGCCCCATGGATGTGGCTTGTCAGGAGGTCGCAAAAGGGGACCACGTGACCACTGCAACCGTCACAAGTACATGCCAGTGGCCAAGCCTCTGAATTTTGATTATGGAATGTTGGAATGGTTATAAGTGCGAAAACAGTCATCAATCACTCTTTTGGGAGTGCTGTTGTAACTCCAGTCACTAAATGAACTGTTGTACTTCGAGGACTACCTCCGTCTCAGAATCGCTGGCTCTATTTTGTGAATTTTTTTTTCCCAAAAAGTTTTTTATTTTTAATCTTTACATGTCTTTTAGTGAACAGTGTGATTCCAGGTTTTTACATTTCCATACAGACATGACCCTAATTACATATCTATCTCACCTATTGAGTTTCTTATCATATCATTGCATTTTCCATTTTCTATAAATTTTCCCAAATATTCTTTGGGTTTTTTTACTTTTATTTTATCCAATTTTAACTCACATAACTTGTTCTATTTTTCTTTAATTATACTCTTTTTTATATAATATCTTAAAACTCTTTATTTTTCATTCTATATTCACTATGCTCTTATACTTTTATCTGTCACATATATACTTTTCATCACATATTATTTCATTATTCAGTAAATTCCATCTTAATATTAATCATTCCAAAGATTCCCTCCTTAATTACCCATTTGAACACACCACCTTTTTACCTTAGGGTTAGGGTTATATTATACTAATTTTAATATGATTATGTTTTTAATATGAATTATGAGTAAATTGAATGATGTATAAGATTAAAAAAAATTGTGATCTTCTGACCAGCTGAGTCATGGGGGCAAAACAGGTTCACTTAACAACCACCTCACAAGAATTGTATTTGCTAAAAATTGAAAAAATGAGAAAATACCAATGCAGGAAGAAATTATGAAGAAAATAATGGAATGTGCTGAAATGAGTAAATTGACATTTGAAATTAGAGGAGAAGAAGACAAACAATATTACAAGATATGGGATTTGTTTTATCAATGGTTAGATAAAAAAATATGGAAATGAATTTTAGAGAATTTTAGAGAATTTTACAATATAAGGATAATAGAATTATAGAGAATATAAGGATGGATTATTGGATGGATTTATGATGAGGCAATGAATGTTTTAGTATAAATTAATCTAAGATGTTGAATAGCTCGCATAAAATGCTGGAATAATATAGTCAAATAAATGATTAACAGTCACAATAATATATACATATACATATACATATACATATACATATACATATACATATACATATACATATACATATACATATACATACATACACACACACACACACACACACACATATATATATGTTTTCTGAGGTTCTCGCGGGTATTTGTATGTGTATCTTTGGTTATTCGGGTTTTCTCCCGCGTAAGATTGGAAGTATCTAGGCAACGTTTCGATGAAGTCTCATTCATCATCTTCAGGCTTGGTCTTCAGCTCTGCGCTTCTCACTGTGCTTCTCACTCTGTGCTTCTCACTCTGAGAAGCACAGAGCTGAAGACAAAAGCCTGAAGATGATGAATGAGACTTCATCAAAACATTGCCTAGATACTTCCAATCTTACGCGGGAGAAAACCCGAATAACCAAAGATACACACACACACACACACACACACACACACACACACACACACATATATATATATATATATATATATATATATATATATATATATATATATATATATATATGTGTGTGTGGATCTTTGGTTATTTGGGTTTTCTCCTGCTTCAGCAGAATCTCATCTGCCATCATCAGGCTTCTGTATGGTGTTTGTCTGTGAGTCAGACTTTTACAGTGGTTTCAGATTTAAATTTGGGGCAGCCTATTGCTGTGTCAGAATGGTTTTTTCTTCCTCCTGATTGGTTGAGAGTCTTGGTCTGTGTTTATTGGTCTTGGAGTTTGCTGTGTTCTGCTACTAATATCTTCTGTCTGTTTTTTTTTTTTTGGGGGGGGCTCTTTTTGTATCTTGATTGGCTGGCAACATTGTGTTACTTTATTGGAGGCCTTTAGTGCAGCTTGGCTTCGGGTAAATGGACGGCTATCATTAGTTAGGAAGCTGGGTTTCCTCCGGGTGCCTGGTTGGGGTGTGTTTGAGCTGGAGGTATCAGGGGGGATCTGTTTGTGCCCAGGTGTTTGCCTGGCTTGTGGTGTGGAGATTTTTTTGTTTGTGAGTGCAGGCTTCCAAATGATTGACAGCCTGGTGGAATCATCTCTTCTGTTCATGCTTTCTGGTCTTTTTTCAATCTCTATGGCTTCTCTGATGATTCTGTGGCTGGGATTTTCTATGGTGGCTAGGGTTTTGGTGCCATTGAAGTTGATGTTATGACCTGTGGCTTCCATGTGTTGGACAAGTGAGGAAGTGTGTTCCAGCTTTTTGACTGCATTTTTGTGTTCATCCAGGCGGGTGCTTATTCTTCTATTGGTCTGTCCAATGTATGTGGCCGGGCATGATGAACAGGGGACTTCATATATGCCTTGGTTTTCCAGGTCAATTTTGTCTTTGGGGTTCCTGAGGATGGCTGCTATTTTTCTGTCTGTTTTGAAGGCATTCTTCATGTGATGCCTGTGTAGTATCTTACTAATTTTGTCTGTAGTGCCTCTTATGTAGGGCAGGAAAGCTGTTCCACGGGTCTGTTCATCTTCTGGGTCTCTATTATGTCTCAGTGTGTTTTTGTGGATCAAGTTGGTGATTTTGCTTTTGTGGAAGCCGTTGGCTGTCAATATTTTAGTCAGGGTGCATAGTTCAGTCTTAATGTGTGTCTTGTCTGCCAGGCGTTTGGTTCTAGTAATTAGTGTTTTAGCCACGGAGTTTATCTGTGCTGGGTGGTGGTGGGATTGGGCGTTGAGGGAGCGGTTGGTGTGTGTTTTCTTCTGGTATATGGTGTGTCCTAGTGTGCCATCTGTTTTCTTGTAGATTAGTACATCTAGGAATGGTAGTTGTTTGTTTGTTTCTGTTTCCATGGTGAACTTGATTTTGGGGTGTGCGCTGTTTAGGTGTGTTAGGAAGTTGTTTAGGTTTTCTTGTCCATGGGGCCAAATCACGAATGTGTCATCGATATATCTTAACCATAGTTTGGGTTTGAGTATGGCATTAGCCAGGGTTCTGGATTCGAATTCTTCCATGAACAGGTTTGCAATGACAGGTGACAGTGGTGATCCCATGGGGGCTCCTTCAATTTGTTTGTATCTTTGTCCTTTGTATATGAAATATGTGTTGGTTAAGCAGTGTTCTGTTAGTTCCATGAGGTGTTTAGCTGGTTGGTATTTATTTTTGATGATTTCGAGGGTCTCTTTTATCGGGACTTGAGTGAATAGTGAAACCACGTCAAAACTTACAAGCAGATCTTCTTGCTCCACGTGTAGATCTTTGATCATTTCCAAGAAGTGGTATGAGTTTTGCACATGAGAAGCTGCTGTTTCAGCATGGGGCTGTAGCTCTTTTGCTAGGTGTTTAGCCAGGTTTTGTAGTGGTGCTCCTCTGGAGCTGACTATGGGTCTGAGAGGTATGCCTTCTTTGTGTATTTTTGGGAGGCCGTATAGTTTGGGGCATCTGGAAGATTTCTCTCTGGGTATGATCGTGTGTTGGATCTCTTTGCTTATGTGGCTGGTTATAATTTTCTTCTTGGTTAATTTTTCCAGATATGTGGTTGGGTCTGTGTTTATGGGTTTGTATATATATATATATACTGTATACACACACACACTAGATGGATAATATGAGAATTTATACAAATTATAAATGAGGATTATGGAGATGAAGCACAAAAGGCTTGTCACCAACCGACACACTGTAGGTAACTGGAAGATAGTTTTATGTTTTATGTTTTGTTTGTATATGTTTATTTAAAAAATAAAAATTATTAAAAAAAAAACCCAACCATCTCACTTAACAACCGCCTCACTTAACAACCGCCTCATTAACACCTGCAAAAATTTACTTCACGACTCTGGCCAGGAAGTTTGTGGAATGGCCAGTTAACCAATTTCTTGCTTAGCAACAGGAACATTGGGCTCCCTTGTGATGGTAAATTGAGGAATGATAATGGATGTTGTGGTCCTTCACCCAGATGAGACTCCCGGGCATCCTGAGCAAGGCCGGACGCCTCTGCTCATCCCACCGGCACCTGATGAAGTCTGCAGATTTTTACGACGAAGCCCGTTGCAAACAGCTGGAGGAACAGGTCAACTACGACCACTTGCAAAAACTGGAGCGGACGTTCCGAGAAGCGGACGTGGATGGAGAAGGTGAGGGAAGGTCCTTTCCGATGGGTGGAAAGTGTGGGACTCACCCTGCACTTTGAAGACTGCACAACCTCTAGAGGCCCCAAGGGCTCTCTCTCTTTCTTTTTTTTTCAAGAGGCAACTGGACTTTCTGAGTTTTTTTCCTTTGGAAGATGTTTCGCTTCTCATCCAAGAAGCTTCTTCAGTTCTGACCAAAAGGTGGAGGATGGAAGGATTTTTGCTCCTTGCAGACAGAGCTGGTCATTTGCATCCTTTTAGAGGGTCCTTGAGACCACTTGGGGGTTTATCTGTGTCCTCAGGGTGCAAATGGTGCAAAGTGGTGCAAAGTCTGCAATTTTTTCTTTTGGAAATCCATTCCTACGCCCACACCATTTCAAGGGAGTTCATCCCAAATTGCATAGCTAAAAGTCCGTAGAGATTCGCCATCCCATCCAAGTCATGGTTGTCCCAAAAGTGCTTTTTTTCTTTTTCCAAGAAGCAACTGGACTTTCTTGTTCGTTTCTTTTGAAGTTGTTTCGCTTCTCATCCAAGAAGCTTCTTCAGCTCTGACTGGAAGGTGAGGAAGGGAAGGATTTATGCTTCTTGCAGACAGCTAGTCATTTCATCCTTTTAGGGGTCGTTGAGGCCCCTTGGAGGTTTATCTGTGTCCTCAGGGTCACCTGAGTGGTGCAAATCGTTCCTGTACCCTGCAATTTTTTCCCCCTGGAAATCCATTTATACTTCAATGACCTGCTAAAAGGATGCAAATGACCAGCTGTCTGCAAGGCGCATAAATCTTTCCCTTCCCTCTCCTCATCCTGTCAGAACTGAAGAAGCTTCTTGGATGAGAAGCGAAATGCCTTCAAAGAAAAAAAAAACAGAAAGTCCAGTTGCCTCTTTGAAAAAAAAAAAAAGGCCCCTTTGAGACAACCATGACCTGGAGGACGGAGAATCTCCACAGACTTTTAATGACTTGAGATCTTCTCCCAAGTCCTGGAAACTCCCAAGGAAAAAAACGAGAGTCCTTCTTGGTGGCCTTCAGGGCCTGGGGAGAAGATCTCCACACAGATTGGCTTCTCGTTTTTGGTTCTTGGTAGGACTGGACATGGAACGGTTCCGCAAAGCGATCAAGAAAATCCTGGGAGAACTTTCCGACGAAGACGTGGACATCATTTTCATGAAGGTGGACGCCAACTGCGATGGCTCTGTGGATTGGGTAGGGGGCCTTCTTTGGACTTCCCTCATTTTCTCCAGCCCTTCCAAAGGGGCTACATCCACCTCTTCTTTCTACTAAGGAGGGATGGACCATCCCAGTAGGTAGCCACCTGTCTCCTCCAAAGGGAGGCCCACCGGGGACTACGAAGCCCCTCATCTTGATTCCCTCGTGGTTTCTGGGTTCCATCCTTTGCCCCTGATGGCACTTCCCTCCCTTTTCTCAGGCCCATCTACCCAGGGCTTGGATGGTCGCTTGAGGGCTCTTTGGAACCAAAGAGACTGTTGGACTTACTCTTCCCCAAAGCACCTGGAGTAAATGAGGCCTAACTAGAGGGAGCATCTCCTTGCAGGAGGAGTACCTGAATTACATGCTCCGGGAATATCGTGGGAAGGATGACATGCTGAAGAGCAAGTGGCTTCCAGAGTTCCAGACAAACATGAAAAGCATCTCAGTGTAAGAGAATCCTTGAGGGTGGCCTCCATAAACAACAACTACTGCTTCTCCTTCTCCTCCTCCTCCTCCTTCTTCCTCTTCTCCTTCCTTTTTCTTCTTCCTTCTTATTTATTTTTATTTATTTGATTTGTCAATCGCTTACAAAAAATAGGTATAAATTAGTATAAATATCTTCCTCCTCACCTCTTCCTCTTCCTCCTTCTTCTTCCTCCTCCTTTTCTTCCTCCTCTTCTCCTCCTTCTTCCTCCTTCTTCCTCCTCCTCACCTATTCCTCCTCTTCTTCTCATCTTCCTCTTTTTCTTTTTTCTCCTCCTCCTCTTCTTTTCCTTATCTTCCTCCTCCTCTTCTCCTTCTTCTCCTTCCTTCTTCTCCTTCCTCACCTATTCCTCCTCTTCTTTTTCTCCCTCTTTTTCTTTTTCCTCCTCCTCCTCCTTTTCCTTATCTTCCTCCTCCTCCTCCTCCTCCTTCCTTCTTCTTCTTCCTCCTCACCTATTCCTCCTCCTCTTCTTCTCATCTTCCTCTTTTTCCTCCTCCTCCTCTTCTTTTCCTTATCTTCCTCCTCCTCTTCTCCTTCTTCTTCTTCCTCCACACCTATTCCTTCTCCTTCTCTTCTTCTTCTCATCTTCCTCCTCTTTTTCTTTTTCCTCCTCCTCTCCTTCTCCCCCCTCCCTCCTCCTTTCCCACCTTACAAGCAACGTGGGAATCTTCATCCAGCTGTCCTCTTCCTCCCCCTCTCCCACCCTCCTGTCCCTCTATGAGGGCAATTGAAAAAGACCCCAAAGAGACGCCCCATTTATGGGCTGCCTGTCCCTCCCCCCCCCGTCCTTCCTGCAGGTCCCACTCGGAGGACATTGTCCGGATCCAGTTTTTCCCCACCCAATCTCGGAGCGTGATGGACCACAGGGAGAAGTCGTGGAAAGGGAGCAGCCGGCCTCCCTCGGGACGATTCCTGACCGTGAGCAGAGATGGAATCTTGCATTACTGGAGCGACGCCTTTAAGATGCTCCGGACTGTATATGTAGGTGGCTCCGTTTCTTATGGGGGAGGGTGGTGGTGGTGGGGTGTCCAGGACCCCCTGAGGAAGCCCCCACCCCCTTGGTATCCCTTGGCATTTATGGGTGGAAGCTGGAATGAAGCAACCAGGAACGAAGGACAAATTTCCGAGCAGTAAAGACGATTAACCAGTGGAACTGCTTGCCACCAGTTGTGGCTGTTCCATCACTCTCCTGCTTCTTTTTTTTAATTTTTATGTTTCAAAAAATATCTCTTTTGATGAACAGTGTGGTTCAAGGTTTTTACAATTCCATACAAACGTGACTTTAGTTGCTTATTCATCTGTCACATTCAATTTCACATCGTACCATTACATTTATAATTTCTATAAATTTTCTCAAAAAAATCTGATATTCTTCACACTTATTATACTGTGTATATTTTCTATTCATATCTTAGCTTCTTTCATTTTTCTTCAAATATTCTCGTGCCTCACTTATATAATATTTAAAAATCTTATTTCTTGTCCTGTACTCAATGTACTTATACTTTTTATCTGTCACATTTGCAAATTCATGGCGTACTCTCAGTTCCTTGTTCAAAAAATTCCATCATAGTTTTAATAATTCAAAGATTCAAAGATCTCCCCCTTTAACTACTAATTTGAGTGTACCACCCCTTTGTCTTATCAATCATTCAATTAACTCAGGGTCTCCTGCTTGAGCAGGGGGTTGGGCTAGATGACCTCCAGGGTCTCTTCCAACTCTGTTATTCTGACAGTGAGAACAATAAATCAGTGGAGCGACTTGGCTCGGGAAGTAGTGTCTGCTCCATCACTGGAGGCTTTTAAAGAAGAGACTGGACAGTCACTTGTCTGAAATGGTATACAATCTCCTGCTTGAGCAGGGAGTTGGACTAGATGACCTCATAGGTCCCTTCCCACTCTGTTATATTGTTATTCTGTTCGCGTGTTCTCCACTAGAAAGCAAGATAAAAAGCAATGGATGGAAGCGAATCAAGGAGAGAAACAACCAAGAACTAAGGAGAATTTTTTTAACAGTTGGAACCTTTAATCAGTGGAATGCCTTCAGAAATTGTAAACGCTCCACCATTTCGGTCCCAAAAGTGTTTTCCTTTTCAAGAGGCAACTGGACTTTCCGTTTTTTCTTTGAAGACATTTCACTTCTCATCCCAGAAGCTTCTTCAGCTCTGACTGGATAATAGAGAATGGAAGGATTTAGACTTCTTGCAATCATTTGCATCTCTCAGGTGACCCCGATGACACAGACCAAGCTCCAAGTGGCTTCAACTGCCCTCTAAAAGGATGCAAATGACCAGCTCTCTGCAAGGAGCATAAATCCTTCCATCCTTCACCCTCCAGTCAGAGCTGAAGAAGCTTCTTGGAGGAGAAGGAAAACGTCTTCCAAAAAAGAAACAAGAAAGTCCAGTTGCCTTCTGAAAAAAAAAAAAAATGGACCTTTGGGACAACCATGACCTGATGGAGGGAGAATCTCCGTAGAAATTCATCACTGGAAGTTTTTAAGAAGAGATTGGACAGCCATTTGTCCGGAATGATATGGGGTCTCCTTCTTGGGCAGGGGGTTGGACTAGAAGACCTCCAAGGTCCCTTCCACCTCTGTTATTCAGCTCTGTTCTATCTTCTCATTCCTCACCATAGCTGGACCAGACTAAGCGACGTCACAGTTTGAAGCTCTGGGTGATTGACATGTTATGCCTGCCCAATCTTAACCTTTTGGCGGTTTCCACCACAGACCAGGATATTGGTAAGCTAATTGCCACGACGACCCCTTGATTTGGGTCCCTGGGGGTGGGTGGGCTGTGTGTGGGTCTCCATGTGCTAAAAATAACCAGGCTCTCCCCTTGAAGAATGATGGCATTTCCTCTGATAAACTAATAGTGTCCAACTGTTGGAAGAAATATCCTTCGGGGTTCAGGTCCAAGTGGGGGAAAAAGACACTGGAAAGATGGAGGCTGTTTGGAAGGTTTAATGATGGACAGGAGGACCACATGGCCTGGAGCTCCAGAGTGAAAAGGAAGGATGATCACATACTTCAAGGTGAAGGAAGAGACCAAGAAATGGCTGATAGGTTGAGGGAGCCTGGGTTTTATAACCTTTGGTGGGATTTGAATTGGGGTTTCTATTCTGATTGGTTGCCAGACTCCAGGGGCAACTCTGTAGGCTGTCCTGAGTTCCAGGCTTGGTTGAGCCTTGCTGGATGATGATGCACTGCAAGGGCTTTTGGGCAATTGCTATACCTTTACCTGGGGATCTTTGTTATGTAAAGTATTCTGGCCCAGGCCTTAATGGCCCACCCATTCACAAAGGTGGGGATGAGTTTCTGCTTCTGGGTTTCTACTCCTTTGAGAGGAAATATTCTGCCTTTTTAATATTTCCCAGGATATTTCGATTTTCTAGGAGATGGGTGGGTGCTAACGTGCTACACAACCTTAGCAACTTTGAGACTTAGCAACTTCAACCCAGAATTCCCCAGCCAGCATGGTTGAAGTGAAGTTGAAGTCCACAAGGCTTAAAGTTGCCAAAGTGAGACACTCCTGTTATAGACCATTGTTTTGTGACAGTTGGCAACTTTAAGATGGGTGGACTTCAATGCCCAGAATTTTACATCCAGTTGAGTGGAATTCAACTCCCAGAATTCCATTTCCTGCAGGTGTGGGCTTCGACTCCCAGAATTCCCCTCCTAGAAAGGTGGATTTTGACTCCCAGAATTCCCCTCCTAGAAAGGTGGATTTCGACTCCCAGAATTCCATTTCCTGCAAGTGTGGACTTCGACTCCCAGAAGTTATGTGGAAGGGAAAAGTGTGGAAGAAAAAGGTGGACAAGCAGCAGGGATGACTGCAGCCTGGAGAGGATTGTCAGGAAAAGGCCATTCAAAAGTGTTGGGGACTTTCACAAGGAGTGGACTGAGGCTGGAGTCAGTGCATCAAGAGCCACCACACACAGACGGATCCTGGACATGGGCTTCCAATGTCGTATTCATCTTGTCGAGCCGCTCCTGAACAACAAACAACGTCAGAAGCATCTTACCTGGGCTAAAGAAAAACAGATCTGGTCTGTTTGTTCAGTGGTCCAAAGTCCTCTTTTCTGATGAGAGCAACTTTTACATCTCATTTGGAAACCAAGGACCCAGAGTCTGGAGGAAGAACGGAGAGGCACACACTGCAAGAGGCTTGAAGTCCAGTGTGAAGTTTCCACAGTCTGTGTTGATTTGGGGAGCCATGTCATCTGCTGGTGTTGGTCCACTGTGCTTCATTAAGTCCAGGGTCAATGCAGCCGTTTACCAGGAGATTTTGGAGCACTTCATGCTTCCTTCCACAGATGAGCTTTATGGGGATGCTGACTTCATTTTCCAGCAGGACTTGGCACCTGCCCACACTGCCAAAAGCACCAAATCCTGGTTCAATGACCGTGGGATTACTGTGCTTGATTGGCCAGCAAACTCACCTGACCTGAACCCCAAAGAGAATCTATGGCGCATTGCCAAGAGAAAGATGAGAGACATGAGACCGAACAATGCAGAAGAGCTGAAGGCCGCTATTGAAGCATCCTGGTCTCCCATAACACCTCAGCAGTGCCACAGGTTGATAGCTTCCATGCCACGCCGCCTTGAGGCAGTAATTGCTGCAAAATGGGTCCAAACCAAGTACTGAGTACATATGCATGCTTATACTTTTCAGAGGTCCGATATTGTTCTGTGTACAATCCTTGTTTTCTTGATTGCATGTAATATTCTACTTTTCTGAGATTGTGGATTTGGGGTTTTCATGAGATGTAAGCCATAATCATCTCAATTATGACAAATCACGGCTTGAACTATCTTGCTTTGCATGTAATGAGTCTATCTCATATATTAGTTTCACATTTTAAGTTGCATTACTGAAATAAATGAACTTTTGCACGATATTCTAATTTTTCGAGTTTCACCTGTAGTATTACTTGGATTTATTTTCCTAGACTGCAACTATACCATTTACTAGCCTTTTACTAGCTTTTTAGTAAGAATATTTTTTTGTCAGTGCCATTCACTAAACTTCCCTGGGCTTTTTATTTTTCAAACAAGGCATAGAAAACTATAATTTATGATTGCCTTAGTAGTGCTAATTGCATTTGCACCAAGACAAATTCCTTGTGTGTCCAATCATACTTGGCCAATAAAGAATTCTATTCTATTCTATTCTATTCTATTCTATTCTATTCTACTCTATTCTATTCTATTCTATTCTATTCTATTCCTACTCTACTCCTACCCCTACTCCTACTCTACTGTACTCTATTCCTATTCTATTCTATTCTACTCTCCTGTACTCCTACTCCTATTCCTACTCTACTCTATTCCTATTCCTGTTCCTGTTCCTGTTCTATTCTATTCTATTCTATTCTATTCTATTCTATTCTATTCTATTCTATTCTATTCTATTCTATTCTACCCTACCCTACCCTGCTCTACTCTACTCTACTCTATTCTAAGAAAATTAGCAAAAAACAATTAAGGTAGAAGTGTCTAAAATACCATGTCACTAAGGTCTATCGAGCAAAAATTGATAAGATCTGTTTGGTGTTTTCTCGATTTTCCTAAGCATTCTTGGTATATTTATGTGGATAATTTTTGATTATATTTTCATCTGTAGGAGTTTCCTCATTTTTCTAGTGTTGTGCAAATACAATTCTTGCTAATTTTACAAAATGTAAAATTAAATATACATTCCCTTTGTCATATTTTTTCTGGCAATATACCTAACAGAAATATTTCTGGCTTTAAATCTATAGGTTGTGTTATCATTTTCTCTAATCATGTATGTATGCATGTAACCAAGTGTGTGAATTTTGATCAGGTGACCACGGGAATACGACATGAAAAGTGTGAAAAATGGTCACCAGTCTTATTTTTTTTCAGTGCCATCGTTAACTTCAGACGGTCACTAAACGAATTGCAAGCCAAAGACAATCTGTAGCCCTATTTTTTTTTTAAAAAAAGCAATTTTCAATTTTATGTTCAATTTTATAAGACGCTTCTGCACTGCAACCCCTGTCAGAACCCAAATATTTCTTTGCTTTATCACAAGTCCTGCCAAAAATTACATTCCCAACTTTCCTCAGAGAAATCTTTGTATTCATTTTTGACAATTGTTCAGGTGCCAAGGACCAAAGATGCACCAATTTTATAGATGTTTTCTTTCAGATTCTAATTCAGGGTCAATGTTAAGCGGTGTGTCCATCTATTTTCCCATGGCTCAAGCATTATATTGTACCCAAAGTTTCTTACAATTTCACCATTTTAAGTTTCTCATATCCTGCTTGGGGAGGGAGCTTTTTTGGGTGGCTTCCCCCCATTAAGGAAGTTTTAGGAAGGGGGAAATATTGACTCCAAAGCAAAAGTCTTTCTCCCAGTGGGGGGCAGGCTGTATAGAGGGAGGAAGGGGAGATCACCTCTGAAGACCCATTTCCTAAGTCAAGAAGTGAGAAGTTCATTTTCCTTTGAATTGCTAATTCCAGAATAGAGGAATGCAGCTCCCTCCTCCACCTGGTGGGAAGGGCGGGTTAGATCTGCTCTAGATCAGAAAGCTGAGGCTGGAAGGGACCTTAGAGGTCTTCTACTCCAACCCCCTGGGGTCCAAGGCAGGAGGCTTTGCATCATCTGGGTTGAAAAGGTCTACTTTTGAAAACCTCCAGTGATGGAGCATCTACAACTTCTTGAGGGGAGTCCTTTAATTGATTATTTGTTCTCACTGTTATGAAATTTCTCCTGAGTTTTAGGTAGGATCTCCCCCTGGGGAGCTTCCACCTGTTGCCTTTCCTTCCTTCCTTCCTTCCTTCCTTCCTTCCTTCCTTCCTTCCTTCCTTCCTTCCTTCCTTCCTTCCTTCCTTCCCTTGTTCATTCATTCATTCGTTCCTTCCCCTTCTCAGTATTTTCCTTTTTTCTACATTATATCCTTCCTTCCATCCTTCCCTCGTTCATTCATTTGTTCATTTCTTCGTTCGTTCCTTCCCCTTCCTTCTCAATATTTTCCTTTTTTCTACATTATATCCTTCCTTCCTTCCTTCCTTCCTTCCTTCCTTCCTTCCTTCCTTCCTTCCCTTGTTCATTCATTCATTCGTTCCTTCCTTCCTTCTCTTGTTCATTCATTCATTCGTTCCTTCCCCTTCTCAGTATTTTCCTTTTTTCTACACTATATCCTTCCTTCCTTCCTTCCCTCCCTCGTTCATTCATTCATTCATTCATTCATTCATTCGTTTGTTCCTTCCTTCCTTCCTTCCTTCCCCTTCCTTCTCAGTATTTTCCTTCTTTCTACATTATATTCTTCCTTCCTTCCTTCCTTCCTTCCTTCCTTCCTTCCTTCCTTCCTTCCTTCCTTCCTTCCTTCCCTTGTTCATTCATTCGTTCCTTCCCCTTCTCAGTATTTTCCTTTTTTCTACATGATATTCTTCCTTCCATCCTTCCCTCGTTCATTCATTTGTTCATTTCTTCATTCGTTCCTTCCCCTTCCTTCTCAATATTTTCCTTTTTTCTACATTATATCCTTCCTTCCTTCCTTCCCTCCCTCGTTCATTCATTCATTCATTCTTCATTCGTTTGTTCGTTCCTTCCTTCCTTCCCCTTCCTTCTCAGTATTTTCCTTCTTTCTACATTATATTCTTTCTTCCTTCCTTCCTTCCTTCCTTCCTTCCTTCCTTCCTTCCTTCCTTCCTTCCTTCCTTCCTTCCTTCCCCTTCCTTCTCAGTATTTTCCTTTTTTCTACATTATATCCTTCCTTCCTTCCTTCCTTCCTTCCTTCCTTCCATCCATCCATCCATCCATCCCCTTCCTTCTCAGTATTTTCCTTCTTTCTACATTATATTCTTCCTTCCTTCCTTCCTTCCTTCCTTCCTTCCTTCCTTCCTTCCTTCCTTCCCCTTCCTTCTCAGTATTTTCCTTTTTTCTACATTATATCCTTCCTTCCTTCCTTCCTTCCTTCCTTCCATCCATCCATCCATCCCCTTCCTTCTCAGTATTTTCCTTCTTTCTACATTATATTCTTTCTTCCTTCCTTCCTTCCTTCCTTCCTTCCTTCCTTCCTTCCTTCCTTCCTTCCTTCCTTCCTTCCTTCCTTCCTTCCTTCCTTCCTTCCTTCCTTCCCCTTCCTTCTCAGTATTTTCCTTTTTTCTACATTATATCCTTCCTTCCTTCCTTCCTTCCTTCCATCCATCCATCCATCCATCCATCCCCTTCCTTCTCAGTATTTTCCTTCTTTCTACATTATATTCTTTCTTTCTTCCTTCCTTCCTTCCTTCCTTCCTTCCTTCCTTCCTTCCTTCCTTCCTTCCTTCCTTCCTTCCTTCCTTCTCAATATTTTCCTTCTTTCTACATTATATTTTTCCTTCCTTCCTTCCTTCCTTCCTTCCTTCCTTCCTTCCTTCCTTCCTTCCTTCCTTCCTTCCTTCCTTCCTTCCTTCCTTCCTTCTCAATATTTTCCTTCTTTCTACATTATATTTTTCCTTCCTTCCTTCCTTCCTTCCTTCCTTCCTTCCTTCCTTCCTTCCTCCCTCCCTCCCTCCCTCCCTCCCTCCCTCCCAGTATTTTCCTTCTTTCTACAGTAAATCCTCCCTCCCTCCCTCCCTCTCTCTCTCTCAAGGCTGTTCCATTCATAAGTTTGAGGTTGCTGC